>CM037783.1:24366538-24411405 GCA_021229015.1 Solen grandis | reverse complement strand
ATTTTTCACAAAATTTTCTTATTCAACATAAAATTACAAAAACCGATTTTTATTGAGATAGAAAGAGAAAAAATAATAAAATAAACAAATACTCACGTGACGTCATAAACGTTTTTTTCACATAATTGTTAAGCACCCAAACCTACAACTGAAAAAATTTTTCAACTTTCAAACTCAAATAGGACATTTTTAAGCATTTAAAAATTGACGTTTTTGGGTTCGAATCTTGGTCCACATAATGCTTGTTTTTTGGGAAATTTTGAAAAAAGGGACCCGGGATACACAATAAGAACGTAATTACACATCTTAAAAATTTTGATAAAAATCGGCCCCATTAATTGGCTCTGGACCGGTACAAACTTTTGTAGTAAATTTAAAATGTACGCAATGACGTCATGGGGCTTCTGAAAACATTGAATCAAAATTTCAGCTCTAAAATCTTTTGTCATTAAATTCATTCCCCTTCGAAAATTTCAACTATAAAATACTTTTGTTAATATTAGAAATACTTTATCATAAATGACGCACGTGACGCAATGACTTTTCTTTCACAAATGTTTAAGACTCCCAATCCAAAAACTGACCAAATACATTTTCTATCTGAAATAGGACCGTTTTAAAGCATTTAAAAATTTACGACCTTGGTTCGAATCTTGGATTCGCTAAAACCCAGGGATTTTTCAATTTTAAAAAAAGGGACACTGAAATGACAACTAAACTATATACACAATCTTAAAATTTGAAAAAATTGGGTTAAACAAACAAGGTTTAGCCCCGCGTACAATCTTTTTTTGCATATTTCAAATGTACGTCAATGACTAAAAGGGTATAAAAATCAAAAATCAAAATTTTAGCTTTTGAAACTTTCTTTAAAATTTCATTGCCCTCGACAATTTCAACATATAAAAAATTCTTGTTAATTTAAAAACAAATAAATTTTAAAGACGTCACGGGACGTCATATGACATTTAAAATTTCACAAAATGTTAAAAAAACTAGAACCTAATCTGACTAAATACAACTTTCTATCTTTTAAAAGACAGATTTTATAAGCATTTAAAAATTTTTCGACCTTGGCGAATCTTTTATTTTGCTATGAACCATGGAATTTCGAATTTGGAAAAAAGGACCCGGGGTGCACAACAGAGCCTAACAACACATTTTGTAAAATTTGAGAAAACGGTCAAGAAAAAATGGCTTCGCCGGTACAAATTTTCACCTGACGTCAAATCTGACTTATATGACGTCAATAATATGAATACCTTGCATCCGAAACCATGGTTTAAATAATCCAAAAATTTTCATTTTTCTGATCAATGGCAAAACCTCGAAATTAAAACAAAAATAAAGAAAAAAAAAAAATAATAAGAAAATAAGAATAATAAAAAACAGACAAACCCAAAAGACTTTCTGCCATAGGCAGAAAGTCCTAATAAGAAAAAAATAAAAAAACAAACCCAAAAGGACTTTCCGCTTTTGGCAGAAAGTCCTAACTAAAGTCGTTTTTTTAAGATACAAAGAAGCGGGTTTCCGTTTGCTTATTTCAAAAGGGATTTAAAAATAATTAATACAAAAAAATGGAATAAGAGGGATAAAATGTATGATTTTAAACGAAATCACATTATCTTAAATATATCTTAGATTTTGTTAAAAAAAAAGCTTTTTTTTAATTTTTTTTTTTTTTTTTTTCATCTTCTTAAGAAGATATTAAAGCATAAATATGAAGCTTTACTATCATTCAAAAAAAAAAAAAAAAAAAAAAAAACAGGAAAAATTTTTAAGATAACCCTTTCCTCAAGGGGTTTTTTTCCCCTTACGAATTTCAATCGTTTTTTTAAATTATTTTTTTTTATTTTTTTTTTTTAATACCCTTTTTTTTTGGCAAGCAAATAAATTTAAAACATGTATTCTTGCAATTTGACCCACAATAAAAAATTGTAAAAAAAAAAAAAAAAATTTTAAAATCGATTACTTTAAACCTTTACATTGATTGATTTTTAAAATTTGAAAAATAAGATGGAAAAAAAGGCACAGATGTAAGCAAAAAAATGAAAATAAAACAAGTTCACAACAAAAATTTCTTTAATTTATCTTAAGATTGACATAAATACTCATGACGCGGACGAAAAATACGTATTGAAATGTATTTTTTTATTTTTTTATCGACGCCCAAATCAAGTGACTAAAAAAAAAATTTTCTTTTGCAAGGACTTTGTTCAGCTAACGTCTTTAACCCAAAAAAAAAAAGTATTTTTCAAAAATGCAAAAATGGTTTGTTTCACTTTTTCAAGAAAGGCCCATTCCATAAAAAAAAAGAATAACGCCATTTTTGGGATGACGTAATCACTTAAAATTTTTCAAACCTTATAACGTACTAATTTCGACTTTTTTAAAAAGTTAATTTTCCCCTTTGGGTCTAATTGGCAAATTTTTTTTGATTTTTCAAAATAATTCTTTCTTAAGAAAGCAGACGTCATAATCACGTGACAAAAAAAACCCTTTTCTTGCTGTGGGCATCACTTAAATTTTTAACTCTATCAATTCTGAAGATAAAATTTTAAGATTGATTTTTAAAATTTATGATACCCGAGCGAAAGATATCTTTAAAAAGTTTTTTTTGTCTTTTTGATGACGTCATAACCACTGACTAAAAAGAAAATCATTTAAAAAAATTAAAAATTTTAAAATTTTTAAGCCATATGGCCCGTCCAATTTTTTATGCTTTTTAACGCATCAGGGGGCTTGTAAAAATTTTTAAATTTTAAATTTTTGACTAAATTCAAACTCGGGAGGGCCCTGAAATCTTAATCTTTTTTGAATTTGGAAATTTTTAAAAGCCAAGGGGCACATCACAAAACCCAAAATACATCTTTTGTAAAAATATCAAGATAATCGGGCCAAAAGGAAGGCTCCCAAGCGCGAACAAACTTTTGAAGCTGCTCAAATCTGGGCGCATATGACGCCAATTAAAAATTTAAAAAAGATTTAATGTATTAAAAAATATTTTTTTATTTTCTCAATTTCAATTTCATTTAAAAAAAAACCCCCAAAATTTTATGATTTCCCGAGCGGGGAAGTCCTTTTTAAAAATAGGGTTTTGTCTATTAAATGCCCTCCCTAAAACCCCCGTGACTTAAAACGAAATATTTTAGAGAAAAAAAAAGTAGAAACCCCTGGGCCAATAAGCTGTCCAATTTTTATGCCTTTTAAAACCCCATCAGGAGCCTTTTTAACATTAAAAAAATATTTTAAGGACCAAAGTTCGAAACTCGGTTTTTTCCTAAAAATTTTTAAATTTTTCGAAACTAAAAATTTTTAAAAATAAGGTGCAACCCTCTACATCAAAACATACCCTCTTCTGTGAAAAAAATCAAGATAAAAAATCAAAAAATAAAGGCTCTAGAAAACGCGAACAAACTTTTGAAGCTGCCTCAAATCACCCCCCAATTGACGTCCTTGAAAATTAAAAATTATTAATTTTAAAATTTTATACGTTTTTGTCGAGGGCATTTTAATTTTTTTGTTGCTTTACACCCGCAATTTTCCAAAAATTTAAATTTTAAATTTTGGGGTTTAAAAAAAAGGGGAAAAATAAAAAAAAAATAAAAAATAAGGGGCATTTTTTTTAAAAGAATAAAAGGGACTTTCTGCAACATCGCTTTATAAAATTTTATATAGAAATGCCCCTAATAGATAATCTGCCCAAAAAGGGAAACTTTTTATCTCCTTTTTTTCTATATAAAATAAAACAAATAAACACTTCCTGTGAATTTTAATAAAAGTCCCCCCAAAATCTTGCACATGTTTTTTACATAAAAATTTTTTAACTATTAAATATAGGGGGAAAAAAAATGAAACAGTTCAAAGTAATTTTCCCTAATTTTTTATCACACATAGAATTTCTTTCACCCTCCGGGCTCATTTGAACCTTTTTTTTTTTACCTGGGGGGGAAAAAGTTTAAAAATTTTTTTTTTTAAGGGTTTTAAAAACGCCGCTACTACTAGTTTCAAAAAAAGGGTTTTTTTCTTTTGGGGCCCCTTGTACATGAAATTTAAATTCAAGCTTTTTTTTTGGAAAAAATTTCAACTTTGACAAAAAAAAAAAAAATCAAGATTCCCCCCCAAAAATTTAATTTGAAAAATATAATATATATTTTATATATATATTTTTTTTTTTTTTTTTAAAGTCTTTTTCCAAGAAATTAAGCTTGGTGACCCCTTCGCGTGCCCTTTTTCCCCATATTTTTATGATGCATGTTTAAAGGGAAATATTTTTTCCAAGAAAACTTTCTTATAGAAGTCCAATTTCAAAAAAATTGGTACCTTTAAAAAAGGCTCTTAAAACATCTACTTTTTTATACGCATAATGTATAAACTTATCTTCAGTCGTTTTTTGGAGATATTACTTTTTAAACCTCAAAAAAAACGCATTTTTAATCAGCAAAATTAGCAAAAATTTCATTTATTTTTTTTTTGCTTTTTAATTTTGTATTGCGAAAACCAATTTAATAAACTAAAAATTTTTGAAACGTCAATTATTCACTATAATTCTTATTCATACAAATATTTAAAAAAAAACGATATTTATTGAAAAAATGCTACATATAGGGCAGTAGGGTGAAATCAAAATTTCCTCACTTTGCCTAAAAAACCCAAAACATTTCACGTCCTAGGCCCAAATGCAACAATTAAAATAAGCGTTAGTTAGGAAGAAGAAAAGAATAATAACAAAAAAAAAAAGACGTCCCCTGACGTAAATATGACGTTTTTTCTCAAAAATTCTTAAGACCCCAAAGACCTACTAATTTACAAAATTTCAACTTTCTACCCAAATGGGACCGATTTTATAAGAAAATTTAAAAAAATTGACGGGCCTTGGTTCGAATCTTTGGGCCCCCCATAGATGCTTTGGAAATTTTTGAATTTTAAAAACGGACACCGGGATAAAACAATAAGAACGTAAAATACACATTCTGGGGAAAATTTGATGAAAATCGCCCATTAATTTTGGCTCTGGACCGGTTTTTTTTTACTTTCGTAGTAAAATTTTTTCAAATGTGACGTCATTTTACCCCCGGAAAATAAAATCTTTTAAACAAATTCCAGCTTTGGGAAACTTTTGTCATTAAATTTTTTTTTGCCCTTCGAAAAATTTTAAAAATAAGAAATACTCTTGTTAATATTAGAAAACATTACATATAAAGACTCACTGACCCTCAATACGTTTTTTTTCACGAAATGTTTAAAAACCCCCCAAGACCTTTTACTGACCAAATTTTTCACTTTTTTTATTCAAATGGGAAACCCATTTTATAAGCATTTAAAAATTGACGCCCTTTTGGTTTGAATTTTAAATTTTGTAAAAGAACCCCTGGGCCTTTTTTGAATTTTTAAAAAAAGGATCCCCATGCCCCAACAAATACTTAATATACACTTTGGGGGAAAATTTGAAAAAAATGGGGCCCCTTAATAATGGCTCGGGAAAACCCTGTACAAATTTTTTTATAAATTTTTTAAAGTGACTCATATGACCATGGGGGTTTTAAAAATTAAATTGGAAATTCGAAAAAAAAATTTTCCCTTATCTGAAGCATGGGGTTAAATTTTCCCTTGCTCTTCAAAAATTTTTAACATTAGAAAAATCTTGTTTTGAATTAAAAAATTTTATTACAAAAAATGACCACGTGACCCTCCAAAAACATTTTTTTCAAAAAAATGTTTAAGACCCCAAAAACCCAAAACTGGGCCCGTATCAAATTTTTTACCCCAAAAAACCCCTTTTTTTAAAAAAATTTTAAAAATTTTTCACCTTGGTTCAAAACTTGGAACGCTAATAAAAAAACCCTTTGGCTTTTTTAAATTTTTTTAAAAAAAAACACCGGATCAAAACTAAAAATAAATTTCACAATTTGGGGAAAAAAATTTTAAAAAAATGGGGTTTTTTAATAAGGGGCCTTTGGGCCGCGACAAACTTTTTCTTTTTTTAAGTTGGGCCAAAACGTCATAGAGTTTTTAAAAGCAAGAAATTTAAAAACCACCCCTTTTTTAAAAATATGACTTCAAAAAATTTTCCCTTTCCTTGGGCCATATTAAAAATATAAAATTATGTTTTTTAAAAAAAAGGAAAATTTTAGACTCAAATACGCCACAAGACGCCTTTTTTACAAAATTTTTAAACAGGAGATCTATAAACTGAAAAAATATCAAAAAAAAATTTTCTCCATTTGGGGGCTTTTATGACATTTAAAATTTGACGTCCTTGGTTTGAATTTTGCATTCCCCAAAAGAACCTTGGGCTTTTCGAATTTTGAAAAAACGACACCGAGATGCAAAAACTAGAACTAAAAAACACTTCGGAATTTTTGAAAAAAAGGGGGTTTTTTAAAATTTTTCGCTCTGGACCGCGACAAATTTTTTTTTAAAAATTTTCCCCAATGTCCCCCATAATACGTCATGGGCTTTTAATATTATGAATCTTTTAATTACGCATATGAATAATAGCCTCAAATTTTTTCATTCTCCTGGACGATTGCAACATATGAAAATCCTTGAGGAAGAAAAGAATAAAAATTAATAACTAGATTTCATTCTTTTAACGAATGTAGGATTTTCCCGCTACTTTTGTTAAACATTTTAAAATTTAAAAAAGTAAAAAAAAAAAAATTTTTCCAAACCTTTTTAACTTGTTTTTGAAAGGCCATAACTTAAAAAAACTTTGAAAAATATAATTTTTTAAAAAACTTGGAGGAAGGCAAAAGAAACTAAAATTTTTTTTTTTAAAACGTTTATTTTTTTTTAAAATTTTTTTTATAACCCCAAATTTAAAAATTTAAAAATTTTTAAAAAATGTTTACAAAAAAAAATTTCATCCTGTAAAAATTTGCCGAAGACCGCAAAAAAACTTGGGGGGGGAAACGTCAATTTTACCCATGTGACTCATGGGCATAAAAAATAAAAAAAAAAGAAAATTAATTTTTTGAATAAAACAAGAAATTTTTTTCAGCCCTTACAATTTTGGGAACAAAAAAAATTTTAACACAAAAAAATTTTTTAAAACCATTTTTTTGACGTTAACCCCTCACAAATATAATAATAAAAAAGACTAAATTCTTTCCCAAATATCAATTTTCGAATCAGGGGGAAAAAAAATTTATATTTTTTGAAATTTGACGTAAATTTTTTCCGAAATTTGGGATTCGCCATAGAACCATTGCTTTTTCCGAATTTGAAAAAGGGCCCCCCGGGGGTTACACATTTAAGCGTTACATATACTTCTGTGAAATTTTGAGAAAATCGCCCAAAAAAATGGGGGCTGAAAACCGAAAAAAAACCCTTTTGTCCTAAGGTCAAATTTTTCGTATAAAACCCACATTAAATGAATTACATTGAAATTCTAAAGCACACGGGGATGTACATACCTTTAAATTTTTCCATGGGGGGAAATAAACAACAAAAATTTAAATTTAAAGGCGTATATACAAAATTATTTTGCCCTTTTTTACCCCAAAATTATTTCTTTTACGTTCATCTTCATAAAAAAAAAACACTCTTGGAGACTTAATCCCACCAAATATAATTTTAAAAAATTTCTAACTCATCTGGAAACGATTTTATTTCTTTTAAAATTTGACATCAAAAAATTTTAATTTTTTGGTCCCCATAAAACCCCTTTTTCATTTTCGAATTTAAAAAAAGGAAAAAACCCCAATGAAAAACTAACTTTAACATACACATTTTGTGAAAAAATTTTAAAAAAAAAAGGCCCAGAAATAAGGCTGTAGACCGCTAAAAAACATTTTAGACGACTCAATTTGAAATCAAAACACGTCATAGTCAAATGAAAATTATTGAAATGGGGAAAAAGTTCTATCTGAAGCAAAGCTATTAAATTTTCAAGGGCTCACGAAAAAAACATAAAAAATTTTTCACCTTTAAAAAATTTTTAAAATTTTTTTTCACCTCAGAAAGTTATATGACTCAAATACTTTTTTTTTTAGAGAATATAAAAATAACCCCCCGAGAATTATTTTCTGTCCAAATACACTTTCTAGCTCATTTTTTAAACGATTTTTTACGCTTTAAATTTGACATCAATGGGTTTTTAAAAATTGGGTTTTTTCCCCCCAAAATTTTCTTTTCGAATTTGAAAAGCGGGGCCCGAAGGCACAACTAGAGCCCAACATACCATTCTGTGAAAAATTTTGATTTAAAATCGGGCCCCAAAAAAGGCTGAAAACCCCGGGACAAAAAATTTTTAGGGCACGTCCCAATTTTACGTCAAAGCACCAATTTAAAAAGAAAAAATTTTTGAAAAAGCAAACATTCTATTGAAGCAATGCAAATTTAAATTTTTTTGGGGCTCAGACTTGTACAACATAAAAAATTAACACTAAATATTAAAAATTTCCCCCCCCCTCATTTCGTCATAAAAATTCTATATTCACTTCAGAGAATGTAAAGTAACCCTTTAGACTTAATTCTGTCCAAATATCACTTTCTAGCTCATTTGTAACGATTTTTTTTCGCTTTTTTTTAAATTTTACGTCTGGTTCGAATCTTGGTTCCCCCCAAAAAACCCCCCCATTTTTGAATTTTGAAAAACCGGGGGCCGGGAAAGGGACAACTAGAGCCAAAAAAACACATTTTTTGAAATTTTGATGAAAATCGCCCAGAAATAAGGCTGTAGACCGCGTACAAACTTTTTTCACCTTACGTCAAATCTGACGTTATATGACGTCAATAATATAAATTCATTGCATTCGTAAGCCATGGTTTTGAAATATATGCCATAAAATTTTCATTGTTCTGGGCCATTGGCAACACATCGAAAATTAACACAAATACAAGAGGAAAAAAAAAGAATAAGAAGAATAAAATAATAAAAAACATAACAAACCCAATAGGACTTTCTCCAAAGGGCAAATCTAACTAGATGTCATTATTGTTTAAACGAATGATAGGACTTTCTGCAACATCTGCTTTATATAGTATATATAGAAGATGACATAATAGATAATCTGTCCAAATTGCAACTTTCTATCTCCTCTATTTCTATATAAAATAGCACAAATAGAACACATTCTGTGAATTTTAATAAAAGTCCGCCCATATCTTGCACATGTAGTTTACATACAACATTTATACTAGGTCATATGACATGAAAGAAAAATGAAACAGTGTTCAAATGTAAGTTTCTAACTTTCATCACACATAGAATTTCATCACTCCAGCTCAGTTGTAACCTGTTTAATTTTAGCCTCATTAGGAAGAAGTATTGAATATTTTGTATAGTGCTATATCCTTTCGACACCTGTAACGTAGTTAATCGTATTTAGCGATTTTGGCGTGTTTGGGCTTCCGTAGTTTTTGCCATAAATTCCTGGAATTTCGAACTATGGTGAAATTTTGAAAGGTAACATCCCAGCCTACAAACTGATGCAATATGAATATCGTTAGCATAATAAATGCAGTTTTTTAGATGGTCTAAAAATGTGGGGCTGCGTGTGAATTTTCAAGGCTTGCAAACTGCTCGCTAGCTACATAGTGTTGCAAATACGGATTTTGTCTTGTGCCGTTGTACATGTATTAACTTCAATGCTTATTTTGGAAACAGTCAACATTCGACAAAAAACAACAACAACAAAAAAAAAAAAACAAAAATCAAGATATAGCCCATCAATTGCAATTTGATATTTTTTTTTTTTTTTTTTTAAGTCGTTGCGCAAGTATTTAAGCCTGGTGACCCCTGCGCGTGACCTTTTCCTATTTTTTATGATGCATGATTATGAAATATCTTATTTTCCATGTAACTTTCTTATATGAAGTCCAATTTCAATAAACTTGGTACCGTTAGAAAGCTCTTAAAACATGCTACATTTATACGCATAATGTATAAACTTATCTTCAGTCGTTTCTGAGATATTGACTGTTAAACCTCAAGAAAACAGCATATTATCAGCAAAATTAGCTTCATTTCATTTAGTTTTTTTTTGCTTATAACTTTGTATTGCGTAAACCAATTTTAATAAACTAAATATCTTTGGAAACGTCAATTATTCAGCTATAATTCTTATTCATACATATATTTACAAAAATCGATATTTATTGAGATATGGCTACATATATGCAGTAGGGGTGAAATCAAAATTTCCTCACGTGCCTAATAACCCATAAACATTTCATCGTCCTAGGACTATTGCAACATATTAAAATCAGTGTTTAGTTAGGAAGAAGAAAAGAAAATAGTAAAAACAAATGACGTCACGTGACGTCATATGACGTTTATTTTCACATATTTGTTAAGACACCCAGAGACCTACTAACTGACAAAATTTCTACTTTCTATCTCAAATAGGACAGTTTTTATAAGCATTTAAAAATTGACGTCATTGGTTCGAATCTTGGATCCGCCATATATGCTTGGACTTTTCAAATTTTGAAAAACGGACAGCGGTATACACAATAAGAACGTAATATACACATTCTGTGAAAATTTGATGAAAATCGGCCCATAATAATGGCTCTGGACTGTGTACAAACTTTTGTAGTCAATTTCAAATGTGACGTCATATGACGTCATAGGCTTCTGAAAATCATGGAAATCAAAGTTTCAGCGTCTGATTCATTTGTCATTAAATTTTCATTGTCCTTCGATAATTTCAACATATAGAAATACTCTTGTTAATATTAGAAATACATTTTCATTTATAGACGTCACGTGACGTCATATGACATTTATTTTCACAAAATGTTTAATACTTCCAGAGACCTATATACTGACCAAATATTTTTTATTTCTATCTCAAACAGGACCGATTTTATAAGAATTTGAAAATTTACGACTTGGTTCGAATCTTGGAATCGCTATAGAACCTTGGACTTTTCGAATTTTGGAAAACGGACACCGGGATGCACAACTAGAACTTAATCTTCACATTCTGTGAAAATTTGAAAGAAAACCGGTTCATTAATAATGGCTCTGGACCTCGTACAAACTTTTGTAGCTTATTTCAATTGTGACGCCATATGACGTCATAGAGATATGAAAATCATAGAAATCAAAATAACATTTCTTGTAGAATATGACATCAAAATTTCTTTGTCCTTGGACTATATTGACATATATAATTTTGTGTTTAAAAATGAGAAATTTGATGACGTCATATGACGTCACAAGACGTCCATTTTCACTAAATATTTAAATCTATCGGAGATCTATATACTGACAAAATATCAACCTTTTGTCTCATTTAGGGACAATTTTATGAGCATTTATCAATTTCACGTCCTTGGTTTGAATCTTGCATTCGCCATAGAACCGTGTGCTTTTCGAATTTTGAAAAACGGACAACGAGATGCACAACTAGAACTTAATATACACATTCGTGAAAATTTGATAAAAATTCGGTATATTAATTATCGCTCTGGACCGCGTACAAACTTTTGTAGCAAATTGCCAAGTTTGACGTCATATGACGTCATAGGCATATGAAAATTATATAATTTTTTAATTACGCATATGAATAATATGCCATCGAAATTTCATTCTCCTAGGACGATTGCAACATATGAAAATCCGTGAGGAAGAAAAGAATAATAATAATAATAACTAGATGTCATTCGTGAAAACGAATGATAGGACTTTCTGCAAGCTGTTTAATGCAAAAAGCAGGAGATAGAAGTTTCATGTAATGACTCACCTCTGGTAGTATTTCATGTTTCATGCTGAACAATTGACATTATATTCCGAAATTAGTGCAAATGATAAGAACTAAGTATTAGTCTGTGACGTCACATGACGTCATATGATATCATAACTCTAAACATATGTAGAAATTCTGCAGAACTGCAAACTGTTTAAGTTTCAACTTTCTATCTCATCCTGAAGCTCTGTAATCCTAAAATGAAATTTTCGGTCCTATGTTCGAATCTTATTTCAGCCACAGAACTTCGGTCTTTCGGAATTTCGATTAGCTGACAGGATAAAGCACACCTAACTTTCAAGATGTACCATCTGTGAAAATTTGAAGAAAATCCGACCATAATAGCGGCTGTAGAGCGTGAACACCATTTTTCACTATTTTTAGCTCTGACGTCACATGACGTCATTAGTGTGCTAAAGATGCTTTTGTTCAAAAGGGCATACTTTTACTGTCATAACTCTGAAATTTTCGTTATTCTGAACAACTGGCATCATGTAAAATCATTGCCCAAAAATGAAAATTAAGAAGTATGCTTATGACGTTACAAGACGTCATATGACGTCAAGACTCAAGATATATGTAGAAATTCTGCAGAACTGCAAACTGTGTAAGTTTCAACTTTCTATCTCATCCTGAAGCTCTTTAATCCTAAAATGAAATTATCGGTCCTATGTTCGAATCTTATTCAGCCACAGAACTTCGGTCTTTGGGAATTTCGGTTAATTGACAGGATATGCACACCTGAGTTTCAAAATATACCATCTGTGAAAATTTGAAGAAAATCCGACCATAAATGACGGCTGTAGAGCGTAAACACCATTTTTCACTATTTTTTGCTGTGACGTCATGTGACGTCGTAGTGTGCTGAAGATGCTTTTGTTCAAAAGCGCATACTTTGCTTTCATAACTCTGAAATGTTCATTATTCTGAACAACTGGCATCATGTCGAAATCATTGCCCAAAAATGAAAATTAAGAAGTATGCTTATGACGTCACATGACTTCATATGACGTCACGACTCAAAATTTTTGTGGAAATTCTGCAGGACTGCAAACTGTGTAAGTTTCAACTTTCCATCTCATCCTGAAGCTCTTTTATCATAAATGAAATTTTCGGTCCTATGTTCGAATCTTATTTCAGCCACAGAACTTCGGTCTTTCGGAATTTCGGTTAGCTGACAGGATATGCACACCTTTGATTCAAGATGTACCATCTGTGAAAATTTGAAGAAAATCCGACCATAAATGACGGCTGTAGAGCGCGAAACACCTTTTTTCACTATTTTTAGCTGTGACGTCACATGACGTCATAGGGTGCTGAAGATGCTTTTGTTCAAAAGCGCATACTTTCCTTTCATAACTCTGAAATTTTCATTATTCTGAACAACTGGCATCATGTCGAAATCATTGCCCTAAAATGAAAATTAAGAAGTATGCTTATGACGTCACATGACGTCATATGACGTCACGCCTCAAAATATTTGTAGAAATTCTGCAGAACTGCAAACTGTGTTAGTTTCAACTTTCTATCTCATCCTGAAGCTCTTTTATCCTAAAATGAAATTTTCGGTCCTATGTTCGAATCTTATTTCAGCCACAGAACTTCGGTCTTTCGGAATTTCGGTTAGCTGACAGGATATGCACACCTTTGATTCAAGATGTACCATCTGTAAAAATTTGAAGAAAATCCGACCATAAATGACGGCTGTAGAGCGCGAACACCATTTTTCACTATTTTTAGCTGTGACGTCATGTGACGTCATAGGGTGCTGAAAATCATTGAAATCAAAATTTCCTCACGTGACTAATAAGCCATAAAAATTTCATCGTCCTAGGACTATTGCAACATATAAAAATAAGCGTTTAGTTAGGAAGAAGAAAAGAATAATAATAATAATAATAACTAGATGTCATTCGTGAAAACGAATGATAGGACTTTCTGCAAGCTGTGTTAATGCAAAAAGCAGGAGATAGAAGTTTCATGTAATGATCACCTCTGGTAGTATTTCATGTTCATGCTGAACAATTGACATTATATTCCGAAATCAGTGCAAATGATAAGAACTAAGTATTATTCTGTGACGTAACATGATGTCATATGACGTAATGACATGACTGCAAACTTGATTTCTAGTTTAAAGGTCCTATGTTCGAATCTTACTTCAGCCACAATACTTCGGTTTTTAGGAATTAAGGTTAGCTGACAAAATATTCACACCTTAGTTGCAAAATGTACCATCTGTAAAAATTTGAAGAAAATCTTATCATAAATGGCGGCTGTAGAGCGCGAATACCATTTTTTAACTATTTTCAGCTCTGACGTCAGGTGACGTCATAGGGTGCTGAAAATACTGTTGCTCAAAAGCGCATACTTTACTGCAATAACTCTGAAATTTTCATTATTCTGAACAACATGGCATCATGTCGAAATCATTGCCCCAAATTAAAATTAAGTGGTATGCTTATGAAGTCCTATGACGTCACGATTCAAAATATTTGTAGAAATGCTGCAGAAACTGCAAACTGTGTAAGTTTCAACTTTCTATCTCATCCTGAAGTTCTTTAATCCTAAAATGAAATTTTCGGTCCTATGTTCGAGTCTTTTTTTCAGCAACAGAACTTCGGTTTTCGGAATTTCGGTTAGCTGACAGGATATGAACACCTTAGTTTCAAGATGTACAATCTTAAAAATTTGAAGAAAATCCGACCATAAATGGCGGCTGTAGAGCGTTAACACCATTTTTTCACTATTTTTAGCTCAGACGTCACATGACGTCATAGGGTGCTGAAGATGCTTTTGTTCAAAAGCGCATACTTTGTTGTCATAACTCTGAAATTTTCATTATTCTGAACAATTGGCATCATGTCGAAATCATTGCCCTAAAATGAAAATTAAGAAGTATGCTTATGACGTCACATGACGACATTTGACGTCACGACTCTAAATATGTTAAGAAATATGAAGAAACTGCAAACTGTGTAAGTTTAAACTTTCTATTCATTCTGAAGCTCTTTAATCCTAAAATGAAGTTTTCGGTCCTATGTTCGAATCTTATTTCAGCCACAGAACTTCGGTATTTCGGAATTTCAGTTAGCTGACATGATATGCACACCTTAGTTTCAGGATGTACAATCTGTGAAAATTTGAAGAAAATCAGACCATAAATGGCGGCTGTAGAGCGTGAAACACCATTTTCATTATTTTTAGCTCTGACGTCACATGACGTCAAAGGGTACTGAAAATTTTTCGTTCAAAAGCGTATACTTTACTTTCATAACTCTGAAATTTTCATTATTCTGAACAACTGGCATCATGTAGAAATCATTGCCCTAATATGAAAATTAAGAAGTATGCTTATGACGTCACATGACGTCATATGACGTTCCGACTCCAAAAATTTGTAGAAATTTTGCAGAACTGCAAACTGTGTAAGTTTCAACTTTCTATCTCATCCTGAAGCTCTTTAATCCTAAAATGAAATTTTCGGTCCTATGTTCGAATCTTATTTCAGCCACAGAACTTCGGTCTTTCGGAATTTCAGTTAGCTGACAGGATATGCACACCTTTTATTCAAGATGTACCATCTGTGAAAATTCATTTTGAACTATTTTTAGCTGTGACGTCATGTGACGTCATAGGGTGCTGAAGATGCTTTTGTTCAAAAGCGCATACTTTACTTTCATAACTCTGAAATTTTCATTATTCTGAACAACTGGCATCATGTCAAAATCATTGCCCTAAAATGAAAATTAAGAAGTATGCTTATGACGTCACATGACGTCATATGACGTTCTGACTGAAAATATTTGTAGAAATTCTGCAGAACTGCAAACTGTGTAAGTTTCAACTTTCTATCTCATCTGAAGCTCTTTAATCCTAAAATGAAATTTTCGGTCCTATGTTCGAATCTTATTTCAGCCACAGAACTTCGGTCTTTCGGAATTTCGGTTAGCTGACAGGATATGCACACCTTTGATTCAAGATGTACCATCTGTGAAAATTTGAAGAAAATCCGACCATAAATGACGGCTGTAGAGCGCGAACACCATTTTTCACTATTTTTAGCTGTGACGTCATGTGACGTCATAGGGTGCTGAAAATCATTGAAATCAAAATTTCCTCACGTGACTAATAAGCCATAAAATTTTCATCGTCTAGGTCCATTGCAACATATTAAAATAAGCGTTTAGTTAGGAAGAAGAAAGAATAATAATAATAATAACTAGACTTCTTTTGATTTGAACAAAAGATAGGGCTTTCTGCACTGCAAACCATGACAAACCTGGTGTTTTTCGAATTTTGGCAAACCTATATAATCTGCACAATGAAGTCGTAATATATAACTTCTGTGAAAATTCCATGCCAATCCGTCCATAAATGACGGCTGTGCAGCGCGATGAACTTTGATAGCTTTTTTAAGTTTTGATGTCATGTGACGTCATATGAAAATTTACTCATTAAATCTTAATGTTCATGATTACCTACATAGGACATTAAATTTTCATTGTCTTTGCAACATGAGTAAATTGACATTCAGGAATCGGAAATTCTCTACAATTTGATGACGTCATATGACGTTCATCTTTACAAAATGCAAAGGAAACACAGAGACGTATAAGCTCGCAAATATCAAATTTCTATCTCATCTAGAATCGATTTTATACGTATTTAAAATTTGACGTCCTTGGTTCGAATCTTGAATTCGCCATAGAACCTTTGCTTTTTCGAATCTTGGCAAACCTATATAATCTGCACAATGAGATTGTAATATATAACTTCTGTGAAAATTCCATGCCAATCCGTCCATAAATGACGGCTGTACAGCGCGTACAAACTTTGGTAGCTATTTTTAGTTCTGACGTCATGTGACGTCATATGAAAAATTTTAAACATTGGATCAAAATGAACATGATCACTACAAAGGACTTTCAATTTCCATTGTTTATGAACCCTTGCAACATGAGTAAATTGACATCAAAAAATTCGGAAATTCTATACAACGTGATGAGTCAAATGACGTCATATGACGTTCATCTTTACAAATGCAAAGGAAACACAGAGACATATAATCTCGCCAAATATCAACTTTCTATCTCATCTAGAATCGATTTTATATGGATTTGAAATTGACGTCCTTGGTTCGAATCTTGGATTCGCCATAGAACCTTAGTTCTTTCGAATCTTGGCAAACCTATATAATCCTGCACAATGAGGTCTTAATATATAACTTCTGTGAAAATTCCATGACAATCCGTCCATAAATGACGGATGTACAGCGCGTACAAACTTTGGTAGCTATTTTTAGTTCTGACGTCATGTGACGTCATGTGAAGATAAAAATAATATATTCCAAAATGCCATTACTTCAGGTGTCTGTTCACAGAATTTCTTTGTCCTAGACCTTCAGCAACTTAATGAAATAACAACATGAAAAGGTTGGAAGAAAAGAATAATAATAATAAAAGACAGAACAAACCCAATAGGTCTTTCTGCGAAAAGCAGAAAGCCCTAATAATAATAAACATAACAAACCCAATAGGACTTTCTGCTTTAGGCAGAAAGTCCTAATAACTAGATGTCATTCGTCTAAACGAATGATAGGACTTTCTGCAACATGTGTTAATGCAAAAATCAGGAGATAGAAGTTTCATGTAATGACTCACCTCTGGTAGTATTTAATGTTCATGCTGAACAATTGACATTATATCCGCGAAAAATAAGCGTTTAGTAACGAAGAAAGAAAAATAAGTAGCAGTAGTAGTATGCTTATGAAGTCATATGACGTCACGACTCAAAATATATGTAGAAATTATGCAGAACTGCAAACTGTATAAGTTTCAACTTTCTATCTCATCCCGAAGTTCTTTAACCCTAAAATGAAATCTTTGGTCCTATGTTCGATTCTTACTTCAGCCACAATGCTTCGGTTTTTCGGAATTAAGGTTAGCTGACAAATATTCACACCTTAGTTTCAAGATGTACCATCTGTAAAAATTTGAAGAAAATCTGATCATAAATGGCAGCTGTAGAGCGCGAACACCATTTTTCACTATTTGTAGCTCTGACGTCACGTGACGTGATAGGGTGCTGAAAATGCTGTTGCTCAAAAGCGCATACTTTACTGCAATAACTCTGAAATTTTCATTATTCTAAACAACTAGCATCATGTCGAAATCAAGCCCCAAATTAAAATTAAGTGGTATGCTTATGACGTCCTTGGACGTCAAAATTCAAAATATTTGTAGAAATGCTGCAAAACTGCAAACTGTGTAAGTTTCAACTTTCTATCTCATTCTGAAGCTCTTTAATCCTTAAATGAAATTTTTGGTCCTATGTTCGAATCTTACTTCAGCCACAGAACTTCGGTTTTTCGGAATTTCGGTAAGCTGGCAGGATAGGTACACCTTAGTTTCAAGGTGTACCATCTGTGAAAATTGGAAGAAATCCGACCATAAATGGCGGCTGTAGAGCGCGAACACCATTTTTCACTATTTTTAGCTCTGACGTCACATGACGTCATAGGGTGCTGAAGATGCTTTTGTTAAAAAGCACATACTTTACTGTCATAACTCTAAAATTTGCATTTTTCTGAACACCATTTTTCACTATTTTTAGCTGTGACGTCATGTGACGTCATAGGGTACTGACAATCATTGAAATCAAATTTCCTCACGTGCCTAATAACCCATAAAAATTTCATCGTCCTAGGACTATTGCAACATATTAAAATAAGCGTTTAGTTAGGAAGAAGAAAAGAATAATAATAATAATAAAATGACGTCACGTGACGTCATATGACGCTTATTTTCACATAATTGTTAAGACACCCAGAGACCTACTAACTGACAAAATTTCAACTTTCTATCTCAAATAGGACAGTTTTTATAAGCATTTAAAAATTGACGTCCTTGTTTCGAATCTTGGATCCACCATAGATGCTTGGACTTTTCGAATTTTGAAAAACGGACACCGGTATACACAATAAGAACTTAATATACACATTCTGTGAAAATTTCATAAAAATCGGCCCATTAATAATGGCTCTGGACCGTGTACAAACTTTCTTAGTCAATTTCAAATGTGACGTCATATGACGTCATAGGCTTCTGAAAATCATTGAAATCGAAATTTCAGCATCTGAAGCATGCGGCTTTAAATTTTAATTGCCTTCAAATATTTCAACATATAGAAATAATCTTGTTAGAATTAAAGATTCATTATCATATAATGACGTCACGTGACGTCATATGACATTTATTTTCACAAAATGTTTAAGACTCCCAGAGACCAATATACTGACCCAATATCATCTTTCTATCTCAAATAGGACCGATTTTATAAGAATTTGAAAATTTACGACCTTGGTTCGAATCTTGGAATCGCTATAGAACCTTGGACTTTTCGAATTTGAAAAACGGACACCGGGATGCACAACTAGAACTTAATATACACATTCTGTGAAAATTTGATGAAAATCGGTTCATTAATAATGGCTGAGGACCGCGTACAAACTTTTGTAGCTTAAAAATTTTTTTTTTGACGTCATATGACGTCATAGAGATATGAAAATCATAAAATCAAAATAACACTTTTGGAGAATTGACATCAAAATTTCATTGTCCTTGGACCATAGTAACATATAAAATTATGTGTTTAAAAATTAGAAATTTGATGACGTCATATGACGTCACAAGACGTCCATTTTCACAAAATATTTAAATCTATCGGAGATCTATATACTGACAAAATATCAACCTTCTGTCTCATTTAGGGACGATTTTATGAGCATTTATCGATTTGACGTCCTTGGTTTGAATCTTGCATTCGCCATAGAACCTTGGGCTTTTCGAATTTTGAAAAACGGACACCGAGATGCACAACTAGAACTTAATATACACATTCTGTGAAAATTTGATAAAAATCGGTTTATTAATTATCGCTCTGGACCGCGTACAAACTTTTGTAGCAATTGCCAAGTGTGACGTCATAATGACGTCATAGGCATTTGATAATTATATAATTTTTTAATTACGCATATGAATAATATGCCATTGAAATTTCATTCTCCTAGGACGATGGCAACATATGAAAAGCCTTGAGGAAGAAAAGAATAATAATAATAATAACTAGATTTCATTCGTTGATACGAATGATAGGACTTTCTGCTAAAATTGAAAAATATTAAGATTAATTCCGTTAGAAAGAATATATATTAAATTCTCTACCTTTTACTTTTTTTTTTCGTATGGACTTCTTTTAGCTTTGACGTCACATGACGTCATATGGTGCTGAAAATTCTTTTGTTCAAAAGCGCATACTTTACTCTCGTAACTCTGAAATATTCATTATTCTGAACAACTGGCATCATGTCGAAATCATTGCCCTAAAATAAAAATTAAGAAATATGCTTTTGACGTCACATAACGTCATATGACGTCACGACTCAAAATATATGTAGAAATTCTACAGAACTGCAAACTGTGTAAGTTTCAACTTTCTGTCTCATCCTGAAGCTCTTTAATCCTAAAATGAAATTTTCGGTCCTATGTTCGAATCTTATTTCAGCCACAGAACTTCGGTCTTTCGGAATTTCGGTTAGCTGACAGGATATGCACACCTTAGTTTCAAGATGTACCATCTGTGAAAATTTGAAGACAATCCGACCATAAATGACGGCTGTAGAGCGCGAACACAATTTTTCACTATTTTTAGCTGTGACGTCATGTGACGTCATAGGCTGCTGATAATCATTGAAATCAAAATTTCCTCACGTGCCTAATAAACCATAAAAATTTCATCGTCCCAGGACTATTGCAACATATTAAACTAAGCGTTTAGTTAGGAAGAAGAAAAGAATAATAATAATAAAAAACGACGTCAAGTGACGTCATATGACGTTTATTTTCACGTAATTGTTAGACACCCAGAGACCTACTAACTGACAAAATTTCACCTTTCTTTCTCAAATAGGACAGTTTTTATAAGCATTTAAAAATTGACGTCCTTGGTTTGAATCTTGGATCCGCCATAGATGCTTGGACTTTTCGAATTTTGAAAAACGGACACCGGTATACACAATAAGAACGTAATATACACATTCTGTGAAAATTTGATAAAAATCGGCCCATTAATAATGGCTCTGGACCGTGTACAATCTTTCGTAGTCAATTTCAAATGTGACGTCATATGACATCATAGGCTTCTGAAAATCATTGAAATCGAAATTTCCGCGTCTGAATCATTTGTCGTTAAATTTTCATTGCCCTTTGACAATTTCAAATATAGAAATACTCTTATTAATATTAGAAATACATTATCATATAATGACGTCACGTGACGTTATATGACGTTTATTTTCACAAAATGTTTAAGACTCCCAGAGACCTATATACTGACCAAATATCACTTTTCTATCTCAAATAGGACCGATTTTATAAGCATTTAAAAATTTGCGACCTTGGTTCGACTCTTGAATTCGCTATAGAACCATGGACTTTTCGAATTTTGAAAAAGGGACAACGAGATGCACAACTAGAACTTAATATACACATTCTGTGAAAATTTGATGAAAATCGGTTCATAAACAATGGCTGTAGACCGCGTACAAACTTTTGTTGCATATTTCAAGTGTGACGTCATTTGACGTCAAAGACATATGAAATTCATAGAAATCAAAATTTAGCGTTTGAAGCATGTGTCATTAAATTTTCATTGCCCTTAAAAATTTTTTAATTTAGAAATAAATTTATAATGACGTCACGTGACGTCATATGACATTTATTTTCACAAAATGTTTAAAACTTCTAGAGACCTATATACTGACTAAATATCAATTTTCTATCTCAAATAGGACTGATTTTATAAGCATTTAAAAATTTACGACCTTGGTTCGAATCTTGGATTCGCTATAGAACCATGGACTTTTCGAATTTTGAAAAACGGACACCGGGATGCACAACTAGAGTCTAACATACACATTCTGTGAAAATTTGATGAAAATCGGTCAAGAAATAATGGCTGTAGACCGCGTACAAACTTTTTCACCTGACGTCAAATCTGACGTTATATGACGTCATATGAATATGAAATTCATTGCATCCGAAAGCGCATGGTTTGAAATATATGCCATAAAATTTTCATTGTTCTGAGTCAATGGCAACACCTCGAAATTAACACAAAATAAGAGGAAGAAAAAAGAATAATAATAAGAAGAAGAAGAATAGGAATAACTAGATTTCATTTGCACGGCAAATGATAGGACTTTCTGCAAACCGTTAAAATTTCAATCTTATATGACGTCATATGACGTTTATCTTCATAGAATATAAAGCAGACTTGGAGACTTATATACTATCCACATATAAGCTTTCTAGCTCATCTGGAAGCGATTTAAACGCATTTGAAATTTGACGTCAAAAGTTCGAATCTTGGATTTGCCATAAAATCATTGCCTTTTCGAATTTTGAAAAACGGACACCGGGATGCACAACGAGAGCCTAACATACACATTCTGTGAAATTTTGATGAAAATCGGTCCAGAAATAATGGCTGTAGGCCGCGTACAAACATTTTAAGACGACGTCAAGTTTGACGTCAAGACACGTCATAGGCAAATGAAAATCATTGAAATGCAAAAAGTTTTATCTGAAGCTTAAGCTATTGGATTTTCAAGGTGCTCGGACGTTTTCAACATATAGAATTTAAAACGTAATAATTAGAAATTTCTTTTCACCTCATGACGTCATATGACGTTAAATGAAGTTAATTCTCTCGGTATCTAAAGAAATCTTAGAGACTTATATCCTATTCAAATATTAGCTTTCTAGCTCATCTGGAAGTGATTTCATACGCATTTGAAATTTGACGTCAATGATTCAAATCTTTGACTCGCCATAGAACCATTGCCTTTTTAAATTTGAAAAACGGACACCGGAAGGCACAACTAGAGCCTAACATACAAATTCTGTGAAATTTTGGTGAAAATCGGCCCAGAAAAAATGGCTGTAGTACGTAAATTTTAAAATTTAAAAAATATATTATTACATTTTTAAGGTGCTCGGACGTTTTCAACATATAAAAATTAACACGTAAAATTTAGAAATTACTTTTCACCTCATGACGTCATATGACGTCATACGACATTCATCTTCTGAGAATATAAAGGAAACCTAAAGACGTATATCTTGTCCAAATATCATCTTTCTAGCTCATCTGGAAACGATTTTATACGCATTTGAAATTTGACGTCAATGGTTCGAATCTTTGACTCGCCATAGAACCATTGCCTTTTTAAATTTTGAAAAACGGACACCGGAAGGCACAACTAGAGCCTAACATACACATCCTGTGAAATTTTGGTGAAAATCGGCCCAGAAATAATGGCTGTAGACAGCGTACAAATATTTTAAGACGACGTCAAGTTTGACGTCAAAACACGTCATAGACAAATGGAAATGATCGAAATGAAAAATGTTTTATCTGAAACATATGCCATTAAATTTTTAAGGTGCTCGGATATTTTCAACATATAAAAATTAATATGTAAAATTTAGAAATTACTTTCCACCTCATGACGTCATATGACGTCATACGACATTCATCTTCTGAAATAAAGGAAACATTAAGACATATATCCTGTCCAAATATTATCTTTCTAGCTCATCTAGAAACGATTTTATACGCATTTGAAATTTGACGTCAATGGTTCGAATCTTTGACTCGCCATAGAACCATTGCGTTTTTAAATTTTGAAAAACGGACACCGGAAGGCACAACAAGAGCCTAACATACACATTCTGTGAAATTTTTATGAAAATCGTCCCAGAAATAATGGCTGTAGACCGCGTACAAACTTTTTCACCTGACGTCAAATCTGACGTTATATGACGTCATATGAAGATGAAATTCATTGCATTCGAAAGCACATGGTTTGAAATATATGCCATAAAATTTTATTGTTCTGGGCCATTGGCAACACATCGAAATTAACACAAATACAAGAGGAAGAAAAAAAGAATAAGAAGAATAAGATAATAAAAAACATAACAAACCCAATAGGACTTTCTGCCGAAAGGGCAGAAAGTCCTAATAAAAAACAATAATCTGCTGAAATCTAAATAACTAAAAAAAAAAAACCCAAAATTAAATGTCATTCGTTTAAACGAATGATAGGACTTTCTGCAACATCTGCTTTATATAGTATATATAGAAGATGACATAATAGATAATCTGTTTAAATTGCAACTTTCTATCTCCTCTATTTCTATATAAAATAGCACAAATAGAACACATTCTGTGAATTTTAATAAAAGTCCGCCCATATCTTGCACGTGTAGTTTACATACAACATTTATACTATGTCATATGACATGAAAGAAAAATGAAACAGTGTTCAAATGTAAGTTTCTAACTTTCATCACACATAGAATTTCATCACTCCAGCTCAGTTGTAACCTTGTTTAATTTTAGCCTCAGTAGGAAGAAGCATTGAATATTTGTATAGTGCTATATCCTTTCGACACCTGTAACGTAGTTAAACGTATTTAGCGATTTTGGCGTGTTTGGGCTTCCGTAGTTTTGCCATAAATTCCTGGAATTTCGAACTATGGTGATATTTTGAAAGGTAACATCCCAGCCTACAAACTGATGCAATATGAATATCGTTAGCATAACAATGCAGTTTTTAGATGGTCTAAAATGTGGGGCTGCGTGTGAATTTTTCAAGGCTTGCAAACTGCTCGCTAGCTACATAGTGTTGCAAATACGGATTTTTGTCTTGTGCCGTTGTACATGTATTAACTTCAATGCTTATTTTGGGAACAGTCAACATTCGACAAAAAAAAAAAATCAAGATATAGCAAATCGTTTTATTTAATCTTATATCCATGACTGACCTTTTCCATATTTTTATGATGCATGATTATGAAATATCTTATTTTCCATGTAACTTTCTTATATGAAGTCCAATTTCAATAAACTTGGTACCGTTAGAAAGCTTTAAAAACCTCAATTTATACGATAATTATAAAATTTTTGTTTTTTTTTTTTTTTAAAAAACCAATTTTAATAAACTAAATATCTTTGGAAACGTCAATTATTCAGCTATAATTCTTATTCATACATATATTTACAAAAATCGATATTTATTGAGATATGGCTACATATATGCAGTAGGGGTGAAATCAAAATTTCCTCACGTGCCTAATAACCCATAAAAATTTCATCGTCCTAGGACTATTGCAACATATTAAAATAAGCGTTTAGTTAGGAAGAAGAAAAGAATAATAATAATAAACAAATGACGTCACGTGACGTCATATGACATTTATTTTCACATAATTGTTAAGACACCCAGAGACCTACTAACTGACAAAATTTCAACTTTCTATCTCAAATAGGACAGTTTTTATAAGCATTTAAATATTGACGTCATTGGTTCGAATCTTGGATCCGCCATATATGCTTGGACTTTTCGAATTTTGAAAAAACGGACACCGGTATACACAATAGAAACGTAATATACACATTCTGTGAAAATTTGATGAAAATCGGTCCATTAATAATGACTATGGACCGTGTACAAACGTTCGTAGTCAATTTCAAATGTGACGTCATATGACGTCATAGGCTTCTGAAAATCATCGAAATCGAAATTTCAGCATCTGAACCATGCGGCCTTAAATTTTCATTGCCCTTCGAAAATTTCAACATATAGAAATAATCTTGTTAGAATTAGAAATTCATTATCATATAATGACGTCACGTGACGTCATATGACATTTATTTTCAAAAAATGTTTAAAACTCCCAGAGACCTATATACTGACCCAATATCTTCTTTCTATCTCAAATAGGACCGATTTTATAAGAATTTGAAAATTTACGACCTTGGTTCGAATCTTGGAATCGCTATATTACCTTGGACTTTTCGAAATTTTGAAAAACGGACACAGGGATGCACAACTAGAACTTAATATACACATTCTGTGAAAATTTGATGAAAATCGGTTCATAAACAATGGCTGTAGACCGCGTACAAACTTTTATTGCATATTTCAAGTGTGACGTCATATGACGTCATAGGCATATGAAAATCATAGAAATCGAAATTTCAGCGTTTGAAGCATGTGTCATTAAGTTTTCATTGCCCTTCGACAATTTCAACATATAGAAATATTTTTGTTAATATTAGAAATACATTATCATATAATGACGTCACGTGACGTCATATGACATTTATTTTCACAAAATGTTTAAAACTTCTAGAGACCTATATACTGACTAAATATCAACTTTCTATCTTACATAGGACAGATTTTATAAGCATTTAAAAATTTACGACCTTGGTTCGAATCTTGGATTCGCTATAGAACCATGGACTTTTTGAATTTTGAAAAACGGACACCGGGATGCACAACTAGAGCTTAATATACACAATCTGTGAAAATTTGATGAAAATCGGTTCACAAACAATGGCTGTAGACCGCGTACAAAATTTTGTAGCATATTTCAAATGTGACGTCATATGACGTCATAGGTATATGAAAATCATTGAAATCAAAATTTCCTCACGTGACTAATAAGTCATAAAAATTTCATCGTCCTAGGAGTATTGCAACATAGAAAAATAAGCGTTTTTGGAAAAAAAAAAATACGAATGATAGGACTTTCTGCAACATTTTGAAATGTAAAGATTAATACCGCTAGAAAGAATTATTATATTTCCTACCTTTTACTTTTTTTTTTTTCGTATATGAACTTTGTGAAGTAAGCCATATGTCGAAAATACATAAATCTTTATTTTGATATCGCTTTCGTATAACTTGACCAATTTTAATTGTTGTTGTTGTTATATTGGGGTTTACCGTCGCTGTGATAGTATTTCAATCATATAGAGACGTCCAGCTAATTACAGGTGGAGGAAGACCCCGAGTACACAGAGATACGCGGATATAACCACCGACCTACCGCAAGCCAGCTGGAAGGCTTCCTCACATGAAAAATCCGAAGTCCCTACCGGAATTCGAACCCACATCGGTGAGGGGCTGAGAGATTCCAAGTTTAGTATTCTAGCTACCAAAATAAATGTCCTGAAAATCCCTACAATTCAATTGTAGCATATTTGGGTCTAGTTTTAGAAGTTTTCAAAATATAAGCAATTAAACTTAAACCTATTAATTCTGCATATCAAAATTCTTTTTTTTTAATTTCGTGTACAGTCGCGGGAATGAAACCGTAAATGCTACCATGCAATAGATTCGTCGACGCGTGTAGCCTCGTGAGTTAAATTTCAATAATGCTTGTACATACGATGGAGACGACTGTATTCGTTATAGTTAGTGTTTATTAAGAGAGAATTTAACAGTTAAGAAGCCAGAACGAGCGTAGCACTAATTTCTTAGTGTTTGAAATTATATATTGTCCAATGAAATCATTCCATTTTTTCAAAATTTTGTCTCCATTTAAATCATTTAATCGGCATCAACTTGTAACTAAACACTATTCCGCTAAATCAACTGATCAATTTAAAACCAGCTTCAAGCACCTTCACTGCGCATGTGCGTCAAGATGTGTCGAGAAGCGGAGCTTTATGTGTTCACCAAAATAGACTAAGACCACAATTACCTGCCCTTGGTTACCGGATGTGCCTACACAGAAAAAAGTGACCCTATTTAATGCAGAATTAAGGTGAGATTTTGACTGAAAGACATGCAATGAAGGATTGAATTCTATAGAACAGTTTAAATAGTCATAAAATGTCCAATTTGGAGGCCTTATTGCACAACAATCTTAATAGTTTAGCATTACTGAGGGGGGAATTTTTGAGAAAATTGGCGTGAAATGGCCGACCGGTGCACTAAATTCATACGCATGTTATTTGGCCTTAAATAGGTCAAAAAGTGGCGGGTGACTCCGTGTTTAAAATGTACAGAATTATTTCTCTTGAATAGATCTATCTAATGAGGGTAAGTTTGGATGCCAATGTCCCTTACAGAAATTGTCATTTGTATATATGCTTATATAGAACATATAGTTAATTTAAATTGTGGTCTTAGTCCACGCATGTGTAACGTGTTACAGGGATTTTTGATGTGAACGCATGAACATCGACAAAAAATAATACACAGCAACCATAGAGAACAAACATTTACTCACCAGGATTCTGATTAATCTAAAATAACAAAAGAACTCTACCCTTCCGCTTAGTTTAGTTTAAACATGTATTATTGCCTAAGTAATGATGATACAACATTGAAGATTTTAAAAAAAATAAGTAAGAGGGTTTGACCACAAGTTCTAACAACATTTGTATCGGTCATCGCTTTAAAGACACATGTGTAATTTCAATGTCTACACATGTTAACACAGAATGGGCAATATATAACTAATTACTAAACAAAGCGATTAAGTAGATATCCGATTAAATAAATTCAAATTGAAAAATGTATATAAATAATGAGAAGAGAAGAAAAAAGAACACACTTACAAACAAGGGTTACTTAAATAAAAAAATAAAAAATGTCCAAAACACAACATATATAGGTGCAGATATATGAACCTTTCTAAACAGTATCTTTTATTCAAATTTCAATCACCACTTTTTTGCCGAAGAGATCAAAGTCGGCTTCCGGTTCAATGCTCATTTGGAGCGTAGATCTACACAGATATACACAGCTAGAGCGACGCATTGACCTTTGACATAACATGTTACATGTCATGTGATGTAATTTACGCCGGGAACAGGTTGATAGGGCGGAGTCTAAATAATCAATACTATATTTGGAATGTGCGACTGCGTTAAATTTCAAAACATAATTTCAAACACTAAGTAGGTTAGTGTTATTTAGTAAGCATTAAGTCCATTAAATCGGTCGCGCGGTTTAATTAATTTCATTAATGCTTACTAAAAAAACACTAACCTATACTTAATTAACACTGACTAACTTAGAGTTTGCCCCGCCCTATTACTACGTTATGCTGCTATATTAGAAGATGGCGCCATAAAAGTGTTACGTCAGCGTGTTGTTAAAGTATTCAAACACGTGCACGTGCTTTCCAAATATGGATGTAACACATAAATTTCGCGCATTTTTTGACGGTCGGCTCATTTCTTTTTCAGATTTCAATTAATTTTTGTGATGGCTTTTTTTTATTTATTTATCTTGTTTTAATTAGTTGAGAAATCAGAAAATATCAACTGATTGACATTAAGGAAAGAACGAAATATGTAAAAAATAATCGTTTAAAAAAGTCGGTGTCAGCGGAAGATATCAAGGCTAGGAATACCCCGGAAATACCAAATCAAACGAGATAACACATGATCTGTTAGTTGTTTAAAAACGTTATATCAATTATTCAATTCTTGTATTTACCAAATTCGTAAACATAGGTACTGGTATAGCTCCCTTGGTTGGCGCTCAGCTTAATAAGGGTAGTTCTAGGACTGATGGCTCGGGGTCCGGATAATGTGACTGGGTGTGGTATCATGCCAACTATCTACGACGTGATACTGTGCAGTGTGACAACACTACATTTGTCTCAAGTAGACATTGTCTCCAAAAGACTTAAATACTGTCGGTGGGACGTTAAACCTAATAAACTATACTTGTATTTTAGTATTTAATTTAGCATCCTTTTCTTTCCTTAGGAGTCCCTTTGCAAAAAATATTTCCGAAACTCCTCATTCTTATGTAAATGTTTATCTATACACATGATAATTTAAGCAACTTTAATAAATGTTTACAAAAGACGTCAACATGCGCCTGTGTGCACACATCGTGTGTAGGGATCGGTGTAGTAAACACTGCTATATATGATATCAGTTCGTTTGTTGGGTTTAACGTCCCACCGACAGTAATTCAGCCAGTCACGATGTCTACTTCATGCGGGTATAGGACTACCACACTGCAGTATCACGCCGTAGACATGTGGCATGATACCACACCCAGTCACATCATCCTGATACCGCGCTAACCAGTCCTGCAAATACCCTTATATGCTGAGCGCCAAGCAAGGGAGCTATAACAGTACCATTTTTTACGACTTTGGTATGTCGGGTCGGGGATCGAACCCACGACCTTCCGCTCCCGAGGCGGACGCTCTAACCACTGTTTAGCTAGCAATATCAATATGATATAAGTAAAAAGGTTTTTGCAATTTATATGACTAATACATAGCTGTAAACTTACATATTTTCCGAAAATGTTTCAATTAACGTGAAAGCGAAAGTAGGATATTTCTCGAAATTTCTTTCACTTGGGTTTATATTCGTATTTTTGATGTTACTTCCTTATACTTTAATCAATTTTAAAACTCTAGGTACCAAAATAATCGTCTTAAAATTCTCTACATCTCACTTGCTTAAGGTGTGGACTTATTTCTAAATGAGCTTTGAGATATTAGCCGTAGAACTTTGACAACACGGCAGAATCGCTGAAATTCTACATGTTTAAATTCTTATTTTTGATGTAACTTCCTTATACTTTGATCAATTTCAAAACTTAAGGTACCAAAATAATCGTCTAAATATTCTCTACATTTCACACGCTTTATGTTTAGGAATATTACTAATACTTTTTGAGATACAAGCTCTTAAACCACCTGAAAAATGAAAAATTCACCAAAGCTACATACACGAATTTCGTTTTTTCCCATTACTCCATCAATCTTTGGCCAATCATTAAAGTTTAGGCATCAAAAGAACGGCCAAACATTGCTCTACAAATAATATTCATCGTCATATTTTGAAAAATCAAAGGTTTTCGAGATATAAACTGTTAAACACACTGGGGGTTACCTAATTTTCATTTTTCCGCCATAACTCAACCAATTCAACCCCGATCATCAAAAACTAAATATCATCTGAAATGTCTTTCTAAGCACTACAAATTATACGCATAGTGTCTCGATAGAATATTTACCGTTTTTGAGATATTTAAGGCCGAAGAAAAACCCGATAATTGATATATGACCTTGACCTTTGGGATTTGCCGGAAACGGAAGTGACATGGCTCCATAGAATCTAATACTGCATCTTCAGACAAAATTTCAAGCAAATCATACAAAAATTGAAGCCTACAGGGCTTAAAAACCGTTAAGTTTTAATACGGAAGTTTCATTTGCATTATGACGTCATGTGACGTCATTTGGTGTTCATCTTTTCAGAATATGAAGAAGACCTAGAGATTAATATTCTGTCCAAATATCAACTTTCTAGCTCTTCTGGAAGAGATTTAATACGCATTTGAAATTTGACGTCATTAGTTCGAATCTTGGATTCGCCATAAAACTTTTGTCTTTTCGAATTTGGTAAAACGGACACCGAAAGGCACAACTAGAGCCTAACATGCACATTCTGTGAAATTTTGATGAATATTGGTCCAAAAATAATGGCTGTAGACCGCGTACAAACTTTTTCACCTGACGTCGAATCTGACGTTATGTGACGTCATATGAATATGAAATTCATTGCATCCGAAAGCTCATGGTTTGAAATATATGCCATAAAATTTTCATTGTTCTGAGTCAATGGCAACACCTCAAAATTAACACAAATATAAGAGGAAGAAAAAAAGAATAATAAGAAGAAGAATAACTAGATGTCATTCGTTTAAACGAATGATAGGACTTTCTGCAACATATGCTTTATATAGTATATATAGAAGATGACATAATAGATAATCTGTCCAAATTTGCAACTTTCTATCTCCTCTATTTTATATAAAATAGCACAAATAGGACACATTCTTTGAATTTTAATAAAAGTCCGACATATCTTGCACATTGTAGTTTACATACAAAATTTATACTATGTCATAATGACATGAAAGAAAAATGAAACAGTGTTCAAATGTAGTTTCTAACTTTCATCACACATAGAATTTCATCACTCCAGCTCAGTTGTAACCTGTTTTATTTTAGCCTCAGTAGGAAGAAGTATTGAATATTTGTATAGTGCTATATCCTTTCGACACCTGTAACGTAGTTAAACGTATTTAGCGATTTTGGCGTGTTTGGGCTTCCGTAGTTTCGCCATAAATTCCTGGAATTTCGAACTATGGTGATATTTTGAAAGGTAACATCCCAGCCTACAAACTGATGCAATATGAATATCGTTAGCATAACAATGCAGTTTTTAGATGGTCTAAAATGTGGGGCTGCGTGTGAATTTTTCAAGGCTTGCAAACTGCTCGCTAGCTACATAGTGTTGCAAATACGGATTTTTGTCTTGTGCCGTTGTACATGTATTAACTTCAATGCTTATTTTGGGAACAGTCAACATTCGACAAAAAAAAAAAAAAATCAAGATATAGCCCATTAATTGCAATTTGATATTTTTTTTTTTTATTTTTTTTTTTAAGTCGTTGTGCAAGTATTTAAGCTTGGTGACCCCTGCGCGTGACCTTTTCCATATTTTTATGATGCATGATTATGAAATATCTTATTTTCCATGTAACTTTCTTATATGAAGTCCAATTTCAATAAACTTGGTACCGTTAGAAAGCTCTTAAAACATGCTACATTTTATACGCATAATGTATAAACTTATCTTCAGTCGTTTCTGAGATATTGACTGTTAAACCTCAAGAAAACAGCATATTATCAGCAAAATTAGCTTCATTTCGTTTAGTTTATTTGCTTATAAATTGGTATTGCGTAAACTAAATTTTTAAAAAACTAAATATCTTTGGAAACGTCAATTATTCAGCTTATAATTCTTATTCATACATATTTAAAAAAATCGATATTTATTGAGATTGGCTACATATATGCAGTAGGGGTGAAATCAAAATTTCCTCACGTGCCTAATAAGCATAAAAAAATTTCATCGTCCTAGGACTATTGCAACATATTAAAATTAAGCGTTTAGTTAGGAAGAAGAAAAGAATAATAATAATAAAAAAATGACGTCACGTGACGTCATATGACGCTTATTTTCACATAATTATTAGACACCCAGAGACCTATAACTGACAAAATTTCAACTTTCTATCTCAAATAGGACAGTTTTTATAAGCATTTAAAAATTGACGTCATTGGTTCGAAATCTTGGATCCGCCATAGATGCTTGGACTTTTCGAATTTTGAAAAACGGACAACGGTATACACAATAAAACGTAAATACAATTCTGTGAAAATTTAATGAAAATCGGCCCCTTAATAATGGCTCTGGACGTGTACAAAATTTTGTAGTCATTTCAAATGTGACGTCTTGACGTCAAAGGCTTCTGAAAATCATTGAAATCAAAATTTCTGCTTTTGAAGCATGCGTCAATAAATTTTCATTGCCCTTCGACAATTTCAACATATAGAAATATTCTTGTTAATATTAGAAATACATTATCATATAATGACGTCACGTGACGTCATATGACATTTATTTTCACAAAATGTTTAAAACTTCTAGAGACCTATATCTGACTAAAATATCAACTTTTATCTTAAATAGGACAGATTTTAAAAGCATTTAAAAATTTACGACCTTAGTTCGAATCTTTCGAATCTTGGATTCGCTATAGAACCATGGACTTTTCGAATTTTGAAAAACAGACACCGGTATACACAATAAAAACTTAATATACACATTCTGTGAAAATTTGATAAAAATCGGCCCATTAATAATGGCTCTGGACCGTGTACAAACTTTCTTAGTCAATTTCAAATGTGACGTCATATGACGTCATAGGCTTCTGAAAATCATTGAAATCAAAATTTCAGCGTCTGATTCATTTGTCATTAAATTTTCATTGTCCTTCGATAATTTCAACATATAGAAATAATCTTGTTAATATTAGAAATACATCTTCATTTATAGACGTCACGTGACGTCATATGACATTTATTTTCACAAAATTTTTAAGACTTCCAGAGACCTATATACTGACCAAATATCACTTTTCTATCTCAAATAGGACCGATTTTATAAGAATTTGAAAATTTACAGCCTTGGTTCGAATCTTGGAATCGCTATAGAATCTTGGACTTTTCGAATTTTGAGAAACGGACACCGGGATGCACAACTAGAACTTAATATACACATTCTGTGAAAATTTGATAAAAATCGGCCCATTAATAATGGCTCTGGACCGTGTACAAACTTTCTTAGTCAATTTCAAATGTGACGTCATATGACGTCATAGGCTTCTGAAAATCATTGAAATCGAATTTTCAGCATCGTAAACATACAGCATTAAATTAGCATTGCCCTTCAAAAATTTCAACATATAGAAATAATCTTGTTAGAATTAGAAATTCATTATCATATAATGACGTCACGTGACGTCATATGACATTTATTTTCACAAAATATTTAAGACTCCCAGAGACCTATATACTGACCCAATATCATCTTTTTATCACAAATAGGACCGATTTTATAAGAATTTGAAAATTTACGACCTTAGTTCGAATCTTGGAATCGCTATAGAACCTTGGACTTTTGGAATTTTGAAAAACGGACACCGGGATGCACAACTAGAACTTAATATACACATTCTGTGAAAATTTGATGAAAATCGGTTCATTAATAATGGCTCTGGACCGCGTACAAACTTTTGTAGCTTATTTCACGTGTGACGTCATTTGACGTCATAGCTATATGAAAATCATAGAAATCAAAATAACATCTCTTGGAGAATAAGACATCAAAATTTCATTGTCCTTGGACCATATTAACATATATAATAATGTGTTAAAAAATTAGGAATTTGATGACGTCATATGACGTCACAAGACGTCTATTTCCACAAAATATTTAAATCTATCGGAGATCTATATACTGACAAAATATCAACCTTCTGTCTCATTTAGGGACGATTTTATGAGTATTTATCAATTTGACGTCTTTGGTTTGAATCTTGCATTCGCCATAGAACCTTGTGCTTTTCGAATTTGAAAAACGGACACCGAGATGCACAACTAAAAAGTAATATACACATTCTGTGAAATTTGATAAAAATCGGTTTTATTAATTATCGCTCTGGACCGCGTACAAATTTTACAGCAATTTGCCAAGTGTGACGTCATAATGACGTCATAGGCATTTGAAAATTATAGAATTTTTAAATTACGCATATGAATAATATGCCATCGAAATTTCATTCTCCTAGGACGATTGCAACATATGAAAATCCTTGAGGAAGAAAAGAATAATAATAATAATAATAACTAGTGTCATTCGTTTAAACGAATGATAGGACTTTCTGCAACATCTGCTTTATTATAGTATATATAGAAGATGACATAGTAGATAATCTGTCCAAATTGCAACTTTCTATCTCCTCTATTTCTATATAAAATAGCACAAATAGAAACATTCTGTGAATTTTAATAAAGTCCGCCCATATCTTGCACATGTAGTTTACATACAACATTTATACTATGTCATATGAAATGAAAAAAAAATGAAACAGTGTTCAAATGTAAGTTTCTAACTTTCATCACACATAGAATTCATCACTCCAGCTCAGTTGTAACCTTGTTTAATTTTAGCCTCATTAGGAAGAAGTATTGAATATTTGATAGTGCTATATCCTTTCGACACCTGTAACGTAGTTAATCGTATTTAGCGATTTTGGGTGTTTGGCTTCCGTAGTTTTGCCATAAATTCCTGAATTTCGAACTATGGTGATATTTTGAAAGGTAACATCCCAGCCTACAAACTGATGCAATATGAATATCGTTAGCATAACAATGCAGTTTTAAGATGGTCTAAAATGTGGGGCTGCGTGTGAATTTTTCAAGGCTTGCAAACTGCTCGCTAGCTACATAGTGTTGCAAATACGGATTTTTGTCTTGTGCCGTTGTACATGTATTAACTTCAATGCTTATTTTGGAAACAGTCAACATTCGACAAAAAACAACAACAAAAAAAAAAAGAACAAAATCAAGATATAGCCCATCAATTGCAATTTGATATATATATTTTTTTTTCTTTTTTAAGTCGTTGCGCAAGTATTTAAGCCTGGTGACCCCTGCGCGTGACCTTTTCCAATATTTTTTATGATGATGATTATGAAATATCTTATTTTCCATGTAACTTTCTTATATGAAGTCCAATTTCAATAAAAAATTGGTACCGTTAGAAAGCTCTTAAAACATGCTACATTTTATACGCATAATGTATAAACTTATCTTCAGTCGTTTCTGAGATATTGACTGTTAAACGTCAAGAAAACAGCATATTATCAGCAAAATTAGCTTCATTTCATTTAGTGTTTTTGCTTATAACTTTGTATTGCGTAAACCAATTTTAATAAAACTAAATAATCTTTGGAAACGTCAATTATTCAGCTATAATTCTTATTCATACAAAATATTTACAAAAAATCGATATCTATTGAGATATGGCTAATATATGCAGTAGGGGTGAAATCAAAATTTCCTCACGTGCCTAATAACCCATAAAATTTCATCGTCCTAGGACTATTGCGCATATTTAAAAAAAGCGTTTAGTTAGGAAGAAGAAAAGAATAATAATATAAAAAAATGACGTCACGTGACGTCATATGACGTTTATTTTTACATAATTGTTAAGACGCCCAGAGGCCTACTAACTGACAAAATTTCAACTTTCTATCTCAAATAGGACAGTTTTTATAAGCATTAAAGAATTGACGTCCTTGGTTCGAATTTTTGGATCCGCCATAGATGCTGGACTTTTCGAATTTTTAAAAAAAAAAGGGCACCCGGGATACACAATAAGAACGTAATATACACATTCTGTGAAATTTTGATGAAATCGGCCATTAATAATGGCTCTGGACCGTGTTAAAACTTTCGTAGTCAATTTCAAATGTGACGTCATATGACGTCATAGGCTTCTGAAAATCATTGAAAAACGAAATTCAGGTTGGATCATTTGTCATTAAATTTCCATTGCAATTCGACAATTTCAACATATAGAAATACTCTTGTTAATATTAGAAATACATTATCATATAATAACGTCACGTGACGTCATATGACGTTTATTTTCACAAAATCTTTAAGACTCCCAGAGACCTATAACTGACCAAATATCACTTTTCTATTCAAAAAGGGACCGATTTTATAAGATTTAAAAATTTACGACCTTGGTTCGAATCTTGAATTCGCTATAGAACATGGAACTTTTCGAATTTGAAAAACGGACATCGGTATACACAATAAGAACTTAATATACACTTTCTGTGAAAGTTTGATAATAAAATCGGCCCATTAATAAATGGCTCTGGACGTGTACAAACTTTCTTAGTCAATTTCAAATGTGACGTCATTATGACGTCATAGACTTCTGAAAATCATTGAAATCGAATTTCAGCATCTGAAGCAGCGGCATTAAATTTTCATTGCCTTCGAAAATTTCAATATATAGAAATTAATTGTTAGAATTAGAAATTCATTATCATATAATGACGTCACTGACGTCATGAATTTTTTTCACAAAATATTTAAGACTCCCAGAGACCTATATACTGACCCAATATCATCTTTCTATCTCAAATAGGACCGATTTTATAAGAATTTGAAAATTTACGACCTTGGTTCGAATCTTGGATCGCTATAGAACCTTGGACTTTCGAATTTTGAAAAACGGACACCGGGATGCACAACTGAACTTAACATACACATTCTGTGAAAATTTGATGAAAATCGGTTCATTAATAATGGCTCTGGACCGCGTACAAACTTTTGCGCTTTATTTCAAGTGTGACGTCATATGACGTCATAGAGATATGAAAATCATAGAAATCAAAATTTATCTCTTGGAAAATATGACATCAAAATTTCATTGTCCTTGGACCATATTAACATATATAATTATGTGTTTAAAAATAGAAATTTGATGACGTATATGACGTCACAAGACGTCCATTTTCACAAAATATTTAAATCTATCGGAGATCTATATACTGACAAAATATCAACCTTCTGTCTCATTTAGGGACGATTTTATGAGCATTTATCAATTTGACGTCCTTGGTTTGAATCTTGAATTCGCCATAGAAACCTTGTGCTTTTCGAATTTTGAAAAACAGACACCGAGATGCAACTAGAACTTAATGTAACATTCTGTGAAAATTTGATAAAAATCAGTTTATTAATTATCGCCTGGACCGCGTACAAACTTTTGTAGCAAATTGCCAAGTGTGACGTCATATGACGCATAGGCATATGAAAATTATAGAATTTTTTATTTACGCATATGAATAATATGCCATCAAAATTTCATTCTCCTAGGACGATTGCAAACATATGAAAATCCGTGAGGAAGAAAAGAATAATAATAATAATAAAAAACTAGATTTCATTCGTTGATACGAATGATAGGACTTTCTGCTAACATTGAAAAATATAAAGATTAATTCCGTTAGAAAGAATTATATTAAATTCCCTACCTTTTTACTCTTTTTTTTTCGTATGGACTTCTCATGCATGAACTTTTGAAATAAGCCATATTCCAAAAATAAACAAGTAATGGTGTTGCAAGCAACACATGAGTCCCCTACGGTGAGGTGCATAATTTTTCCATTACCACACCAACCAGAATTTTGGTCCAGAAAAACAAGACTTTGGTTAAAAATAAATGTAAGGAAATATTTAAGTTATGACCATTTAAGCAAGACTTACATGTAGAGTTGTTGTCTCTGCTGTGCCCACTATACAATTCATGCAAGCAAGACAGATGCAAGAAATAGAATTAATAATAGTTAGCTTGCCTGATCCAAAATGTTTTTCTTTAGTCTTTAGTCTTGTTGATGAGAAATGAGAACTTTCACTCTGCATCACCACCCTGACTATATACATGCCTTATAAAATTTATTATAAAGTTATCGCGGTCGCGGGATCCCATTTTTTGCAACCACAATTTTAGTCAAAGAATAAAAATAAAATGATGTGCATAATCTACATATTGCCATCTAGTCATATATTCAGTTTCATCAAGTTAGCTTGCTTAGTTATAAAGTTATCATGGGATCCCATTTTTGCCATATTTTCACTATTTCCATTAACATAGCAACAACAATTTTAGTTGAAGAACAAAATAATACAACACGTGCATAATCGACACATTGCCATCTAGTCATATACCAAGTTTCATCAAGTTAGCTTGCTTAGTTATAAAGTTATCGCGGGGATCCATTTTTTTGCCATATTTTCACTATTCCGTTACCATAGCAACCACAATTTAGTCGAAAAAAAAAAAAAAAAACAATGTGTAATCTACACTTGCCATCTAGTTATAAAGTATCAAGTTAGCTTGCTTAGTTATAAAGTTATGGGGATCCCATTTTTTTCCATATTTCATATTCCGTTACCATAGAACCACAATTTTAATGAAGAACAAAAATAAAACGCGTGCATAATCTACCATTGGCATTAGTCATAAACTAGTTTCTCAAGTTGCTTGCTTAGTTATTAAGTTATCGCGGGATCCAGATTTGAGCGGACGACAGACGACGGACGAGGAGGGCAAACCTATAGTCCCCTTGGGGGTGAATCCGGTAGGGGTAATAAATCTTTATTTTGATACCCTTTTTATAACTTGACCAATTTTACTATTCTAGGTACCAAAATAAATGGCCTGAAATTCCATTGTAGCATATTTGATTCTAGTTTTATAGGTATTCAAAAATATAAAAAATCAAATTTAAACCTCTTAATTTTGATATCAAAATTCTTTTTTTTATTTTCGTGTCATTGCGGGAATGAAATAGTAAATGCTACCATGCAATAGAATCGTCGACTCTTTGAAAGCCTCGTGGTAAATTTAAAAAACGCTGTAATACGATGAGCGACTGTATTAACAAAGTTACAAAATTTTGCGCTTTTAGCTAATGTTTAGGTCACACATTCAGGATTTTTACTGCGTCCTTGATAGGACCTTCCCCCGATTAAAATGTGTCAAAGTCTGATCAAGACCCTGTGATTCGTGGCTGGAAATTCAAACTTTTTTTTAAAATTTGTAAAAAAAAATTTATTTAATACGACAACAATCAGATATTGTTAGGAGGGTCCGATCCAGTGTTTCCGCAGAATTCGTCCAGATTATCCCGTTCTCAATCCGATTTGTCCGATCAGCAGAATCTGCACGAATAGTCACGATTGTAACCGACTAGACAAAATCGGGTGAGTTTCCCAATGTTACGGGACGCCTAACTGTCGGAGTGTTGGCCACCTCTCGGACCATTCCCGATCCGTAGGCTCTGTTACGAACAATACGACTGCGTTCCTTTCCGGCCATTCCCGATCCGTAGGACTCGTTACGAACATATCGACTGCGTTCGCAATGATAGGACTTGAGGTTAGTAATCCGACTTTTTCGCTTTTCATGTCGTGCCTTGTTTGATCTCAAACGGGAGCCTAATCGGACTGTGTGAACGCCGCTTACAGAAAATTAGTTGCAGCGTCTTGAACGGATGAATGTGTTGATCATTTTGTTTCAAAGTCTACACTTATACACGCTCTGGAATCTCAAGCTGGCAATTAAATTACATTGTACTATAAATATATTTTCTATAGGTTTCATTTATCATAAATTTGGAATATAGCTTGTACAACTTTTCGAGGTGCAACAATAAAGTTGGGAAATTGCAATGTTTAACAACGGTCTAAATGACAGTATCAAACGCTCAAAGGATTATGGGTAACGCAATGCTGAACTGTATTCATAAGTAACGTAAATAAAATGATTGGACAAAACATTAAATCATTGTAACATTGTTTAGTTTGTTTGTTTTTTTGTTGGGTTTTAACGTCCACGACAGTTTTCTCTTGGGCGATGTCTACTTAATGAGTTATAGTGTGCCACTGCAGTATCACGTCGTAGACATGTGGGCATGATACCACACCAGTACTTATCCCTGATCCGGGCCACCAGTCCTGCAACTACCGTTTTTGCTAAGTGTCAAGCAAGGGGCTATAAAAAGTCCATTTTTTTACGACTTTGATCGAACCCGCCCCCGCCCCGAGGCGGAGGCTCTAAACACTCGGCCACCCGGGGAAAGGTACACCTGTTTAGTTGTAATATCAATATTTTATAAGTAAAAAAAAAAAATTTTTCAATTTTATGAAATACATATCTGTAAACTTCATTTCGAAAATGTTAATTAAGGTGAAAGCGAAAGTAGGATATTTATGAACATTTTTACAATTGGCTTTAAATTCGTATTTTTTATGTAAATTCCTTTTTCTTGATCAATTTCAAAAATCTGGTACCAAAATAAAACGTCTTAAAATTTCTACATCTCACTTGTTAATGTAAGACATTTTTCTAATGATTCTTAAGATTTAAACCGGAAAACTCTGACATGCGGCAGAATCGCAGAAATTCTATATGTTTAAATTCTTATTTTTGATGTAATTCCTTATCTTTGATCAATTTTAAAATTAAGGTACCAAAATAATCGTCTTAAAATTCTCTACATCTCATTCGCTTAATTTGTGATTATTAATATGGGTTTTAAGATTTTTAAGCCGTTTAAACTCTTACATAACGAAAAAATCGCTGAAATTTACATGTTTAAATTCTTTTTTTTGATGTAACTTCCTTATACTTGGATCAATTTCAAAACTTTAGGTACAAAATAATTGTCTTAAAAAACTCTACATTTCACCGCTTTATTATAGGAATATTTTTAATATTTATTGAGATACAAGCTCTTAAACCCTCTTGAAAAAAAGAAAAAATCACCAAAAATTATGCACGAATTTCGTTTTTTCCCCATTCCTCCATGAATTTAGGTCAATCATTAAAACTTTAAGCATCAAAAGAACGGCCAAACATTGTTAAAATAATATTCATCATCATATTTTAAAAAACCAAAAAGGGTTTCGAGTTATTAAACTGTTAAAAAACATGAGGGTTACCGAATTTTTTTTTTTCCGCCTAACTCAACCGATTCAATCCCGATCATCAAAAAACTAAATTATCTGAAAGGTCTTTTAAGCACTACAAATTATCGCTAGTGTCTCGATAGAATTTTTCCGTTTTTGAGATTTTAAGGCCGAAGAAAAAAACCCGATAATTGATATATGACCTTGCCTTTGGGTTTTCCGGAAACGGAAGTGGGCATGGCTCCATAGAAATTAATACTGCTTTCAGACAAAATTTCAAGCAAATCTACAAAACATAAAGCCTACAGGGATTAAAAACCGTTAAGTTTTAATAAAAAGTTTTAATAGATTATGACGTCATGTGCGTCCATTGCGTTAATCTTTTCAGAATGTTAAAGAAGACCTATAGATTTTTTTCAATCCAAATCCAGCTTTCTAGTTTTCTGGAAGCGATTTTTACGCATTTGAAATTTGGTCATTAGTTGAATCTTGGATTGCCATAAAAAAATTTGCCTTTTCAAATTTGGAAAAAACGGACACCGGGATGACAACTAGAGCCTAACTACACATTCTGTGAATTTTGATAACAATCGATCCCGAAATATTGGTGTAGACCGCGTACAAAACTTTTTCCCTTTCGTAAATTGACGTTTATGAGTCGTTGAATATAAAATTTTATTGCATCTGAAAGCTCATGGTTTGAAATATATGCCATAAAATTTTATTGTTCTGAGTCAATGGCAACACCTCGAAATTTAAACAAATATAAGAGGAAAAAAAAAAAATAATAAGAAGAAGAAGAAGAAGAATTAAAAAAAAAAGTAAAACCCAATATGACTTTCTGCCTGTAGGCAGAAAAGTCCTAATAACAAACCCTTTGGACTTTTGCTTTAGGCAGAAGCCAAATGCTTCGTTTGTCCCCAAACGATGGGCTTTCGCGCTGCAATGGTTTCCCCTGACAGCGAAAAGGATCTGTTATAAACAAAATCGACATCCTAAATTTAGTTTCTCTTGGTTAATACCTGCTTTCCCTATTGAGAATTATGTGTTTATAACTTAGTTCATTCCCTTTTGTATCCTTTTCTTTAATAAAACAATTTTTTCCCTTTGTTCGTTTAAAAGAACAAAAAATTACCTAAAGTAATGATGAACAACGAGATTTTTCAATAACATTTTATTTACTTTTTCCTTTTGTCTTTATTTTCATTTATCAATATTGAATAAAGGACACTAAATTAAAGTATGAATTTTATACATTAAATTTTTCTTTTACAAAGTAAATATTCATTAAAAACCAAAACAAATATGTGGCCGCGGCCTCACTTGAGCCCAGGTAAACGTTGTCCTTTTTAAGTTGCTTACGTGACGCCAGTAGATTTCTCAATGAACTTAACATTCTTTTAATACATTAATATTTGCATTCCCCACTGGTATTGAATTAACTGAACACTTTTAAAAAATTTTTAAACCCCCGTTTTTTTTCTGAAAATATTAAAGCATAGTTACATTTTGATTTCGGGGGTATTACTCGGTATCAACATATAACGCGTTATTGTTTAAATAATAAGAATGAATAGTTTTTTAAAGTTTGTTTTTCGATTTCAATTTTTTGTTATTATATGATTTCTTATTTCATGTAAATTTCTTTGCATGACAAATAGAAAAGTAGGATACCGTTGAAAGGTCATTTTAAATTCCCCAAATTTCCCGATTTAGTATGGACCCCTTTTTTAATGCTTTTAAAAATTGGGCTTAAACCCCGGGGAAAAAGCAAAAATTGCCAAAAATGTTAATAAATTTACCTCATCAACGATATTTTTTTAAAAGTTTTCTTTGGATATTTAAAATCTGATATCGTTCGAAAGGAAATTTTTTTGGGGTATAAATATGTTCATGACTTATTTAAAAAATCATATTTTTTTTGAAAAATGAGTTTCCCCCCCACTACGTATAGGGGGCCCTTTTCGCTTTTTTCCCCATTACTGTGCCATTTCAAACCCGATCTTCAAAAAAATTTTTTTTCAGAAAGGCTTCGAAAAATAAAATAATAGATGTTGTCTCGATTGAAGTTGTTCGTTTTTGAGTATAAAAAGGGCAAAAAGGAAAAACCAAAATTGATTTTTTATTGACTTTGAGATTTCGGAAACGGAAAAATATTTGAAATGAGATGCTATGCTGCACTTTCGAGAAAAAATTAAGCCAATCGGTAAAAAAATGGGATAGAAGGGAAAAAAACCCCTTTGTATTTTTTTAAGAATTTTTATTAACTTATGCGTCAAATGACGTCTATGTCTTAAATTTTTTCGAATATAAAAAGGGGATAAAAGGGTTTATGTGATGTCAATTTTAATTTCTAGCTTACATAGGAGTAAAAATATTAAAACTTTTGGGGGGAAATTTTGAAATTGGGGTTTAACCATAAAACCTTGGGGCTTTTCGTTTGGGGAAAAAAAAAATAGTGACATTAGTCCAATATACACATTTTGGAAATATCTAGAAAATCCGCCGTGAAAGAAGGTGTAGGTGCGAAAAACTTTTGTAGCAAATTCAAAAATTTATGTATGTGACGTCTAGGAATAAAAATTAATAGTTCTAAAAAATTTATCCATCAATATGTGTATTAAATTTTCGTAATCTAGACCCCCGGGAAAACCCATTGAAATAGCAAAAATTTTTTTGGAAGAAAGGAATAAAAAAAATAATAAAAATTTAATAGATTTCATTTGCACGGAAATGATAGGATTTCTGAAAGTTAAATTTCAATTTTTTGATCTTTGACGTTTTTCTTATAGAATAAAGCGACTTGGAGACTTATATATATCCCATATAAAAGCTTTTAGTTTTTTGGAAGCGATTTAAAGCATTTGAAATTTGAGTCAAAAGTTCGAATCTTGGATTTGCCTAAAATCATTGCCTTTTCGAATTTTGAAAAAACGGACACCGGGTGCAAACGAGGCCAAAAACATTCTGGAAATTTTTTGAAAATCGGTCCAAAAATGGCTGTAGGCCGCTCAAACATTTTAAGGGGCGTCAAGTTTGACGTCAAGACCGTCAAGGGGAAAAGAAAAAAATTGAAAAAACAAAGTTTTATTGAAGCTTAGCTATTGGATTTTAAGGTGTGGCGTTTTAAAAAATAGAATTTAAAAAATAATAATTAGAAATTTCTTTTCACTCATGCGTCATATGACGTTTTAAAGAAGTTAATTCTCTCGGGGTTAAAAAAAACTTAGAGACTTTATCCCCTTCAAAAAATTGCTTTCTAGTATCTGGAATTATTTCATACGCATTTGAATTTGAGAAAAATTCAAAAATTTACTCCCCATGAACCATTGCCTTTTTAAATTTGAAA
>CM037783.1:24316438-24366438 GCA_021229015.1 Solen grandis | reverse complement strand
AACTTTCTGCCGAAAGGGCAGAAAGTCCTAATAATAAACAGAACAAACCCAATAGGACTTTCTGCTTTAGGCAGAAAGTCCTAATAACTAGATGTCATTCGTGAAAACGAATGATAGGACTTTCTGCAATCTGTGTTAATGCAAAAAGCAGGAGGTAGAAGTTTCATGTAATGTCTCACCTCTGGTAGTATTTCATGTTTATGCTGAACAATTGACATTATATTCCGAAATTAGTGCATATGATAAGAACTAAGTATTAGTCTGTGACGTAACATGATGTCATATGACGTCAGGACATGACTGCAAACTTGATTTCTAGTTTAAAGGTCCTATGTTCGAATCTTACTTCAGCAACAATACTTCGATATTTCGGAATTAAGGTTAGCTGCCAAAATATTCACACCTTATTTTCAAGATGTACCATCTGTAAAAATTTGAAGAAAATCTGATAATAAATGGCGGCTGTAGAGCGCAAACACCATTTTTATTTTACTGCAATAACTCTGAAATTCTTATTATTCTGAACAACTGGCAACATGTCGAAATCATTGCCCTAAAATGAAAATTAAGAAGTATGCTTATGGCGTCACATGACGTCTTATGACGTCACGACTCAAAATTTATTTAGAAATTCTTCAGACCTGCTAACTGTGATAGTTTCAACATTCTATCTAATCCAGAAGCTCTTTAATCCTAAAATGAAATTTTCGGTCCTATGTTCGAATCTTATTTCAGCCACAGATCTTCGGTCTTTCGGAATTTCGGTTAGCTGACAGGATATGCACACCTTAGTTTCAAGATGTACCATCTGTGAAAATTTGAAGACAATCCGACCATAAATGACGGCTGTAGAGCCCGAACACCATTTTTCACTATTTTTAGCTTTGACGTCAAGTGACGTCATAGGCTGCTAATTATCATTGAAATCAAAATTTCCTCACGTGACTAATAAAATATAAAATTTTCATCGTCTTAGGACTATTGCAACATATTAAAATAAGCGTTTAGTTAGGAAGAAGAAAAGAATAATAATAATAAAAAAATGACGTCACGTGACGTCATATGACGTTTATTTTCACATAGTTGTTAGACACCCAGAGACCTACTAACTGACAAAATTTCAACTTTCTATCTCAAATAGGACAGTTTTTATAAGCATTTAAAAATTGACGTCCTTGGTTCGAATCTTGGATCCGCCATAGATGCTTGGACTTTTCGAATTTTGAAAAACGGACACCGGTATACTCAATAAGAACGTAATATACACATTCTGTGAAAATTTGATAAAAATCGGCCCATTAATAATGGCTCTGGACCGTGTACAAACTTTCGTAGTCAATTTCAAATGTGACGTCATATGACGTCATAGGCTTCTGAGAATCATTGAAATCGAAATTTCAGCATCTGAATCATGTGTCATTAAATTTCATTGCCCTTCGACAATTTCAACATATAGAAATACCCTTGTTAATATTAGAAATACATTATCATATAATGACGTCACGTGACGTCATATGACGTTTATTTTTACAAAAATTTTAAGACTCCCAGAGACCTATATACTGACCAAATATCACTTTTCTATCTCAAATAGGACCGATTTTATGAGCATTTAAAAATTTACGACCTTTGTTCGAATCTTGTATTCGCTATAGAACCATGGACTTTTCGAATTTTGAAAAACGGACACCGAGATGCACAACTAGAACTTAATATACACATTCTGTGAAAATTTGATGAAAATCGGTTCATAAACAATGGCTGCAGACCGCGTACAAACTTTTGTTGCATATTTCAAGTATGACGTCATATGACGTCATAGGCATATGACAATCATAGAAATTAAAATTTCAGCATTTGAAGCATGTGTCATTAAATTTTCATTGCCCTTCGACAATTGCAACATATAGAAATATTCTTGTTAATATTAGAAATACATTATCATATAATGACGTCACGTGACGTCATATGACATTTATTTTCACAAAATGTTTAAAACTTCTAGAGACCTATATACTGACTAAAAATCAACTTTCTATCTTAAATAGGACAGATTTTATAAGCATTTAAAAATTTACGACCTTGGTTCGAATCTTGGATTCGCTATAAAACCATGGACTTTTCGAATTTTGAAAAAACGGACACCGGGATGCACAACTAGAGCCTAACATACACATTCTGTGAAATTTTGATGAAAATCGGTCCAGAAATAATGGCTGTAGACCGCGTACAAACTTTTTCACGTGACGTCAAGTCTGACGTTATATGACGTCATATGAATATACAATTCATTGCATCCGAAAGCTCATGGTTTGAAATATATGCCATAAAATTTTCATTGTTCTGAGTCAATGGCAACACCTCGAAATTAACACAAATATAAGAGGAAGAAAAAAAGAATAAGAAGAAGAAGAAGAATAATAAAAAAAACAGTACAAACCCAATATGACTTTCTGCCTGTAGGCAGAAAGTCCTAACTAGATGTCATTCGTCTAAACGAATGATAGGACTTTCTGTAACCTGTCTTAATGCAAAAAGCAGGAGATAGAAGTTTCATGTAATGTATCACCTCTGGTAGTATTTCATGTTCATGGTGATTAATTGACATTATATTATAAATAAGCGTTTAGTTACGAAGAAAAAAAGAAAGTAGCAGTAGTAGTAGTATGCTAATGACGTCATATGACGTCACGACTCAAAATATATTAAGAAATTATGCAGAACTGCAAACTGTGTAAGTTTCAACTTTCTATCTCATCCCGAAGTTCTTTAGCCCTAAAATGAAATTTTTGGTCCGATGTTCGAATCTTACTTCAGCCACAATACTTCGGTTTTTCGGAATTAAGGTTAGCTGACAAATTATTCACACCTTAGTTTCAAGATGTACCATCTGTAAAAATTTGAAGAAAATCTGATCATAAATGGCGGCTGTAGAGCGCGAACACCATTTTTTACTATTTTTAGCTCTGACGTCACGTGACGTCATAGGGTGTTGAAAATCCTGTTGCTTAAAAGCGCATACTTTACTGCAATAACTCTGAAATTTTCATTATTCTGAACAATTGGCATCATGTCGAAATCATTGCCCCAAATTAAAAATAAGTGGTATGCTTATGACGTCCTCTGACGTCACGATTCAAAATATTTGTAGAAATAATGCAGAACTGCAAACTGTGCAAGTTTCAACTTTCTATCTCATCCTGAAGCTCTATAATCCTAAAGTGAAATTTTTGGTCCTATGTTCGAATATTACTTCAGCCACAGAACTTCGGTTTTTCGGGATTTCGGTAAGCTGGCAGGATATGTACACCTTAGTTTCAAGGTGTACCATCTGTGAAAATTACAAGAAAATCCTACCATAAATGGCGGCAGTAGAGCGCGAACACCATTGTTCAATATTTTTAGCTCTGACGTCACATGACGTCATAGGGTGCTGAAGATGCTTTTGTTCAAAAACGCATACTTTACAGTCATAACTCTAAAATCTTCATTATTCTGAACAACTGGCATCATGTCGAAAGCATTGCTCTAAAATGAAAATTAAGAAGTATGCTTATGACGTCACATGACGTCATTTGACGTCACGACTCAAAATATGTATAGAAATTCTGCAGAACTGCAAACTGTGTAAGTTTCAACTTTCTATCTCATCCTGAAGCTCTTTTATCCTAAAATGAAATTTTCGGTCCTATGTTCGAATCTTATTTCAGCCACAGAAGTTCGGTCTTTCGGAAATTCGGTTAGCTGACAGGATATGCACACCGTTGATTCAAGATGTACCCTCCTTGAAAATTTGAAGAAAATCCGATTGTAAATGGCGGCTGTAGAGCGCAAACACCATTTTTCACTATTTTTAGCTGTGACGTCATGTGACGTCATAGGTGCAGACAATCATTGAAATTAAAATTTCCTTACGTGACTAATAATCCATAAAAATTTCATGGTCCTAGGACTATTGCAACATATTAAAATAAGCGTTTAGTTAGGAAGAAGAAAAGAATAATAATAATAAAAAATGACGTCACGTGACGTCATATGACGTTTATTTTCACATAATTGTTATACACCCAGAGACCTACTAACTGACAAAATTTCAACTTTCTATCTCAAATAGGACAGTTTTTATAAGCATTTAAAAATTGTCGTCCTTGGTTCGAATCTTGGATCCGCCATAGAAGCTTGGACTTTTCGAATTTTGAAAAACGGAAACCGGTATACACAATAAGAACGTAATATACATATTCTGTGAAAATTTGATGAAAATCGGCCCATTAATAATGGATCTGGTCTGTGTACAAACTTTCGTTGTCAATTTCAAATGTGACGTCATATGACGTCGTAGGCTGCTGAAAATCATTGAAATAGAAATTTCAGCGTCTCAATCATTTGTCATTAAATTTTCATTGCCCTTCGACAATTTCAACATATAGAAATACACTTGTTAATATTAGAAATGCATTATCATATAATGACGTCACGTGACGTCATATGACGTTTATTTTCACAAAATGTTTAAGACTCTTAGAGACCTATATACTGACCAAATATCACTTTTCTAACTCAAAAAGGACCGATTTTATAAGCATTTAAAAATTTACGACCTTGGTTCGAATCTTGAATTCGCTATAGAACCATGGACTTTTCGAATTTTGAAAAACGGACACCGGGATGCACAACTAGAACTGAATATACACATTCTGTGAAAATTTTATGAAAATCGGTTCATAAACAATGGCTGTAGACCGCGTACAAACTTTTGTTGCATGTTTCAAGTGTGACGTCATATGACGTCATAGGCTTCTGAAAATCATTGAAATCGAAATTTCAGCATCTGAAGGATGCGGCATTAAATTTTCATTGCCCTTCGAAAAGTTCAGCATATAGAAATAATCTTGTTAGAATTAGAATATTCTAACAAGATTATTATATAATGACGTCACGTGACGTCATATGACATTTATTTTCACAAATGTTTAAGACTCCCAGAGACCTATATACTGACCTAATATCATCTTTCTATCTCAAAAAGGACCGATTTTATAAGAATTTGAAAATTTACGACCTTGGTTCGAATCTTGGAATCGCTATAGAACCTTGGACTTTTCGAATTTTGAAAAACGGACACCGGGATGCACAACTAGAACTTAATATACACAATCTGTGAAAATTTGATGAAAATCGGTTCACAAACAATGGCTGTAGACCGCGTACAAACTTTTGTTGCATATTTCCAGTGTGACGTCATATGACGTCGTAGGCATATGAAAATCATAGAAATCAAAATTTCAGCGTTTGAAGCATCTGTCATTAAATTTTCATTGCCCTTCGACAATTTCAACATATAGAAATATTCTTGTTAATATTAGAAATACAATATCATATAATGACGTCACGTGACGTCATATGACATTTATTTTCACAAAATATTTAAAACTTCTAGAGACCTATACACTAATTAAATATCAACATTCTATCTTAAATAGGACAGATTTTATAAGCATTTAAAAAATTTAAGACCTTGGTTCGAATCTTGGATTCGCTATAGAACCATGGACTTTTTGAATTTTGAAAAACGGACACCGGATTGCACAACTAGAACTTAATATACACAATCTGTGAAAATTTGATGAAAATCGGTTCATAAACAATGGCTGTAGACCGCGTACAAAGTTTTGTCGACAAATTCGAGTATGACGTCATATGACGTCATAGGCATATGAATATCATAGAAATTAAAATTTCCTCACGTGACTAATAAGCCATAAAAATTTCATCGTCCTAGGATTATAGCAACATAGAAAAATAAGCGTTTAGTTAGGAAGAAAAAAAAGAATAATAAGAAGAATAAACAGTACAAACCCAAGAGGACTTTCTGCCAAAGGGGGCAGAAAGTCCTAATAATAAAAAACAGAACAAACTTTGCTTGAGGAGAAAGCCCAAAAGAATTTCATTCGTTGATACGAATGATAGGACTTTCTGCTACATTATTAAATACTTATAAAATAAAAAATGTAATTAAATGAACTTTGAAAAATAAACCGTTTAACTTGGAGGAAATGGCAAAAGTAACTGAAAATCATTTTTTTATATCGATTTATTTAACTTGGACTATTTTTATAATCTATGTTACAAATCAAACTTATTTAAAATGCTTACAATTTGAATTCCATCCTGTAATAATGGCTGTAGACCGCGTACAAGAGTGTGTAGACAACGTCAAGTTTGATGTCACATGACATCATAGGCATAAGAAAATCAATGAAATGAAATATTAAGTATCTTAAATATATCAAGTAATTTTTCATGCTCCTTGCAAGTTTGCAACATATAGAAATTAACGCGTAGATATATTAACATTCTTTTTGACCTTATGACGTCAAATAACGTCAATCCTCACAGAATATAAATAAGTCTTAAAGACTAATATTCAGTCCAAATATCAACTTTCTAAATCATCTCGAAGCGATTTTATATGTTTTTGAAATTTGACGCCAATGTTTCGAAACTTGGATTCGCCATAGAACCATTGCCTTTTTGTATTTTCGAATTTGTAAAACAGGACCCGGGATACACAACTAGATCGTTACATATACATTCTTTGAAATTTGCTGAAAATTGGTCCAAAAATAATGGCTGTACACCGCGTAAAACCTTTTTGTCCTGACGTCAAATCTGATGTGATATAACGTCAAATTAATATGAATTACATTGCATTCTAAAGCATTTCTAAAGTATATACCATAAGATTTCATGGTCCTGGGAAGTTAACAAGATATTAAATTTACGTGTATATATCAGAAATAATTTTTGATCTTATGACGTCATATGACGTCAAATGACGTTCATCTTCATAGAGTGTAAAGCACTCTTGGAGACTTATTTACTTTCCAAATATTAGATTTCTGACTCATCTGGAAACGATTTTATACGTATTTAAAATTTGACGTCAATAGTTTGAATATTGGATCCGCCATAAAACCTTTGCATTTTTGAATTTGGAAGAACGGACACCGGGATGCTCAACTACAACCTAATATACACTTTCTGTGAAATTTTTATGAAAATCGGTTCATAAACAATGGCTGTACCGCGTACAAACTTTTGTAGCATATTGCTAGTGTAACGTCATATGACGTCATAGGCATATGAAAACTGTAGAATTAAAAATATCAACGTTTGAAGCAAAATGTCATATAATTTCCATTTCCATGGACCATTTTAACATATAGAAATTTTCTTGTAAATATTAGAAATAGATTTTCATGTAATGACGTCATCTGACGTCACATGACGTTCATTTTCACAAAACCGTTCATTCATCCATAAACCTACATAATGTTCAAATATCAACTTTCTATCTCATATGGGACCGATTTTATAAGCATTTGAAAATTAACGACCTCGGTTCGAATCTTGGATTCTCCATAGAACCATGGTCTTTTAGAATTTTGAAAAACGGATAGCGGGATGCACAACTAGATCTTAATATACACATTCTGTGAAAATTTGATGAACATCGGTTCATAAGTAATGGCTGTAGACCGCGTACAAAATTTTGTAAAATATGTCAAGTGTGACGTCATATGACATCATATGCCTATGAAAATTATTGAAATAGAAATTATATCGTCTGAAACATATGCCATTAAATTTAATTAATTTGACTTTTAAAAAAATTTTGTTAATATTAGTTATATATGTTCATATAATGACGTCACGTGACGTCATATGATGCAAATTTTCAAAATATTTTTAAGACTCTGAGAGACCTACATACTGACCAAATATCAACTTTCTATCTCAAATAGGACTGATTTTATAAGCATTTGAAAATTTACGACCTTGGTTCGAATCTTGGATTCGCTATAGAACCTTGGCAATTTCGAATTTTGAGAAACGGACACCGGCATGCACAACTAGATCTAAATATACACATTCTGTGAAAATTTGATGAAAATCGGTTCATCAATAATGGCTCTGGACTGCGTAAAATCTTTTGTAGCTTATTTCACGTGTGACGTCATATGACGTCATAGAGATATGAAAATCATAGAAATCAAAATTTCAGTGTTTGAAGCATGTGTCATTAAATTTTCATTGCCCTTCGACAATTTCAACATATAGAAATATTATTGTTAATATTAGAAATACATTATCATATAATGACGTCACGTGACGTCATATGACATTTATTTTCCTGTAACATTTAAAATGTAAAACTTCTAGAGACCTATATACTGATTAAATATCAATTTCTATCTCAAATAGGACTGATTTTATAAGCATTTGAAAATTTACGACCTTGGTTCGAATCTTGGATTCGCTATAGAACCTTGGCAATTTTGAATTTTGAGGAAACGGACACCGGCATGCACAACTAGAACTTGATATACACATTCTGTGAAAATTTGATGAAAATCGGTTCATCAATAATGGCTCTGGACTGCGTACAAACTAGTGTAGCTTATTTCACGTGTGACGTCATATGACGTCATAGAGATATGAAAATCATAGAAATCAAAATTTCAGTGTTTGAAGCATGTGTCATTAAATTTTCATTGCCCTTTGACAATTTCAACATATAGAAATATTATTGTTAATATTAGAAATACATTATCATATAATGACGTCACGTGACGTCATATGACATTTATTTTCACAAAATGTTTAAAACTTCTAGAGACCTATATACTGATTAAATATCAACTTTCTATCTCAAATAGGGCAGATTTTATAAGCATTTAAACATTTACGACCTTGGTTCGAATCTTGGATTCGCTATAGAACCATGGACTTTTCGAATTTTGAAAAACAAACACCGGGATGCACAACTAGAACTTAATATACACAATCTGTGAAAATTTGATGAAAATCGGTTCACAAACAATGGCTGTAGACCGCGTACAAACTTTTGTAGCATATTTCAAATGTGACGTCATATGACGTCATAGGCATATGAAAATCATAGAAATCAAAATTTCCTTACGTGACTAATAAGTCATAAAAATTTCATCGTCCTAGGAGTATTGCAACATAGAAAAATAAGCGTTTAGTTAGGAAGAAAAAAAGAATAACTAGATTTCATTCGTTGATACGAATGATAGGACTTTCTGCAACATTTTGAAATGTAAAGATTAATACCGTTAGAAAGAATATATATTATATTTCCTACCTTTTACTTTTTTTTTTCGTATGGACTTCTCATGCATGAACTTTGTGAAGTAAGCCATATGTCGAAAATAAATAAATCTTTATTTTGATATCGCTTTCTTATAACTTGACCAATTTTAATTGTTGTTGTTGTTGTTGTTGTATTGGGGTTTACCGTTTCTGTGATAGTATTTCAATCATATAGAGACGTCCAGCTAATTACAGATGGAGGAAGACCCCGAGTACACAGAGATACGCGGATATAACCACCGACCTACCGCAAGCCAGCTGGAAGGCTTCTTCACATGAAAAATCCGAAGTCCCTACCGGAATTCGAACCCACAGCGGTGAGGGGCTGAGAGATTCCAAGTTTAGCATTCTAGGTACCAAAATAAATGTCCTGAAAATCCCTACAATTCAATTGTAGCATATTTGGGTCTAGTTTTAGAGGTTTTCAAAATATAAGCAATTAAACTTAAACCTATTAATTCTGCATATCATTTTTTTTTTTTTAATTTCGTGTACAGTCGCGGGAATAAAACCGTAAATGCTACCATGCAATAGATTCGTCGACGCGTGTAGCCTCGTGAGTTAAATTTCAATAATGCTTGTACATACGATGGAGACGACTGTATTCGTTATAGTTAGTGTATATTAAGAGAGAATTTAACAGTTAAGAAGCCAGAACAAGCGTAACGAGTGAGGGCTTCTTAACTGTTAAATTCTCTCTTAGTGTTTGAAATTATATTTTGTCCAATGAAATCATTCCATTTTTTCAAAATTTTGTCTCCATTTAATTCATTTAATCGGCATCAACTTGTCACTAAACACTATTCCGCTAAATCAACTGATCAATTTAAAACCAGCTTCAAACACCTTCACTGCGCATGTGCGTCAAGATGTGTCGAGAAGCGGAGCTTTATGTGTTTACCAAAATAGACTAAGACCACAATTACCTGCCCTTGGTTACCGGATGTTCCCACACAGAAAAAAATGACCCTATTTAATGCTGAATTAAGGTGAGATTTTGACTGAAAGACATGCAATAAAGGATTGAATTCTATAGAACAGTTAAAATAGTCATAAAATGCCCAATTTGGAGGCCTTATTGCACAACAATCTTAATAGTTTAGCATTACCGAAGGGGGGGGGGGAATTTTTGAGAAAATTGGCGTGAAATGGCCGACCGGTGCACTAAATTCATACGCATGTTATTTGGTCTTAAATAGGTCAAAAAGTAGTCGGATGAGAACAAACATTTACTCACCAGGATTCTGATTAATCCAAAATAACAAAAGAACTCTACCCTTCCGCTTAGTTTAGTTTAAACATGTATTATTGCCTAAGTAATGATGATACAACATTGAGGATTTTAAAAAATAAGTAAGAGGGTTTGACCACAAGTTATAACAACATTAGTATCGGTCATCGCTTTAAAGACACTTGTGTAATTTCAATGTCTACACATGTTAACACAGAATGGGCAATATATAACTAATTACTAAACAAAGTGATTAAGTAAATATCCGATTAAATAAATTCAAATTGAAAAATGTATATAAATAATGAGAAGAGAAGAAAAAAAAACACACTTACAAACAAGGGTTACTTAAATAAAAAAAAATAATAATGTCCAAAACACAACATATATAGGTGCAGATATATGAACCTTTCTAAACAGTATCTTTTATTCAAATTTCAATCACCACTTTTTTGCCGAAGAGATCAAAGTCGGCTTCCGGTTCAATGCTCATTTGGAGCGTAGATCTACACAGATATACATAGCTAGAGCGACGCATTGACCTTTGACATAACATGTTACATGTCACGTGATGTAATTCACGCCGGGAACAGGTTGATAGGGCGGAGTCTAAAAAATCAATTCTATATTTGGAATGTGCAACTGCGTTAAATTTCAAAACATAATTTCAAACACTAAGTAAGTTAGTGTTATTTAGTAAGCATTAAGTCCATTAAATCGGTCGCGCGGCTTTGCCGTGCCACACCGATTTAATGGACTTAATGCTTACTAAAAAAACACTAACCTATACTTAATTAACGCTGACTAACTTAGAGTTTGCCCCGCCCTATTACTACGTTATGCTGCTATATTAAAAGATGGCGCCATATAAGTGTTACGTCAGCGTGTTGTTAAAGTATTCACACACGTGCACGTGCTTTCCAAATATGGATGTAACACATAAATTTCGCGCATTTTTTGACCGTCGGCTCATTTCTTTTTCAGATTTCAATCAATTTATGTGATGGCTGTTTTTTATTTATTTATCTTGTTTGAATTAGTTGAGAAATCAGAAAATATCAACTGATTGACATTAAGGAAAGAAGGAAATATGTAAAAAATAATCGTTTAAAAAGTCGGTGTCAGCGGAAGATATCAAGGCTAGGAATACCCCGGAAATACCAAATCAAACGAGATAACACATGATCTGTAAGTTGTTTAAAAACGTTATATCAATTATTCAATTCTTGTATTTACCAAATTCGTAAACATAGGTACTGGTATAGCTCCCTTGGTTGGCGCTCAGCTTAATAAGGGTAGTTCTAGGACTGATGACCCGGTGTCCGGATAATGTGACTGGGTGTGGTATCATGCCAACTGTCTACGACGTGATACTGTGCAGTGTGACAACACTACATTTGTCTCAAGTAGACATTGTCTCCAAAAGACTTAAATACTGTCGGTGGGCCGTTAAACCTAATAAACTATACTTGTATTTTAGTATTTAATTTAGCATCTTTTTCTTTCCTTACGAGTCCCTTTGCAAAAAATATTTCCGAAACTCCTCATTCTTATGTAAATGTTTATCTATAAACATGATTATTTAAGCAACTTTAATAAATATTTACAAAAGACGTCAACATGCACCAGTGTGCACACCTCGTGTGTAGGGATCGGTGTAGTAAACACTGCTATATATGATATCAGTTTGTTTGCTGGGTTTAACGTCCCACCGACAGTAATTCAGCCAGTCATGATGTCTACTTCATGCGGGTATAGGACTACCACACTGCAGTATCACGCCGTAGACATGTGGCATGATACCACACCCAGTCACATCATCCTGATACCGCGCTAACCAGTCCTGCAAATACCCTTTTATGCTGAGCGCCAAGCAAGGGAGCTATAACAGTACCATGTTTTACGACTTTGGTATGTCGGGTCGGGGATCGAACCCACGACCTTCCGCTCCCGAGGCGGACGCTCTAACCACTCGGCCACCGGAAAGGGTACGCTTGTTTAGCTAGTAATATCAATATGATATAAGTAAAAAGTTGTTTGCAATTTATATGACTAATACATAGCTGTAAACTTACATATTTTCCGAAAATGCTTCAATTAACGTGAAAGCGAAAGTAGGATATTTCTCGAAAATTCTTACACTTGGGGTTTATATTCGTATTTTTGATGTAACTTCCTTATACTTTGATCAATTTCAAAACTTAGGTACCAAAATAATCGTCTAAAATTCTCTACATTCACTTGCTTAAGGTGTGGACTTATTTCTAATGAGCTTTGAGATATTAGCCGTAGAACTTTGACAACACGGCAGAATCGCTGAAATTCTACATGTTTAAATTCTTATTTTTGATGTAACTTCCTTATACTTTGATCAATTTCAAAACTTAAGGTACCAAAATAATCGTCTAAATATTCTCTACATTTCACACGCTTTATGTTTAGGAATATTTTTAATATGTTTTGAGATATAAGCTTTTAAACCTCCTGAAGAATGAAAAAATCACCAAAGCTATATGCACGAATTTCGTTTTTTCCCCATAACTCCATGAATCTTTGACCAATCATTAAACTTTAAGCATCAAAAGAACGGTCAAACATTGCTCTACAAATAATATTCATCATCATATTTTCAAAAATCAAAGATTTTCGAGGTATAAACTGTTAAACACACTGGGGGTTACCAAATGTTCATTTTTCCGCCATAACTCAACCGATTCAACCCCGATCATCAAAAACTAAATGTCATCTGAAAGGTCTTTCTAAGCACTATAAATTATACGCATAGTGTCTCGATAGAATATTTACCGTTTTTGAGATATTTAAGGCCGAAGAAAAACCCGATAATTGACATATGACCTTGACCTTTGGGATTTTCCGGAAACGGAAGTGACATGGCTCCATAGAATCTAATACTGCATCTTCAGACAAAATTTCAAGCAAATCATACAAAAAATAAAGCCGACAGGGCTTAAAAACCGTTAAATTATAATACGAAAGTTTTATTAGCATAATGACGTCATGTGACGTCATATGACGTTCATCCTTTTGGAATGTAAAGAAGACCTAGAGACTAATATTCAGTCCAAATATCAACTTTCTAACTTTTCTCGAAGTGATTTTATACGCATTTGAAATTTGACGTCAATGGTTCGAATCTTGGATCCGCCATAAAACATTTGCCTTTTCGAATTTGGAAAAAAGGACATCGGGATGCACAACTAGAGCCTAACATACACATTCTGTGAAAATTTGATGAAAATCGGTCTAGCAATAATGGCTGTAGACCGCGTACAAACTTTTTCACCCAACGTCAAATCTGACGTTATATGACGTCATATGAATATGAAATTCATTGCATCCGAAAGGTCATGGTTTGAAATATATGCCATAAAATTTTCATTGTTCTGAGTCAATGGCAACACCTCGAAATTAACACAAATATAAGAGGAAGAAAAAAAGAATAATAAGAAGAAGAAGAAGAAGAATAATAAAAAAACAGTACAAACCCAATATGACTTTCTGCCGAAAGGGCAGAAAGTCCTAATAATAATAATAATAAAAAAACAGTACAAACCCAATAGGACTTTCTGCCGAAAGGGCAGAAAGTCCTAATAAACAGTACAAACCCAATAGCACTTTCTGCTTTAGGCAGAAAGTCCTAATAAGAATAACTAGATTTCATTCGTTGATACGAATGATTGGACTTTCTGCTACATTTGTCAAACATTGAAAGCGAAGAAAGTAAAAGGATATCAAATTTCTACTTTTAACATGTTTTTGTAGGGCCATAACTCCATAAACTTTGAAAAATAAACCGATTAACTTGGAGGGTATGGCAAAAGTAACTGAAAATCATTTTTTTTTAAATTTCATTTAACTTGTCATTTTCTTATAACCTATGTAACAAAACAAAGTTATTGTAAATGCTTACAATTCGATTGTCACATACTTCGGTCCAGCTTTAGAGGTTTTCAAGATAAAAACAATGATTGAACTTAACATTTTTATCAAAATGGAAATGACATTGTTCCACAGGATCGAATACTACACCTTCAAAAAGAATTCATGCAAATCAAACAAAAAATAAGGCCCTCAGGTCTTAAAACCGTTTAATTTCAACAGAAAAAAATAACTTTGGCCTTATGAGGTCACATGATGTCATATGACGTTCATCTTCTCTGAATATAATTGACTTATACTGAAAGGACTATGTTCACTAAGTGGTAAAAATGGCCTAAACTTTTCGGGAAAATTAAAATGCATTTCAGAAGTCTTTTTCAATCTTTAACATACACAACAAACCTTAAATCACCGAAAACTGATATAATCAGTATTTATCATTTGTCAGGTTGAACAAAATATTTGCTTGAAAATACCTGTTGAAATCCACTGAACCGTAATTTACACGCGTTTTGTACGAAATATTAGCTGATTTCATCTTTTGATACGATGAATTCAATATGGCCGCGTGCTTCGACAAACAAGACACTTTCCATATGTATACTTCAATGATAAATCTTTATTCTGTAAAAATTTCTTGTCTGTCGAAGCATGCGGCCAATATGAATTTCAACAAAATATGATCAGAGACGCGTAACGGCTCTATGCCTTATATCTTCACCGGTTTATAAAGAAGATGATATAGATATACTTTAACGATTTTATTTTCGCTCATCTTTTATTATGTAAACATTATCATTGTATTTTAAATGTATCTCTGGATATTTCGACATATTTAACTTATGTAAGATCATAGAACATGGTAATCGATGACAAAACGGTCGAAACAGCAGAGGATATTTTTGACTATACACCGTTTCATCAAATGATCAAAGTACACAGGTACTAAAGTATTTTGCCGATTGCGCTGTTGATATTTAACCAAATTATTTTCCATCACTTGCATGCTTTCTTATAAATATTTACGTATGTATGATTCTCATAATTTAATTCGTTTTTATATTTAAATACCGAAAAGGAGCGTTACGCACCGTGGATAAATGAGTCAAGATATTTATTTTAAAAGCTTCACGAAAGCATCGCACATTTTCAAACAATATGTGTGTATTAACTCATTGTATATATCAACACATAAAGGCATTTTCATTGTGTACTCGAATCTATTTTTAGATGTGTACATGTATTAGATAGCAATGATTTTCATAGTTTACACGGTGGTTTATTTGAGTCGTTGATGATGACATTACACCGTGTCTAAAACTTAAAAGTATCATTATTTCATAGAAATAGAAACATCCGAAACAAACTCACCTCTCACTCATCTGATTATTGCCTAAAGAAAATAGTTTGAAACTCTAAGAACAATGTGAAAATAAACACTAAACTTCTACTTCGCGCCTGGAATGATAAAAGACACTATCTGTACCTGACCAAAATAGTGGAATTAACAAAATAAAAATGTTATATACCTCGGTAGATTTACTATCTTTACTTCATTATAGTATGACACTAGCCGAAAAGATCCCTTTAAATATCTTTTGAAGGTTGAAATGTGCATATGCACGCTGAACATTACACACTGTTCCCTTCTGAACAATTAGTGTAGATCCAAGTTAACCCTCTTGTGTAAAGTCTGTAACATTCTGAAGGAACCTGTTGTGTATTGTTTTGTTTTTCTTGTTTTAGATTGAGTAGTTGGGTCTATCACTTTGGTGGTAGATTAAATGCAAAACTCATTTGAATCTTTTTTTAAAGACATTAAAAACTTTATCAATAGCTAAAATAAACAAGTATAACTAGAACACAAGATGTACGCAAAACATGTTGTAAATGCTTTTTGTGTGGGTTACAGCTCAATCAACAGTATTTCAATCATAATGTCTACGTGAGACTACAGGACTCTGATATTCAGACCAAAAAGTTTCCTTTGAGAAAATCGACCTCTCTATATAGATTTTTTTTAAAGTTTTTTAATTTTTTTTCTACTTTCTTTTTTTTTTTTACTGAATATTAGGGTCCCGTGATGAGACAGATGAAACTTGATGTCTTATGGTGATATCATGCCACAAACATGTACCGTGATCGATACTACACCAAGCCTAGAAAACCCACGAGGGATTTATCTGTTGCCCTCCATACATAGCTGACATGAAGTAAAATTAAATAGGCAGCCGTGAGTATCCGACGATGGGCCAACCATTGAACTACACTTACATGATCAGCAACAAGCTGAGCATCTGACAAATGCGATACACCAGTACTCGGGGTCCATGTGGCCTAGCAGGTGAAGTTGGCGACTTAATACCACTCAGGCTTTAAAGGGAGCTAGATGTCGCTATATGATTGTAATACGGTTGCAGCGAGGTAAATTCTAAAACAACACCAATAAAAAAGTAGGGAAATATTTGAATACATGTATTTGAATAATGCTGCTTAATTTATTGATATTTATGATTATGATACCAAGAAAAAATCCAGTACAGTTGAAGACTAAATATTTGAATTTGTCTGTCCACACATAACACTATAAAAGGCAGCATACTCTAAATATAACTGAAATGTACACCTGTTTTCGAAGCATCGGATTATGGGCAGGAACTTAACAGTCTCAATATTTTTCATACAGCTATGGGCATGGTTGATGTTCTCCTGCATACTAGTATAGATATTTTTAAATTCATATCAGTTTGTTTAAACACAGATTGAGTGAATATTTATGCCCTCCCTTTATGTAATGCATATGAAATTGTGAAAACCGAATATGACAAATAAGTTGTATTTCATATCAACTTTTTTAAAGGGGATTTATAATAACTATTACTAAGTGAGTCTTTAAAACCTTCTGTTTATCAAAAGACATGTGTATCGCATATCGACAAAAGAGTAATGGTTTGAAAGTCATTGGGTCTGAATTTGCAGTTTGTGGCACTCATATTTTTCTAATTTTATGAGACTTCATAGACACATCACTTTCATTATATCCCTACCTACCGACGCTCTTTTTTTTCTGGCTGAAGACCAGAAACGGAACTTTTTTTATTTATTTTTTTCTTTTTTTTTTTTTTTTTTTTGGCTTGAGAGTTTATGTTAGAGATGTTGAAATCAAAATTATGGTCATATATGTATTCATTCGTACAGGTAATTAAACAAATCAGCTAAAGAGATTAATTCAGATGGACAAGCTTTTGTAAACATTTTGAAAAAGGAGATCTCATTGCTAAATATGTAACTTATCTTTAAAAGCCAGCAACAAATTGATAAGTTATTTTGCACACAAAAAAAACAAAAACATTTCACATATTTTGAACACTATGACTTTGACAAATGACCTTAACTTGAAGTATCCACCATTTCTTTTAAATGACAAACTGTCACATCATACTGAATATGAATACCAATTCATGGTAAAATTAGAAAACCCTTAACTAAACTACAACCCGGAAGATCATAATTTCACATATTTTTCCTTTAAACCTTAACAATGAAGTACCCACAGGTCCATGTACGTGACATACTGTCAAACCATATGGAACAAATATACAAATATCTGTTAAAATCTGAAAACTCGTGACTAAACTATCGACCGGAAAATCAGAATTTTACATATTTTTGACAATTTTGACCTTCACTGGTGACATTGTCATTCAATAATCCATCAGTTTTCATTTGACATACTTTCACATCATAGTGAAGATTTTACCAATTTCTGCTAAAATCTAGTAACGCATGAGAACCCATGGCCAAGCTAAATTGTCACCGGAAAATCAGAATTTTACATATTTTTACCATTATGACCTTCATTGGTGACCTTGACCTTAAAGAACCCATCAGTTCATTTTATTTGACATACTTTCACATCATAGTGAAAACGTTTACCAATTTATGTTAAAATAGGGTAACACATGAATAACCCATAATTCAATTATCACCGGAAAGTCTGATTTTTGCATATTTTGACAATCATGGCCTTCATGAGTGACTTTGACCTTGAATAACCCATCGGTTTATTTATGTAACACACTTTTACACCACAGTGAACATTTTTACAAATTTATGTTAAAATCTGACCACCCAAAACAAAATTACAACTCGGAAAACTTTGGCAAACGTAACCAAAACATTACTATAACCCTTGTTGCCGTGGTGACAGAAGAATGTTTTATGTGAATGAAATCATCTTTTTTAATATCAGTTAAGTGTTGTTTCTTATTTGTCCAAAAATCATTAAGTTCTGAGCTTAGGCCATTTTTACCACTTAGTGAACATAGTCCTTTGACGTCAATGCCTCTAATCTTGGATTAGCCATAAAACCTTTGCCCTTTCGAATTTAAAAAAAAATGGACACCGGTTAGAGCGTAACATACACATTCTGTGAAATTTTGATGAAAATCCGTCCAGAAAAAAAATGTCTGTAGACCACGTACAAACTTGTGTAGACAACGTCAAGTTTGATGTCATATGATGTCATAGTCATAAGATAATCAATAAAATGAAATCTTCTTTAACTTAAATATATGCAGAAAATTTGTCATGCCCCTGGGACCTTAGAAATATATAGAAATTAACGCCTAGTTAAACAGAAATTATTTTTGACCTTATGACGTCATGTGACGTCAAATGACGTTCGCCCTAACAGAATAGAAGGAAGTCATAGAGACTAATATTCAGTCCAAATATCAGCATTCTAAGTCATCTGGAAGCGATTTTAGACGTTTTTGAAATTTGACGTCAATGGTTCGAAACTTGGATGCGCCATAGAACCATTGCCTTTTTGAATTTGGAAAACGAACACCAGGATACACAACTAGAGCATTACATATGCCTTCTGTGAAATTTTGATGTAAATCGGTCCAGAAATAATGGCTGTATACTGCATAAAAACCTTTTGGACCTGACGTCAAATCTGACGTTATATGACGTCACATTAATATGAAAAACCTAGTATTCAAACGCACATGGATTAATGTATAAGCCATTAAATTTTAATGGTCCTGAGAACTTTACAACATATTTAAATTAACGCGTAGATATCAAAAATTCTTTTTGACCTTATGACGTAATATGACGTCAATTGACATTAATTATCACAGAATGTATAGGACACTTAAAGACTTATAACCTGTCCAAATATAAGCTTTCTAGCTCATCTGGAAGCGATTTTATACGCATTTGAAATTTGACGTCAAAAGTTCGAATCTTGGATTCGCCATAAAATCTTTGCCTTTGCGAATTTGGAAAAACGGACACCGGGATGCACAACTAGAGCCTAACATACACATTCTGTGAAATTTTAATGAAAATCGGTTCAGAAATAATGGATGTAGGCCGCGTACAAACATTTTAAGACGACGTCAAGTTTGACGTCAAGACACGTCATAAGCAAATGAAAATCATTGAAATGCAAAATGTTCTATGTGAAGCATAAGCTATTGGATTTTCAAGGTGCTCGGACGTTTTAAACATATAGAATTTAACACGTAAAAAAAAAATAGAAATTTCTTTTCACCTCATGACGACATATGACGTCATATGAAGTTCTTTCTCTCGGTATGTATAGAAATCTTATAGACTTATATCCTATTCAAATATTAGCTTTCTAGCTCATCTGGAAGCGATTTTATACGCATTTGAAATTTGACGTCAATGGTTCGAATCTTTGACTCGCCATAGAACCATTCCTTTTCGAATTTTGAAAAAAAATTATGAAATTTTATGAAAATCGGCCCAGAAATAATGGCTGTAGACCGCGTACAAACTTTTACACCTGACGTCAAATCTGACGTTATGTGACGTAATATGAATATGAAATTCATGGCATTCGAAAGCTCATGGTTTGAAATATATGTCATAAAACTTTCATTGTTCGAGGCCATTGGCAACACATCGAAATTAACACAAATACAAGAGGAAGAAAAAAAAATAAGAAGAATAAGAACTAGATTTCGTTTGCACGGCTAACGATAGGACTTTCTGCAAACCTTTAAAATCTCAATCAATTGAAAATTATTGATATGGAATACGCAGAAAATATAAGGTTTCTAGAGTGTAACCTATACATTCTTTGAAAATTAATATCAAAGCATATGAAAATTCAGCATATTTAAAAAAATTTTTAATATGCCATAACAGTTTTGTAATTCTGGACCATTAGGATCACATTGAATATATTGCATCAGAAATGAAAACACATTATAATCCCATTACGTCAAATGACGTCTAGCCTATGGATATCTAAAGAAAACGTTTTGAATTACAACAGGTGTGAATTTCAGCTTTTTTACCTCAAATAGGGTCTCTGAAATACTAAACTTAATTTCGAGGTCATATTTTCGAAACTTGGTTTCACCACAGAACCTTGGTCTTTTCAATATTTTGAAAACGAAGATGGATGCACAACAAAATCCTTGCTTTTTCAAATTTGGTAAAACGGAGACGGGTTGGCACATCTAAAGCGTAATATACACATTCTGTGAAATTTTGATGAAAATCCGTCCTAAAATAATGGCTGTAGACCGCGTATAGACAACGTCAAGTTTGATGTCATATGACGTCATAGGCATAAGAAAATCAATGAAATGAAATATTAAAAAAATAATTTCATGCCCCATTGGAACTTTCAACATATAGAAATTAACGCGTAGATATCAAACATTCTTTTTGACCTTATGACGTCAAATGACGTTAATCCTCACATGATAGAAATAAGTCTTTAAGACTAATATTCAGTCCAAATATCAACTTTCTAAATCATCTGGAAGCGATTTTAAACGTATTTGAAATTTGACGTCAATGGTTCAAAACTTGGATTCACCATAGAACCATTGCCTTTTCGAATTTGGAAAACCGGACAAGGAATACACAACAAGAGCGTTACATATACATTCTGTGAAAAGTTTATGAAAATCAGTCAAAAAATAATGCTGTACACAGTAAAACCTTTTTGTCCTGATATCAAATCTTACGTGATAAAACGTTACATTATTATGGAATACATTGCATTCTAAAGTTCATGGATTGATGTATAAACTATCAAATTTCCATGGTCCTGGGAAGTTAACAACATATTGAATTAACGCGTATATGTATCAGAAATTCTTTTTGACCTTATGACGTCATCTGACGTCAAATGACGTTCATCTTCATAAAATATAAAGCAGACTTGGAGACTTATATACTATCCAAATATCAGATTTCTAACTCATCAGGAAGCAATTTTAAACGTATATGAAATTTGACGTCAATGGTTCGAATTTTGGATCTGCCATAAAACCTTTGCATTTTGGAATTTGGAAAAACGGACACGGGGGTGCAAAACTAAAGTGTAACATACACATATTCTGTGAAATCTTGATGAAAATCGGCCCAGAAATAAAGGCTGTAGACCGCGTACAAATATTTTAAAATGACGTAAAGTTTGACGTCAAAACACGTCATAGTCAAATGAAAATTATTGAAATGCAAAATGTTCTATCTGAAGCATTTGCTATTAAATTTTCAAAGTCATGCTCGGACGTTTCCAACATATAAAAAATAACAGGTGAACATTAGAAATTTCTTTTCATCTCATGACATCATATGACATTCATCTTTTGAGAATGTAAATAAATTTTAGAGACTTATATTCTATCCAAATATCATCTTTCTAACTCATCTGTAAGGGATTTTATACGCATTAGAAATTTGACGTCAATGGTTCGAATCTTGGATTCGCCATTGAACCATAGCCTTTTTGAATTTTGAAAAACGGACACAGGGATGCAAAACTAGAGCCTAACATACACATTCTGTGAAATTTTGATGAAAATCGGCCCAGAAATAATGGCAGTAGATCGCGTACAAATATTTTAAGACGACGTCAAGTTTGACGACAAAACACGTCATAGACAAAAGAAAATTATTGAAATGCAAAATGTTCTATCTGAAACATATGCTATTGAATTTTCAAGGTGCTCGTACGTTTTCAACATATAAAAATTAACACGTAAAAATTAGAAATTACTTTTCACCTCATGGCGTCACATGGCGTCATTTGACGTTTATCTTCTGAGAATGTAAATAAATCCTAGAGACTTATATCCTGTCCAAATTTCATTTTTCTAGATCATCTGTAAGCGATTTTATACGCATTTGAAATTTGACGTCAATGGTTCCAATCTTGGATTTGAAATGCAATCTTAAAAAAAAAAAGAAAATATTGAAATGCAAAATGTTCTATCTGAAGCATATGGTTTTAAATTTTCAAGGTGCTCGTACGTTTTCAACATATAAAAATTAACACGTAAAAATTAGAAATTACTTTTCACCTCATGACGTCATATGACGTCATTTGACGTTTATCTTCTGAGAATGTAAATAAATCCTAGAGACTTATATCCTGTCCAAATATCATCTTTCTAGCTCATCTGTAAGCGATTTTATACGCATTTGAAATTTGACGTCAATGGTTCGAATCTTAGATTCGCCATAAAACCATTACCTTTACGAATTTTGAAAAACGGACACCGGAAGGCACAACTAGAGCCTAACATACATATTCTGTGAAATTTTGATGAAAATCGACCAAGAAAAAATGGCTGTAGACCGCGTATAAACTTTTTCACCTGACGTCAAATCTGACAATATATGACGTCGTATGAATGTAAAATTCATTGCATTCGAAAGCACGTGGTTTGAAATATTTACCATAAAATTTTCATTGTTCTGGGCCATGGGCAACACATCGAAATTAATACAAATACAAGAGGAAGAAAAAAAGAATAAGAAGAATAAGAATAACTAGATTTCATTCGTTGATACGAATGATAGGACTTTCTGCAACATTTTGAAATGTATAGATTAATACCGTTAGAAAGAATATATATATATATATATATATATATATAATATATATATATATATATATATATATAGAAAGAATATATTTCCTAACTTTTACTTTTTTTTTCGTATGGACTTCTCATGCATGAATTTTGTGAAATAAGCCATGTGTCAAAAATAAATAAATCTTTATTTTGATATCGCTTTCTTATAACATGACCAATTTTAGTTGTTGTTGTTGTTGTATTGAGGTTTACCGTCGTTTTGATAGTATTTCAAGACGTTCAGCTAATTACAGGTGGAGGAAGACCCCGAGTACACAGAGGTACCCGGATAGAACCACCGACCTACCGCAAGCCAGCTGGAAGGCTTCCTCACATGGAAAATCCGAAGTCCCTACCGGAATTCGAACCCACAGCGGTGAGGGGCTGAGAGATTCCAAGTTTAGTATTCTAGGTACCAAAATAAATGTCCTGAAAATCCCTACAATTCAATTGAAGCATATTTGGGTCTAGTTTTATAGGTTTTCAAAATATAAGCAATTAAAGTTAAACCTATTAATTCTGCATATCAAAATTCTTTTTTTTTTAATTTCGTGTACAGCCGCGGGAATAAAACCGTAAATGCTACCATGCAATAGATTCGTCGACGCGTGTAGCTACGTGAGTTAAATTTCAATAATGCTTGTACATACGATGGAGACGACTGTAGTACGTTATAGTTAGTGTTTATTAAGAGAGAATTTAACAGTTAAGAAGCCAGAACGAGCGTAGCGAATGACGGCTTCTTTACTGTTAAATTCTCTCCTAGTGTTTGAAATTATATTTTGTCCAATGAAATCATTCCATTTTTTCAATTTTTTGTCTCCATTTAATTCATTTAATCGGCATCAACTTGTTACTAACACTTTTCCGCTAAATCAGCTGATCAGTTTAAAACCAGCTTCAAGCACCATCACTGCGCATGTGCGTCGAGTTGTGTCGAGAAGCGGAGCTTTATGTGTTCACCAATATGGACTAAAAGACCACAATTACCTGCCCTTGGTTACCGGTATCCGGATGTGCCTACACAGAAAACAGTGACCCTATTTAATGCTTAATTAAGGTGAGTTTTTGACTGAAATACATGCAATAAAGAATTAAATTCTATAGAACACAGTTAAATAGTCATAAAATGCCCAATTTGGAGGCATTATTGCACAACAATCTTAATAGTTGGGGGGGGGGGTTTAAAATTGGGAAATGGCCACCGGCAAATTAACGCATGTTATTTGGCCTTAAATAGGTCAAAAAGTAGTCGGGTGACTCCATGTTTAAAATGTACAGAATTATTTCTCTTGAATAGATCTATCTAATGAGGGTAAGTTTGGATGCCAATGTCCCTTACAGAAATTGTCATTTGTATATATGCTTATATAGAACATATAGTAAATTTAAATTGTGGTCTTAGTCCACGCATGTGTAACGTGTTACAGGGATTTTTGATGTGAACGCATGAACATCGACAAAAATAATACACAGCAACCATAGAGAACAAACATTTACTCACCAGCATTCTGATTAATCCAAAATAACAAAAGAACTCTACCCTTCCGCTTAGTTTAGTTTAAACATGTATTATTGCCTAAGTAATGATGATACAACATTGAAGATTTTAAAAAATAAGTAAGAGGGTTTGACCACAAGTTCTAACAACATTAGTATCGGTCATCGCTTTAAAGACACTTGTGTAATTTCAATGTCTACACATGTTAACACAGAATGGGCAATATAATTTCTAAACAAAGCGATTAAGTAAATATCCGATTAAATAAATTCAAATTGAAAAATGTATATAAATGATGAGAAGAGAAGAAAAAAAAAACACTAACAAACAAGGGTTACTTGAATAAGAAAAATAAATAATGTCCAAAACACAACATATATAGGTGCAGATATATGAACCTTTCTAAACAGTATCTTTTATTCAAATTTCAATCACCACTTTTTTGCCGAAGATATCAAAGTCGGCTTCCGCTTCAATGCTCATTTGGAGCGTAGATCTACACAGATATACACAGCTACACACGCCGGGAACAGGTTGATAGGGCGGAGTCAAATAAAATCAATACTATATTTGGAATGTGCGACTGCGTTAAATTTCAAAACATAATTTCAAACACTAAGTAGGTTAGTGTTATTTAGTAAGCATTAAGTCCATTAAATCGGTCGCGCGGATTTGACGCGCCAAACCGATTTAATGGACTTAATGCTTACTAAAAAAACACTAACCTATACTTAACACTGACTAACTTAGAGTTTGCCCCGCCCTATTACTACGTTATGCTGCTATATTAGAAGATGGCGCCATATAAGTGTTACGTCAGCGTGTTGTTAAAGTATTCACACACGTGCACGTGCTTTCCAAATATGGATGTAACATAAATTTCGCGCATTTTTTGACCGTCGGCTCATTTCTTTTTCAGATTTCAATCAATTTATGTGATGGCTGTTTTTTATTTATATATCTTGTTTGAATTAGTTGAGAAATCAGAAAATATCAACAGATTGACATTAAGGAAAGAACGAAATATGTAAAAAATAATCGTTTAAAAAGTCGTTGTCAGCGGAAGATATCAAGACTAGGAATACCCCGGAAATACCAAATCAAACGAGTTAATACATGACCTGTAAGTTGTTTAAAAACGTTATATCAATTATTTCAATTCTTGTATTTACCAAATTCGTAAACATAGGTACTGGTATAGCTCCCTTGGTTGGCGCTCAGCTTAATAAGGATAGGACTGATGGCCCGGTGTCCGGATAATGTGACTGGGTGTGGTATCATGCCAACTGTCTACGACGTGATACTGTGCAGTGTGACAACACTACATTTGTCTCAAGTAGACATTGTCTCCAAAAAACTTAAATACTGTCGGTGGGACGTTAAACCTAATAAACTATACTTGTATTTTAGTATTTAATTTAGCATCTTTTTCTTTCCTTAGGAGTCCCTTTGCAAAAAATATTTCCGAAACTCCTCATTCTTATGTAAATGCTTATCTATAAACATCATTATTTAAGCAACTTAAATAAATGTTTACAAAAGACGTCAACATGCGCCTGTGTGCACACCTCGTGTGTAAGGTCGGTGTAGTCTATGCTATATATGATATCAGTCAGTTTGTTGGGTTTAACGTCCCACCGACAGTAATTCAGCCAGTCACGATGTCTACTTCATGCGGGTATAGGACTACCATACTGCAGTATCACACCGTAGACATGTGGCATGTTACCACACCCAGTTAATCATCCTGATACCGCGCTAACCAGTCCTGCAAATACCCTTATACGCTGAGCGCCAAGCAAGGGAGCTATAACAGTACCATTTTTTACGACTTTGGTATGTCGGGTCGGGGATCGAACCCACGACCTTCCTCTCCCGAGGCGGACGCTCTTACCACTCGGCCACCGGAAAGGGTACGCTTGTTTAGCTAGTAATATCAATATGATATAAGTAAAAAGTTTTTTGCAATTTATATGACTAATACATAGCTGTAAACTTACATATTTTCCGAAAATGCTTCAATTAACGTGAAAGCGAAAGTAGGATATTTCTCGAAAATTCTTACACTTGGGTTTATATTCGTATTTTTGATGTAACTTCCTTATACTTTAATCAATTTTAAAACTCTAGGTACCAAAATAATCGTCTTAAAATTCTCTACATCTCACTCGCTTAAGGTATTGACTTATTTCTAATGAGCCTTGAGATATTAGCCGTAGAACTTTAACAACACGGCAGAATCGCTGAAATTCTACATGTTTAAATTCTTATTTTTGATGTAACTTCCTTATACTTTGATCAATTTCAAAACTTAAGGTACCAAAATAATCGTCTGAAAATTCTCTACATTTCACACGCTTTATTTGGAAACAAGGTCTTAAACCACCTGAAAAATGAAAAATTCACCAAAGCTACATACACGAATTTCGTTTTTTCCCCATTTCTCCATCAATCATTGGCCAATCATTAAAGTTTAGGCATCAAAAGAACGGCCAAACATTGCTCTACAAATAATATTCATCATCATATTTTGAAAAATCAAAGGTTTTCGAGGTATAAACTGTTAAACACATTGGGGGTTACCAAATTATCATTTTTCCGCCATAACTCAACCAATTCAACCCCGATCATCAAAAACTAAATATCATCTGAAAGGTCTTTCTAAGCACTACAAATTATACGCATAGTGTCTCGATAGAATATTTACCGTTTTTGAGATATTTAAGGCCGAAGAAAAAGCCGATAATTGATATATGACCTTGACCTTTTAGATTTGCCGGAAACGGAAGTGACATGGCTCCATAGAATCTAATACTGCATCTTCAGACAAAATTTCAAGCAAACCATACAAAAAATGAAGCCTACAGGGCTTAAAAACCGTTAAGTTTTAATACGAAAGTTTTATTTGCATAATGACGTCATGTGACGTCATTTGGTTTTCATCTTTTCAGATTATAAAGAAGACCTAGAGATTAATATTCAGTCCAAACATCAGCTTTCTAGCTCTTCTGAAAGCCATTTTATGCGCATTTGAAATTTGACGTCATTAGTTCGAATCTTGGATTCGCCATAAAACTTTTGCCTTTTCGAATTTGGTAAAACGGACACCGAAAGGCACAACTAGAGCCTAACATACACATTCTGTGAAATTTTGATGAAAATAGGTCCAGAAATAATGGCTGTAGACCGCGTACAAACTTTTTCACCTGACATCGAATCTGACGTTATGTGACGTCATATGAATATGAAATTCATTACATCCAAACGCTCATGGTTTGAAATATATGCCATAAAATTTTCATTGTTCTGAGTCAATGGCAACACATCGAAATTAACACAAATATAAGAGGAAGAAAAAAGAATAATAAGAAGAAGAATAACTAGATTTCATTCGTTGATACGAATGATAGGACTTTCTGCTAACATTGAAAAATATAGATTTATTCCGTTAGAAAGAATATATATTAAATTCCCTACCTTTTACTTTTTTTTTTTTTCGTATGGACTTCTCATGCATGAACTTTTTGAAATAAGCCATATTCCAAAAATAAACTAGTAACAGGGATTTGAAGTTCAGTAGAATTTAGTATTCCGTATATATAAGAAAAAATATGTTTTGTATGTATGGAGTACTATTATTTTCAGAATTTTATTTTAAATTACTGAACTTCAAATCCCTGTGATATTTATTTCAATTTAAAAACACACACTCACAGACAAGTGAATTTATATCGAAGTCTTTAAATAATTTATTTTACAACAAGAAAATTACCAAGAAACAGCTGATTTCTCCATACTGCCTGGGTTTTTTTTTTCTTTCAACGCCCGAATAGTCAGCCCTTTAATAATTTAAATTTAACGGTTTGACAGATTGCGGGAAAATAATCGCAATATCGCTGACCAATTTCGCAGCGTAAAAATCCGAATCATCCCGAAATGTACTGCGCTGCTGGTCCAGGTTGTTGTCCTTTTCTCGGATTCGCATATATTTCAAACAAATAGACATTCAAAGGAGGATTATTTTCACGACAATTTTTTATATTTCGATAGAGAAATATATATTTGAGTGATTCCGTATGTTAACTTCATAGATTTATTTGAATGATTTGAAAAAACGGAGTTGAAGTGAGTCGACCCCTGAAAAGATGTCCACCCTTATTGATAGTGTATGTACAGTGTGTGTGTGTGTGTGGTGTGTGTGTATGGGAGCAAGTCCCTGTGGCCTAGGTCACACATTCAAGATTTTTACTGCCGTCCTTGATAGGATCATTCCCGATTAAAATGTGTCAAAAGTCTGATCAAGATCCTGTGATTCGTGGCTGGAAATTCAAACTTTTATTAAAATTTGTAAAAAACATTTATTTAATCACGACAACAATCAGATATTGTTCAGGAGGCGTCCCGATCCAGCCGTTTCCAGCAGAATTCGTCCCGATTATCCGTTCTCAATCCGATTCTGATCCGATACAGCAGAATTTGTCACGACATAGTCACGATTGTAATCCGACTAGACAAAATCGGCTGAGTTTCCCGAATGTTACGGACGCACCTAACTGTCAGGAGTGCTTGGCCGACCTCTCCGGACCATTCCCGATCCGTAGGACTCTGTTACGAACATATACGACTGCGTTCAGACAATGATAGGACATTGAGGATAGTAATCCGACTTTATCGCTTTTCGTGTCGTAGCGCTGTCTGATCTCAAACGGGAGCCATAATCGACACTGTGTGAACGCCGCATTACAGACAAATTAGCTTGCAGCGTCTTGAACGGATGACATGTGTTGATCATTTTGTTTAAAACGTCTACACTTATACACGCTCATGGTATCTCAAGCTGGCAATTAAATTACATTGTACTATAACATATATTTTCACATAGGTTATCATTTATCATAAATTTGGAATATAGCTTGTACAACATTTATCGATAGATGCAACAATAAAGTCGGGAAATTGCAATGTTTCAACAACGGTCTAAATGACATGTGTCAAAAGGCTCAAAGGATTATGGGTAACACAATGCTGCAACTGATATTCATAAGTAACGTAAATAAAATGATTTGACAAAACATTAAATCATTGTCAACACTTGTTTAATTTGTTTGTTTGTTTGTTTGTTCGGTTTAACGTCCCACCGACAGTATTTCAGTCATTTGGAGACGATGTCTACTTAATGCAGTTATAGTGCTGCCACACTGCAGTATCACGTCGTAGACATGTGGCATGATATCACACCCAGTCACATTATCCTGATACCGGGCCAACCAGTCCTGCAACTACCCTTATATGCTAAGTGTCAAGCAAGGGAGCTATAACAGTACCATTTTTTACGACTTTGGTATCGAACCCACGACCTCCCGCTCTCGAGGCGGACGCTCTAAACACTCGGCCACCGGGAACGGTACACCTGTTTAGCTAGTAATATCAATATGATATAAGTAAACAGTTTTTTTTTTTTCAATTTATATGACTAATACATATCAAATTTTAAAACGAAAGTAAGATATTTTATGAAAATTCTTACAAATGCCTTTATATTCGTATTTTTTATGTAACTTCCTTATTTCTTGATCAATTTCAAAACTCTAGGTGCCAAAATAATCGTCTTAAAATTCTCTACATCTCACTTGCTTAATGTAAAACTTATTTCTAATGATTCTTAAGATATAAGTCGTAAAATTCTGACATGACGGCAAAATCGCTGAAATTCTATATGTTTAAATTTTTATTTTTGATGTTACTTCCTTATACTTGATCAATTTCAAAACTTAAGGTACCAAAATAATCGTCTTAAAATTCTCTACATCTCATTCGCTGAATGTGTTGACTTATTTCATATGGGTTTTAAGATATAATACCTTGAAACTCTTACATAACGACAAAATCGCTGAAATTCTACATGTTTAAATTCTTATTTTTGATGTAACTTCCTTATACTTGGATCAATTTCAAAACTTTAGGTACCAAAATAATCGTCTTAAAATTCTCTACATTTCACACGCTTATCTATAGGAATATTTTTAATACTTTTTGAGATACAAGCTCTTAAACCTCTTGAAAAATGAAAAAATCACCAAAGCTATATGCACGAATTTCGTTTTTTCCCCATAACTCCATGAATCTTAGGTCAATCATTAAACTTTAAGCATCAAAAGAACGGCCAAACATTGCTCTACAAATAATATTCATCATCATATTTTCAAAAATCAAAGAATTTCGAGATATAAACTGTTAAACACACTGAGGGTTACCGAATTTTGTTTTCTTCCGCCATAACTCAACCGATTCAACCCCGATCATCAAAAACTAAATATAATCTGAAAGGTCTTTCTAAGCACTACAAATTATACGCATAGTGTCTCGATAGAATATTTACCGTTTTTGAGATATTTAAGGCCGAAGAAAAACCCGATAATTGATATATGACCTTGACCTTTGGGATTTTCCGGAAACGGAAGTGACATGGCTCTATAGATTCTAATACTGCATCTTCAGACAAAATTTCAAGTAAATCATGCAAAAAATAAAGCCTACAGGGCTTAAAAACCGTTAAGTTTTAATACGAAAGTTTTAAGAGCATTATGACGTCATGTGACGTCATATCGCGTTCATCTTTTCAGAATGTATAGAAGATCTGGAAACTAATATTCGGCCTAAATCTCAGCTTTCTAGCTTTTCTGGAAACGATTTTATACGCATTTTTGAAATTTGACGTCATAGATTCGAATCTTGGATTCGCCATAAAACATTTGCGACCTTGGTTAGAATCTTGGAATCGCTATACAACCTTGGACTTTTCGAGTTTTGAAAAACGGACACCGGGATGAACAACTAGAAATTAATATACACATTCTGTGAAAATTTGATGAAAATCGGTTCATCAATAATGGCTGTAAACCGTGTACAAACTTTTGTAGCATATGTCAATTGTGACGTCATATGACGTCATAAACATGAAATTCATAGAAATCAAAATTTCCTCACGTGACTAATAAGCCATAAAAATTTCATCCTAGGATTATTGTAACATAGAAAAATAATCGTTTAGAATCGGAAGAAAGAAAGAATAATAATAATAAATATATGTAAAATGACGTCACGTGACGTCATATGACGTTTATTTTCTCATAATTGTTAAGACACCCAGAGACCTACTAACTGACAAAATTTCAACTTTCTATCTCAAATAGGACAGTTTTTATAAGCATTTAAAAATTGGCGTCCTCGGTTCGAATCTTGGATCCGCCATAGATGCTTGGACTTTTCGAATTTTGAAAAACGGAGACGGGTATACACAATAAGAACGTAATATACACATTCTGTGAAAATTTGATGAAAATCGGCCCATTAATAATGGCTCTGGATCGTGTACAATCTTTCGTGGTCAATTTCAAACGTGACGTCATATGACGTCATATGCTTCTGAAAATCAATGAAATCGAAATTTCAGCGTCTGATTGATTTGTCATTAAATTTTCATTGCCCTTCGACAATTTCAACATATAGAAATACTCTTGTTAATATTAGAAAAACATTATCATATAATGACGTCACGTGACGTCATATGACGTTATTTTCACATAATGTTTAAGACTATTAGAGGCCTATATACTGACCAAATATCACTTTTCTATCTCAAATAGGACCGATTTTATAAGCATTTAAAAATTGACGTCCTTGGTTCGAATCTTGAATTAGCTATAGAACCATGGACTTTTCGAATTTTGAAAAAGGGACACGAGATGCACAACTAGAACTTAATATACACATTCTGTGAAAATTTGATGAAAATCGGCCCATTAATAATGGCTCTGGACCGTGTACAATCTTTCGTAGTCAATTTCAAATGTGACGTCATATGACGTCATAGGCTTCTGAAAATCATTGAAATCGAAATTTCAGCATCTGAAGCATGCGGCATTAAATTTTCATTGCCCTTCGAAAATTTCAACATATAGAAATAATCTTGTTAGAATTAGAAATTCATTATCATATAATGACGTCACGTTACGTCATATGACATTTATTTTCGTCTGAATCATTTGTCATTAAATTTTCATTGCCCTTCGACAATTTCAACATATAGAAATACTCTTATTAATATAAGAAATACATTATCATATAATGACGTCAAGTGACGTCATGTGACGTTTATTTTCACAAAATGTTTAAGACTCCCAGAGACCTATATACTGACCAAATATCACTTTTATATCTCAAATGAATCCGATTTTATAAGCATTTAAAAATTTACGACCTTGGTTCGAATTTTGAATTCGCTATAGAACCATGGACTTTTCGAATTTTGAAAAACGGACACCGAGATGCACAACTACAACTAAATATACACATTTTGTGAAAATTTGATAAAATTCGGTTCATAAACAATGGCTGTAGACCGCGTACAAACTTTTGTTGCATATTTCAAGTGTGACGTCATATGACGTCATAGGCATATGAATATCATAGAAATCAAAATTTTCTTCAACAATTTCAACATATAGAAATATTCTTGTTAATATTAGAAATACATTATCATATGATGACGTCACGTGACGTCATATGACATTTATTTTCATAAAATGTTTAAAACTTCTAGAGACCTATATACTGATTAATATCAACTTTCTATCTTAAATAGGACAGATTTTATAAGCATTATTTTCACATAATGTTTAAGACTATTAGAGGCCTATATACTGACTAAATATCACTTTTCTATCTCAAATAGGACCGATTTTATAAGCATTTAAAAATTTACGACCTTGGTTCGAATCTTGGATTCGCTATAGAACCATGGACTTTTTCGAATTTGGAAAAAGGGACACCGGATGCACAACTAGAGCCTAACATACACATTCTGTGAAATTTTGATGAAAATCGATCCAGAAATAATGGCTGTAGACCGCGTACAAATTTTTCACCTGACGTCAAATCTGACGTTATATGACGTCATATGAATATACAATTCATTGCATCCGAAAGCTCATGGTTTGAAATATATGCCATAAAATTTTCATTGTTCTGAGTCAATGGCAACACCTCGAAATTAACACAAATATAAGAGGAAGAAAAAAAGAATAAGAAGAAGAAGAATAACTAGATTTCATTCGTTGATACGAATGATAGGACTTTCTGCTAAAATTGAAAAATATTAAGATTAATTCCGTTAGAAAGAATTTATATTAAATTCTCTACCTTTTACTTTTTTTTTTTTCCTATGGACTTCTTTTAGCTTTGATGTCACATGACGTCATAGGGTGCTGAAAAATCTTTTGTTCAAAAGCGCATACTTTACTTTCGTAACTCTGAACTTTTCATTATTCTGAACAACTGGCATCATGTCAAAATTATTGCCTTAAAATGAAAATTAAGAAGTATGATTATGACGTCACATGAAGTCATATCACGTCAAGAATCAAAATATATGTAGAAATTCTGCAGAACTACAAACTGTGTAAGTTTCAACTTTCTATCTCATCCTGAAGCTCTTTAATCCTAAAATGAAATTTTCGGTCCTATGTTCGAATCTTATTTCAGCCACAGAACTTCGGTCATTCGGAATTTCGGTTAGCTGACAGGATATGCACACCTTAGTTTCAAGATGTACCATCTGTGAAAAATTGAAGAAAATCCGACCATAAATGGCGGCTGTAGAGCGTGAACACCATTTTTCACTATTTTTAACTGTGACGTCACATGACGTCATAGCGTGCTGTTGATACATTTGTTTAAAAGCGCAAATATTGCTATTATAACTCTGAAATTTTCATTATTCTGAACAACTGACATCATGTCGATTTCATTGCACTAAAATGAAAATAATAAGTAGGCTTATGACGTCACATGACGTCATATGACGTCACGACTCAAAATATATGTAGATATTCTGCAGATCTGCAAACTGTGTAAGTTTCAGCTTTCTATATCTTCCTGAAGCTCTTTAATCCTAAAATGAAATTTTCGGTCCTATGCTCGAATCTTATTTCAGGCACAGAACTTCAGTCTTTCGGAATTTCTGTTCGCTGACAGGATATGCACACCTTAGTTTCAAGATGTACCATCTGTGAAAATTTGAAGAAAATCCGACCATAAATGACGGCTGTAGAGCGCGAAAACCATTTTTCACTATTTTAGCTGTACGTCAGTGAAGCGCATACTTTACTGTCATAACTCTGAAATTTTCATTTTTCTGAACAACTGGCATCATGTCGAAATCATTGTCCAAAATTGAAAATTAAGAAGTAGGCTTATGACGTCAAATGACGTCATATGACGTCAGGACTCAAAATATATGTATAAATTCTGCAGAACTGCAAACTGTGTAAGTTTCAACTTTCTATCTCATCCTGAAGCTCTTTAATTCCTAAAACGAAATTTTCGGTCCTATGTTCGAATCTTATTTCAGCCACATAACTTCGGTCTTTCGGAATTTCGATTAGCTGACAGGATATGCACACCTTAGTTTCAAGATGTACCATCTGTGAAAATTTGAAGAAAATCCGACCATAAATGACAGCTGTAGAGCGCGAACACCATTTTTCACTATTTTTAGCTGTGACGTCATGTGACGTCATAGGGTGCTGTAGATGCTTTTATTCAAAAGCGCATACTTTACTGTCATAACTCTGAAATTTTCATTATTCTGAACAACTGGCATCATGTCGAAATCATTGCCCTAAAATGAAAATTAAAAGTATGCCTTTGACGTCACATATATGACGTCACGACTCAAAATATATGTAGAAATTCTGCAGAACTGCAAACTGTGTAAATTTCAACTTTCTATCTCATCCTGAAGCCCTTTAATCCTAAAATGAAATTTTCGGTCCTATGTTCGAATCTTATTTCAGCCACAGAACTTTGGTCTTTCGGAATTTCGGTCACCTGGTAGGATATGCACACCTTTGATTCAAGATGTACCATCTGTGAAAATTTGAAGAAAATCCGACCATAAATGACGGCTGTAGAGCGCGAACACCATTTTTCACTATTTTTAGCTATGACGTCATGTGACGTCATAGGGTGCAGAAGATGCTTTTGTTCAAAAGCGCATACTTTACTGTCATAACTCTGAAATTTTCATTATTCTGAACAACTGGCATCATGTCGAAATCATTGCCCTAAAATGAAAATTAAGAAGTATGCCTATGACGTCACATGACGTGATATGACGTCACATGACGTGATATGACGTCACGACTCAAAATATATGTAGAAATTCTGCAGAACTGCAAACTGTGTAAATTTCAACTTTCTATCTCATCCTGAAGCCCTTTAATCCTAAAATGAAATTTTCGGTCCTATGTTCGAATCTTATTTCAGCCACAGAACTTCGGTCTTTCGGAATTTTGGTTAGCTGACAGGATATGCACACCTTTGATTCAAGATGTACCATCTGTGAAAATTTGAAGAAAATCCGACCATAAATGACGGCTGTAGAGCGCGAACACCATTTTTCACTATTTTTAGCTGTGACGTCATGTGACGTCATAGGGTGCTGAAAATCATTGAAATCAAAATTTCCTCACGTGACTAATAAGCCATAAAAATTTCATCTTCCTAGGTCCATTGCAACATATAAAAATAAGCGTTTAGTTAGGAAGAAAAAAAGAATAACTAGATGTCATTCGTTTAAACGAATGATAGGACTTTCTGCAACATCTGCTTTATATAGTATATATAGAAGATGACATAATAGATAATCTGTCCAAATTGCAACTTTCTATCTCCTCTATTTCTATATAAAATAGCACAAATAGAACACATTCTGTGAATTTTAAGAAAAGTCCGCCCATATCTTGCACATGTAGTTTACATACAACATTTATACTATGTCATATGACATGAAAGAAAAATGAAACAGTGTTCAAATGTAAGTTTCTAACTTTCATCACACATAGAATTTCATCACTCCAGCTCAGTTGTAACCTTGTTTAATTTTAGCCTCATTAGGAAGAAGTATTGAATATTTGTATAGTGCTATATCCTTTCGACACCTGTAACGTAGTTAATCGTATTTAGCGATTTTGGCGTGTTTGGGCTTCCGTAGTTTTGCCATAAATTCCTGGAATTTCGAACTATGGTGATATTTTGAAAGGTAACATCCCAGCCTACAAACTGATGCAATATGAATATCGTTAGCATAACAATGCAGTTTTTAGATGGTCTAAAATGTGGGGCTGCGTGTGAATTTTTCAAGGCTTGCAAACTGCTCGCTAGCTACATAGTGTTGCAAATACGGATTTTTGTCTTGTGCCGTTGTACATGTATTAACTTCAATGCTTATTTTGGAAACAGTCAACATTCGACAAAAAACAACAACAAAAAAACAAAAAACAAAATCAAGATATAGCCCATCAATTGCAATTTGATATTTTTTTTTTTTTTTTTTTTTTTAAGTCGTTGCGCAAGTATTTAAGCTTGGTGACCCCTGCGCGTGACCTTTTCCATATTTTTTAATATTATGAAATTTTTTTTCCTTAAAGCTCTTAAAACATGCTACATTTTATACGCATAATGTATAAACTTATCTTCAGTCGTTTCTGAGATATTGACTGTTAAACCTCAAGAAAACAGCATATTATCAGCAAAATTAGCTTCATTTCATTTAGTTTTTTTGCTTATAACTTTGTATTGCGTAAACCAATTTTAATAAACTAAATATCTTTGGAAACGTCAATTATTCAGCTATAATTCTTATTCATACATATATTTACAAAAATCGATCTTTATTGAGATATGGCTACATATATGCAGTAGGGGTGAAATCAAAATTTCCTCACGTGCCTAATAACCCATAAAAATTTCATCGTCCTAGGACTATTGCAACATATTAAAATAAGCGTTTAGTTAGGAAGAAGAAAAGAATAATAATAATAAACAAATGACGTCACGTGACGTCATATGACGTTTATTTTCACATAACTGTTAAGACACCCAGAGACCTACTAACTGACAAAATTTCAACTTTCTATCTCAAATAGGACAGTTTTTATAAGCATTTAAATATTTCCGTCATTGGTTCGAATCTTGGATCCGCCATATATGCTTGGACTTTTCGAATTTTGAAAAACGGACACCGGTATACACAATAAAAACGTAATATACACATTCTGTGAAAATTTGATGAAAATCGGCCCATTAATAATGGCACTGGACCGTGTACAATCTTTTGTAGTCAATTTCAAATGTGACGTCATATGACGGCATAGGCTTCGGAAAACCATTGAAATCGAAATTTCAGCGTCTGAATCATTTGTTATTAAATTTTCATTGCCCTTCGACAATTTCAACATATAGAAATAATCTTGTTAGAATTAGAAATTCATTATCATATAATGACGTCACGTGACGTCATATGACATTTATTTTCACAAAATGTTTTAGACTCCCAGAGACCTACATACTGACCTAATATCATCTTTCTATCTCAAATAGGACCGATTTTATAAGAATTTGAAAATTTACGACCTTGGTTCGAATCTTGGAATCGATATAGAACCTTGGACTTTACGAATTTTGAAAAACGGACACCGGGATGCACAACTAGAACTTAATATACACAATCTGTGAAAATTTGATGAAAATCGGTGTACAAACAATGGCTGTAGACCGCGTACAAACTTGTGTAGCATATTTCAAATGTGACGTCATATGACGTCATAGGCATATGAAAATCATAGAAATCAAAATTTCAGCCTTTGAAGCATGTGTCTTTAAATTTTCATTGCCCTTCGACAATTTCAACATATAGAAATATTCTTGTTAATATTAGAAATACATTATCATATAATGACGTCACGTGACGTTATATGACAGTTATTTTCAAAAAATGTTTAAAACTTCAAGAGACCTATATACTGAATAAATATCAACTTTCTTTCTTAAATAGGACAGATTTTATAAGCATTTAAAAAATTACGACCTTGGTTCGAATCTTGGATTCGCTATAGAACCATGGACTTTTCGAATTTTGAAAAACGGACACCGGGATGCACAACTAGAGCGTAACATACATATTCTGTGAAATTTTGATGAAAATCGGTCCAGAAGTAATCGCTGTATACCGCGTACAAACTTTTTCACCTGACGTCAAATCTGACGTTATTTGACGTCATATGAATATGAAATTCATTGCATCCAAAAGCTCATGGTTTGAAATATAAGCCATAAAATTTTCATTGTTCTGGGCCATTGGCAACACATCAAAAGAAAGACAAATACAAGAGGAAGAAAAAAAGAATAAGAATAATAAAAAAACAGAACAAACCCAATAGGACTTTCTGCTTGAGGCAGAAAGCCCTAATAAAAAAACAGTACAAACCCAATATGACTTTCTGCCTGTAGGCAGAAAGTCCTAATAAGAAAAATAAACATAACAAACCCTATACGTTTTCCGCAAGTTTGCGGAAAGCCGTAAATAGATTTCATTCGTTGATACGAATGATAGGACTTTCTGCTAACATTGAAAAATATAAAGATTAATACCGTTAGAAAGAATATATATTAAATTCCCTACCTTTTACTTTTTTTTCGTATGGACTTCTCATGCATGAAATAAGCCATATGGCAAAAATAAATAAATCTTTATTTTGATATCGCTTTCTTATAACATGACCAATTTTAGTATTCTAGGTACCAAAATAAATGGCCTGAAAATCCCAACAATTCCATTGTGGCTTATTTGGGTCTAATTTTATAGGTATTCAAAATATAAGCAATTAAACTTAAACCTCTTAATTCTGCATATCAAAATTCTTTTTTTTTATTTTCGTGTACAGTCGCGGGATTAAAATAGTAAATCGAGGTTATAACCATATCGGCAGACTCTCTGCGGAAATCGCTATATCGGCAGGCTCTCTGCGTTCGCACCGGTCATTCTCTGCCATAAACACTAGCAAACGCTGGACGGAAGGGAAAGAAACAGACCAATGGTCACTTTTCAAAGGTGAGTTGCTCAATATTAAGTACTGCACAGAATATTAGAGTATCTTAGCTATGTATATGCGTGTAAACTTTTCAATTATCAGCGAAATATTTGGTCCTATGTTCGAATCTTACTTCAGCCACAATACTTCGGTTTTTCCGAAATCATTGCCCTCAAATAAAAATTAAGAAGTATGCTGATGACGTCACAATACGTCATATGACGTCACGACTCAAAATATATGTAGAAATTCTGCAGAACTGCAAACTGTGTAAGTTTCAACTTTCTATCTCATCCTGAAGCTCTTTAATCATAAAATGAAATTTTCGGTCCTATGTTCGAATTTTATTTCAGCCACAGAACTTCGGTCTTTCGGAATTTCGGTTAGCTGACAGGATATGCACACCTTAGTTTCAAGATGTACCATCTGTGAAAATTTGAAGAAAATCCGACCATAAATGACGGCTGTAGAGCGCGAACACCATTTTTCACTATTTTTAGCTGTGACATCATGTGACGTCATAGGGTGCTGACAATCATTGAAATCAAAATTTCCTCTCGTGACTAATAACCCATAAAAATTTCATCGTACTAGGACTATTGCAACATATTAAAATAAGCGTTTAGTTAGGAAGAAGAAAAGAATAATAATAATAAAAAATGACGTCATGTGACGTCATATGACGTTTATTTTCACATAATTGTTAAGACATCCAGAGACCTACTAACTGACAAAATTTCAACTTTCTATCTCAAATAGGACAGTTTTTATAAGCATTTAAAAATTGACGTCCTTGGTTCGAATTTTGGATCCGCCATTGATGCTTGGACTTTTCGAATTTTGAAAAACGGACACCGGTATACACAATAAGAACGTAATATACACATTCTGTGAAAATGTGATGAAAATCGACCCATTAATAATGGCTCTGGACCGTGTACAAATTTTCGTAGTCAATTTCAAATGTGACGTCATATGACGTCATAGGCTTCTGAAAATCATTGAAATCGAAATTTCAGCGTCTGAATCATTCGTCATTAAATTTTCATTGCCCATCGACAATTTCAACATATAGAAATACTCTTGTTAATATTAAAAATACATTATCATATAATGACGTCACGTGACGTCATATGACGTTTATTTTCACAAAATGTTTAAGACTCCCAGAGACCTATATACTGACTAAATATCACTTTTCTATCTTAAATAGGACCGATTTTATAAGCATTTAAAAATTGACGACCTTGGTTCGAATCTTGAATTCGCTATAGAACCATGGACTTTTCGAACTTTGAAAAGCGGACACCGACATGCACAACTAGAACTTAATATACATATTCTGTGAAAATCATTGAAATCGAAATTTCAGCATCTGAAGCATGCGGCATTAAATTTTCATTGCCCTTCAAAAATTTCAATATAGAAATAATCTTGTAAGAATTAGAAATTCATTATATATTGGTGACGTCAGATGACATTTATTTTCACAAAATGTTTAAGACTCCCAGAGACCTATATACTGACCTAATATCATATAACTAGATTTCATTCGTTGATACGAATGATAGGACTTTCTGCTACATTTGTCAAACACTAAACGCGAAGAAGGTAAAAGGATATCAAATTTCTACTTTTAACATGTTTTTGTAGGGCCGTAACTCCATAAACTTTGAAAAATAAACCGATTAACTTGGAGGGTATGGCAGAAGTAACTGAAAATCATTGTTTTGTTTTTTTTAAATTTCATTTAACTTGTCCTTTTCTTATAATCTATTTAACAAAACAAATTTATTGTAAATGCTTACAATTCGATTGTCACATAATTCGGTCCAGCTTTAGAGCTTTTCAAGATATAAACAATGATAGAACTTAACATTTTTATCAAAATGGAAAAGACATTGTTCCACAGGATCAAATGCTACACTTTCAATAAGAATTCATGCAAATCAAACAAAAAGTAAGGCCTTCAGGTCTTAAAACCGTTTAATTTCAACAGAAAAAAAAACTTTGGCCTTATGAGGTCACATGATGTCATATGACGTTCATCTTCTCTGAATATAAAGAAGACTTAAAGACTTATACTGAAATTTGACGTCAATGCCTCTAATCTTGGATTTAAACCTCTGCCTTTTCGAATTTAAAAAAAAAATGGACACCGGTTAGAAAGTAACATACACATTCTGTGAAATCTTGATGAAAATCCGTCCAGAAAAAAATGTTTGTAGACCTCGTACAAACTTGTGTAGACAACGTCAAGTTTGATGTCATAGACATAAGAAAATCAATAAAATGAAATTTTCATTACCTTGAATATATGCAGAAAATTTGTCATGCCCCTGGGACCTTAGAAATATATAGAAATTAACGCGTAGTTATTAGAAATTATTTTGACCATATGACGTCATATGACGTCAAATGACGTTCGCCCTAACAGAATAGAAGGAAGTCATAGAGACTAATATTCAGTCCAAATATCAGCATTCTAAGTCATCTGGAAGCGATTTTATACGTTTTTGAAATTTGACGTCAATGGTTCGAATCTTGGATTCGCCATAGAAACATTGTCTTTTTGAATTTGGAAAACGGACACCAGGATACACAACTAGAGCATCATATATGCCTTATGAGAAATTTTAATGTAAATCGGTCCAAAAATAATTGCTGTATACTGCATTAAACCTTTTGGAACTGACGTCAAATCTGACGTTATATGACGTCACATTAATATGAAATAACTTGCATTCAAACTCATATGGATTATTGTATACGCCATTAAATTTTAATGGTCCTGAGAACTTTACAACATATTTAAATTAATGCGTAGATATCAAAAAATATTTTTGACCTTATGACGTCATTTGACGTCAATTGACGTTAATTATCACAGAATGTATAGCTCACTCAAAGACTTATAATCAAACGGACACCGGAATGCACAACTAGAGCGCAATATACACATTCTGTGAAATTTTGATGAAAATCGGTCCAGAAATAATGGTTGTAGGCCGCGTACAAACATTTTAAGACGACTTCAAGTTTGACGTCAAGACACGTCATAGGCAAATGAATATCATTGAAATGCAAAATGTTCTATCAGAAGCATAAGCTTTTGGATTTTCAAGGTGCTCAGACGTTTTCAACATATAGAATTTAACACCTAAAATTAGAAATTTCTTTGCACCTCATGACGTCATATAACGTCACATGACGTTTATCTTTTTTAGAATATGAAGAAGACGTAGAGACTTTTATTATGTTCAAATACCAGCTTTCTATCTCATCTGAAAGCGATTTTATACGCATTTGAAATTTGACGTCAATGGTTTGAATTTTGGATTCGCCATAGAACCATGACATTTTCGAATTTTGAAAAACGGACACGGAAAGGCACAACTAGAGCCTAACATACACATTCTGTGAAATTTTGATGAAAATCGGCCCAGAAATAATGGCTGTAGACCGCGTACAAACTTTTTCACCTGACGTCAAATCTGACGTTATATGACGTCATATGAATATGAAATTCATTGCCTTTGAAAGCACATGGTTTGAAATATTTGCCATAAAAATTTCATTGTTCTGGGCCATTGGCAACACATCGAAATTAACACAAATACAAGAGGAAGAAAAAAAGAATAAGAAGAATAAGAACTAGATTTCATTCGTTGATACGAATGATAGGACATTCTGCTACATTTGTCAAACAATTAAAAGCTAAAAAAGTAAAAGGATATGAAATTCCAGCCTTTAACTTGCTTTTGTATGGCCATAACTTAAATAAACTTTGAAAAATATAACCGTTTAATTTGGAGGATACGGCAAAAGTAACTGAAAATCTTTTTTTATATTGATTTATTTAACTTGGCCAATTTTATAATATTTGTTACAAATCAAATTTATTTAAAATGCTTACAATTCGAATTTCACCCTGTAATAATTGCCGAAGACCGCGTAAAAGCTTGTGTAGACAACGTCAAGTTTGATGTCATGTGACGTCATAGGCATAAGAAAATCAATGAAATGAAATATTAAGTATATTGAATATATCAAGTAATTTTTTTATGCTCCTTACAAATTTGCAACATATAGAAATTAACGCGTAGATATATAAACATTCTTTTTGACCTTATGACGTCAAATGACGTTAATCCTCACAGAATATGAATAAGTCTCAAAGACTAATATTCAGTCCAAATATCAATTTTCTAAATCATCTGGAAGTGATTTTATATGTATTTGAAATTTGACGTCAATGGTTCGAAACTTGGATTCGCAATAGAACCATTGCTTTTTCGAATTTGTAAAAAGGGACCCGGGATACACATATAGAGCGTTACAAATACATTCTGTGAAATTTTGATGAAAATCGGTCCAAAAATAATGGCTGTACACCGCGTAAAACCTTTTTGTCCTGACGTCAAATCTTACGTGATATAAGGTCACATTAATATGAATTACATTGCATTCTAAAGCACATGGATTGATGTACATACCATTAGATTTCCATGGTCCTGGGATGTTAACAACATATTTAAATTAACGCGTATATATCAGAAATTATTTTTGACCTTATGACGTCATATGACGTCATGTGACGTTCATCTTCATAGAATGTAAAGCACTCTTGGAGACTTATATACTATCCAAATATAATATTATATTTCTAACTCATCTGGAAACGATTTTATACGTATTTGAAATTTGACGTCAATGGTTCGAATTTTGGATCCGCCATAAAACCTTTGCATTTTCGAATTTGGAAGACGGACACCGGAATGTACAACTAGACTTTAACATATACATTCTGTGAAATATTGATGAAAATCGGCCCAGAAATAATGGCTGTACCAATTTTTAAGTTTACGTCAAAACACATCATAGTCAAATAAAAAATATTGAAAAGGAAACAGTTCTATCTGAAGCATATGCTATTAAATTTTCAAGGTGCTGGACGTAAACAACATATAAAAATTAACACATAAATATTAGAAATTACCTTTCACCTCATGATGTCATATGACGTCATATGATGTTCATCTTCAGAGAATGTAAAGTAACCCTTGAGACTTATATTCTGTCCAAATATCATCTTTCTAGCTCATTTGTAAGCGATTTTATACGCATTTGAAATTTGACGTCAATGGTTCGAATCTTGGATTCGCCATAGAACCATTGCATTTTTGAATTCTGAAAATCGGACACCGGAAGGCACAACTAGAGCCTAACATACACATTCTGTGAAATTTTGATGAAAATCGGTCCAGAAATAATGGCTGTAGACCGCGTACAAACTTTTTCACCTGACGTCAAATCTGACGTTATATGACGTCGTATGAATAAGAATATTATTGCATATGAAAATTCAGCATATTTAACATATGCTATTATATTTTTGAAATTCTGGACCATTGGGATCACATTGAATTTATTGCACCAGAAATGAAAACATATTATAATCCCATTACGTCAAATGACGTCTGGCCTATTGAAATCTAAAGAAAACGTTTTGAATTACAACATGTGTGAAATTCAGCTTTTTACCTCGAATAGGGTCTCTGAAATACTAAACTTAATTCCGAGGTCATATTTTCAAAACTTTGTTTCACCACAGAACCTCGGTCTTTTCAATATTTTGAAAACGAAAGTCAGGATGCCCAACAAAATCCTTGCTTTTTCATATTTGGTAAAACGTAGACGGGTTGGCACATCTAAAGCGTAACATACACATTCTGTGAAATTTTGATGAAAATCCGTCCTGAAATAATGGCTGTAGACCGCGTACAAACTTATGTAGACAATGTCAAGTTTGGTGTCATATGACGTCATAGGCATAAGAAAATCAATGAAATGAAATATTAAGTATCTTAAATATATCAAGTAAATTTTTCATGCCCCATTGGAACTTTGCAACATATAAATTTAATATATAAATGACTTAAAACATTCAGTCCAAATATCCACTTTCTAAATCATCTGAAAGCGATTTTATACGTATTTGAAATTTGACGTCAATGGTTCAAAACTTGGATTTGCCATAGAACCATTGCCTTTTCGAATTTGGAAAACCGGACAAGGCATACACAACAAGAGCGTTACATATACATTCTGTGAAATGTTGATGAAAATCGGTCCAAATATAATGGCTGTACACCGCGTAAAACCTTTTTGCCCTGATATCAAATCTTACGTGATATAACGTTACATTATTATGGAATACATTGCATTCTAAAGCTCATGGATTGATGTATAAACTATTAAATTTCCATGGTCCTGTGAAGTTAACAACATATTTGAATTAACGCATATATATCAGAAATTCTTTTTGTCCTTATGACGTCATCTGACGTCAAATGACGTTCATCTTCATAGAATATAAAGCAGACATAGAGACTTATATACTATCCACATATAAGCTTTCTAGCTCATCTGGAAGCGATTTTATACGCATTTGAAATTTGACGTCAAAAGTTCGAATCTTGGATTTGCCATAAAATCATTGCCTTTTCGAATTTGGAAAAACGGACACGGGATGCACAACGAGAGCCTAACATACACATTCTGTGAAATTTTGATGAATATCGGTCCAGAAATAATGGCTGTAGCCCGCGTACAAACATTTTAAGACGACGTCAAGTTTGGCGTCAAGACACGTCATAGGCAAATGAAAATCATTGAAATGCAAAATGTTTTATCTGAAGCTTAAGCTATTGGATTTTCAAGGTGCTCGGACGTTTTCAACATATAGAATTTAACACGTAATAATTAGAAATTTCTTTTCACCTCATGACGTCATATGACGTTAAATGAAGTTCATTCTCTCGGTATCTAAAGACATCTTAGAGACTTATATCCTATTCAAATATTAGCTTTCTAGCTCACCTGGAAGCGATTTTATACGCATTTGAAATTTGACGTCAATGGTTCGAATCTTTGACTAACCATAGAACCATTGCCTTTTTAAATTTTGAAAAACGGACACAGGAAGGCACAACTAGAGCCTAACATACACATTCTGTGAAATTTTGGTGAAAATCGGCCAAGAAAAAATGGCTGTAGACAGCGTACAAATATTTTAAGACGACGTCAAGTTTGACGTCAAAACACGCCATAGACAAATGGAAATGATTGAAATGAAAAATGTTTTATCTGAAGCATAAGCTATTAAATTTTTAAGGTGCTCGGACGTTTTCAACATATAAAAATTAACACGTAAAATTTAGAAATTACTTTTCACCTCATGACGTCATATGACGTCATACGACATTCATCTTCTGAGAATATAAAGGAAACCTAAAGACTTATATCCTGTTCAAATATCATCTTTCTAGCTCATCTGGAAGCGATTTTATACGCATTTGAAATTTGACGTCAATGGTTCGAATCTTTGACTCGCCATAGAACCATTGCCTTTTTAAATTTTGGAAAACGGACACCGGAAGGCACAACTAGAGCCTAACATACACATCTTGTGAAATTTTGGTGAAAATCGGCCCAGAAATAATGACTGTAGACCGCGTACAAATATTTTAAGACGACATCAAGTTTGACGTCAAAACACGTCATAGACAAATGGAAATGATTGAAATTAAAAATGTTTTATCTGAAGCATATGCTATTAAATTTTTAAGGTGCTCGGACGTTTTCAACATATAAAAATTAACACGTAAAATTTAGAAATTACTTTTCACCTCATGACGTCATATGACGTCATACGACATTCATCTTCTGAGAATATAAAGGAAACCTAAAGACTTATATCCTGTCCAAATATCATCTTTCTAGCTCGTCTGGAAGCGGTTTTATACGCATTTGAAATTTGACGTCAATGGTTCGAATCTTTGACTAGCCATAGAACCATTGCCTTTTTAAATTTTGAAAACGGACACCGGAAGGCACAACTAGAGCCTAACATACACATCTTGTGAAATTTTGGTGAAAATCGGCCAAGAAAAAATGGCTGTAGACAGCGTACAAATATTTTAAGTCGACGTCAAGTTTGACGTCAAAACACGCCATAGACAAATGGAAATGATTGAAATGAAAAATGATTTATCTGAAGCATAAGCTATTATATTTTTAAGGTGCTCGGACGTTCTCAACATATAAAAATTAACACGTAAAATTTAGAAATTACTTTTCACCTCATGACGTCATATGACGTCATACGACATTCATCTTCTGAGAATATAAAGGAAACCTAAAGACTTATATCTTGTCTAAATATCATCTTTCTAGCTCGTCTGGAAGCGATTTTATACGCATTTGAAATTTGACGTCAATGGTTCGAATCTTTGACTCGCCATGGAACCATTGCCGTTTAAATTTTGAAAACGGACACCGGAAGGCACAACTAGAGCCTAACATACACATTCTGTGAAATTTTGATGAAAATCGGCCAAGAAATAATGGCTGTAGACCGCGTACAAACTTTTTCACCTGACGTCAAATCTGACGTTATATGACGTCATATGAATATATAATTACATTACATTCGAAAGCTCATGGTTTGAAATATATGCCATAAAATTTTCATTGTTCTGGGCCATTGGCAACACATCGAAATTAACACAAATACAAGAGGAAGAAAAAAAGAATAAGAAGAATAAGAATAATAAAAAACATAACAAACCCAATAGGACTTTCTGCCGAAAGGGCAGAAAGTCCTAATAAGAAGAAGAATAACTAGATGTCATTCGTTTAAACGAATGATAGGACTTTCTGCAACATCTGCTTTATATAGTATATATAGAAGATGACATAATAGATAATCTGTCCAAATTGCAACTTTCTATCTCCTCTATTTCTATATAAAATAGCACAAATAAAACACATTCTGTGAATTTTAATAAAAGTCCGCCCATATCTTGCACATGTAGTTTACATACAAAATTTATACTATGTCATATGACATGAAAGAAAAATGAAACAGTGTTCAAATGAAAGTTTCTAACTTTCATCACACATAGAATTTCATCACTCCAGCTCAGTTGTAACCTTGTTTAATTTTAGCCTCAGTAGGAAGAAGTATTGAATATGTGTATAGTGCTATATCCTTTCGACACCTGTAACGTAGTTAAACGTATTTAGCGATTTTGGCGTGTTTGGGCTTCCGTAGTTTTGCCATAAATTCCTGGAATTTCGAACTATGGTGATATTTTGAAAGGTAACATCCCAGCCTACAAACTGATGCAATATGAATATCGTTAGCATAACAATGCAGTTTTTAGATGGTCTAAAATGTGGGGCTGCGTGTGAATTTTTCAAGGCTTGCAAACTGCTCGCTAGCTACATAGTGTTGCAAATACGGATTTTTGTCTTGTGCCGTTGTACATGTATTAACTTCAATGCTTATTTTGGAAACAGTCAACATTCGACAAAAAAAAATCAAAAAAAATCAAGATATAGCCCATTAATTGCAATTTGATATTTTTTTTTTTTTTTTTTTTTTTAAGTCGTTGCGCAAGTATTTAAGCTTGGTGACCCCTGCGCGTGACCTTTTCCATATTTTTATGATGCATGATTATGAAATATCTTATTTTCCATGTAACTTTCTTATATGAAGTCCAATTTCAATAAACTTGGTACCGTTAGAAAGCTCTTAAAACATGCTACATTTTATACGCATAATGTATAACTTATCTTCAGTCGTTTCTGAGATATTGACTGTTAAACCTCAAGAAAACAGCATATTATCAGCAAAATTAGCTTCATTTCATTTAGTTTTTTTGCTTAAACTTTGTATTGCGTAAACCAATTTTAATAAACTAAATATCTTTGGAAACGTCAATTATTCAGCTATAATTCTTATTCATACATATATTTACAAAAATCGATATTTATTGAGATATGGCTACATATATGCAGTAGGGGTGAAATCAAAATTTCCTCACGTGCCTAATAACCCATAAAAATTTCATCGTCCTAGGACTATTGCAACATATTAAAATAAGCGTTTAGTTAGGAAGAAGAAAAGAATAATAATAATAAACAAATGACGTCACGTGACGTCATATGACGTTTATTTTCACAAAATGTTTAAGACTCTTAGAGACCTATATACTGACCAAATATCACTTTTCTATATTAAATAGGACCGATTTTATAAGCATTTAAAAATTTACGACCTTGGTTCGAATCTTGAATTCGCTATAGAACCATGGACTTTTCGAATTTTGAAAAACGGACACTGAGATGCACAACTAGAACTTAATATACACATTCTCTGAAAATTTGATGAAAATCGGCCCATTAATAATGGCTCTGGACCGTGTACAAACTTTCGTGGTCAATTTCAAATGTGACGTCATATGACGTCATAGGCTTCTGAAAAT
>CM037783.1:24266338-24316338 GCA_021229015.1 Solen grandis | reverse complement strand
ACCCCCCCCCCCAAAAAAAAAAAAAAAAAAAAAAAAAAAAAAAAAACAAGGATGATAATAATATTAATAATTTTATTTATCATTATTATTCTATTATTATATGTAAACTGAAAAAAAATGTTTAAGTAACAATAATAGTTGAATATATTTATCAGACATTAACTTACATTGCGATTAAGAGAGATGATTCAGACAATCGATTTTATACATTATAAAAGTCTTACCTTTATATTTTGAAGCTGTCTACAGTCTTGCTCTCTCAGATGCCAGTATCAGGCAAGATGCGCCGCAGTATACCTTTATAGCCTCTCACGCTATCCATTTATTGATCACTTTCTCATATTCACGAATGGTCAAGATTTTTTACCTATATGTGACTAGCATGAACCAGGTAAGCCAGTGAAAAGTCCGCACGCTTTTCGCGTTTTATGCTGTTTGCAACTCCTCAGAATCTTCGAGATGGTTATGTTTTTGGATTTGTTATAATTTCAGACATGCATGTACGGTGGAGGAAAATTCATAAGTGCATAGAGGCATCCAGATAGAACCATGGGCGTAAAACAATATGGTGGGAGGCTTCCTCGGAAAATCCTAATGACCAGAGCGGGACTCTAACCCATAGCGATTATGGACCCAAGTAATAGTGAATAAGGACTTTCAAAAAAGTCTTATGAGAAATCAAATATAAGCATGTACTATAAAGGAATTAATACCAGAAGAAATCAAATATAAGCATGTACTATAAAGGAATTAATACCAAAAGAAGGGGTTTAAGTAAAGATAAAATAAAAAAAAAGCACGGAGACAGGACATCACATAAAATACAAACGGTTACCGCTTTGGAGCGGTCAGTCAGTAAAGGACCAACCGGGGTTAGCCTCACGCACCAAGATATTTTTTCGGACAATTAGTGTAAATAAAAAATATCCAACCAAAGTAAGACAACTAACTAAGCACCTAGTGCAGCAGAGTAAAAATATATATAATAAATCCAATAGAAAGCATATTTTTTTACCATGAATGACAATAACGACCGACTATGAGGGTAATTGGTGGAAATAAAGAGGGCACATCTGCACCGTGAAAATTAATTAGAGGTATTCTGGCTTTTCTATTGTAAGTCATGGTACAACATGGCGTAAATGAGTGATAACAGTGACGTTTATCGCTTGTATAAATCATCACCCTGTTAATAATATTGATTTTATACTTATGGAATACTGGGTTCTATCAGTGAGATAAGATTCATATCTCACAGCGTGAGAGAAAAAATTACTTAAAAACTTAATAAATGTAGCGCCATCTTTTCGTCATAGTCAATAGTCATACTTTCTGCATTTTCTGTAATTCTAACCTCACACACCCAACCTCTGGTTTACCGGGTGATAGTAACAAATATATACTGCAACATCCATTTTCATGAAAAATAAGAATTATAAAAATAAACTCTATCAAAATTAGAAATATAAATTATCAAGAGAGATAAGTTTTAGATGCCACAGTTGGCATTTGGGGCCTACCATAGGTTCCACAATATCGACTTCACGATGAATATTTAGTCAGAAGGATATTTATAACGTTACTACTTTTATTATAATATGTTAGATTATACAAATATCGCTAAATGACATCGTAGGTCGTGATATCACTTAGGACAATTATATTGTGTTCATGACAAAAGTTTTCAACAGTATAAGTTTGCATTCATTATTTCTTTAAATCATAAGTGAATAATAACATGCAATATCATCTCATCGAAATTTAATGAAAAGCATGCTTTCGGTCATTATTTTCACCCTGATTTGTCACGATAGCAGACTCAAATTTAGCGTTAAGTAATACTTTTACACGGATTTCGGATCTCGCTATTCTTGATTCTTCTCATGAAATACCCAATTATTGACTAATGTTTTTAATCAATAAGGTAGATCAAATAACTTATAAGTTAACATAGTCATTTATTTGAAAAAAGAATTACGGAATGCCTTATTTTAGATTTTAATTACTTAGCGCTGAGTTAGAGCCAGACCTGAATTAAACCAACCATACTTAGCGCTGAGTTAGAGCCAGACCCGAATTCAACCAGCCAAACTTAGCGCTGAGTTAGAGCCAGACCCGAATTCAACCAGCCATACTTAGCGCTGAGTTAGAGCCAGACCCGAATGCCACCACCATACTTAGCGCTGAGTTAGAGCCAGACCCGAATTCAACCAGCCATACTTAGCGCTGAGTTAGAGCCAGACCCGAATGCCACAAACCATACTTAGCGCTGAGTTAGAGCCAGACCCGAATTCAACCAGCCAAACTTAGCGCTGAGTTAGAGCCAGACCCGAATGCCACCAACCATACTTAGCGCTGAGTTAGAGCCAGACCCGAATGCCACCACCATACTTAGCGCTGAGTTAGAGCCAGACCCGAATGCCACCAGCCATACTTAGCGCTGAGTTAGAGCCAGACCCGAATGCCACCAGCCATACTTAGCGCTGAGTTAGAGCCAGACCCGAATTCCACCAGCCAAACTTAGCGCTGAGTTAGAGCCAGACCCGAATGCCACCAGCCATACTTAGCGCTGAGTTAGAGCCAGACCCGAATGCCACCAACCATACTTAGTGCTGAGTTAGAGCCAGACCCGAATGCCACCAGCCATACTTAGCGCTGAGTTAGAGCCAGACCCGAATGCCACCAGCCATACTTAGCGCTGAGTTAGAGCCAGACCCGAATTCAACCAGCCAAACTTAGCGCTGAGTTAGAGCCAGACCCGAATGCCACCAGCCATACTTAGCGCTGAGTTAGAGCCAGACCCGAATGCCACCAGCCATACTTAGCGCTGAGTTAGAGCCAGACCCGAATTCAACCAGCCAAACTTAGCGCTGAGTTAGAGCCAGACCCGAATGCCACCAACCATACTTAGCGCTGAGTTAGAGCCAGACCCGAATTCAACCAGCCAAACTTAGCGCTGAGTTAGAGCCAGACCCGAATGCCACCAACCATACTTAGCGCTGAGTTAGAGCCAGACCCGAATGCCACCACCCATACTTAGCGCTGAGTTAGAGCCAGACCCGAATGCCACCACCCATACTTAGCGCTGAGTTAGAGCCAGACCCGAATTCCACCAGCCATACTTAGCGCTGAGTTAGAGCCAGACCCGAATGCCACCACCATACTTAGCGCTGAGTTAGAGCCAGACCCGAATTCCACCAGCCATACTTAGCGCTGAGTTAGAGCCAGACCCGAATTCCACCAGCCATACTTAGCGCTGAGTTAGAGCCAGACCCGAATGCCACCAACCATACTTAGAGCTGAGTTAGAGCCAGACCCGAATTCCACCAGCCATACTTAGCGCTGAGTTAGAGCCAGACCTGAATGCCACCAGTCATACTTAGCGCTGAGTTAGAGCCAGACCCGAATTCAACCAGCCAAACTTAGCGCTGAGTTAGAGCCAGACCCGAATTCCACCAGCCAAACTTAGCGCTGAGTTAGAGCCAGACCCGAATGCCACCACCCATACTTAGCGCTGAGTTAGAGCCAGACCCGAATTCCACCACCCATACTTAGCGCTGAGTTAGAGCCAGACCTGAATGCCACCAGTCATACTTAGCGCTGAGAAATATTTACATATACATGTGCAAAGGGGCGCATTTCATTTTTTTTTTATTATTTTTGTTTTATTTATTAAACTGCCCGAATATTCCATTTCCTACTAAATTTGTTTATTAATTAAGGTTATCATTTCGGAAACCAGGAATGGTGCAATGGGTTTGTAGCTTATGAAATAATCAAAATATTACTTAGCATTAAGTATTGTTGGTGGAATTCGAGCCAGTAGGTTAAACTTGCTTTTGTACATGTCCAAAATTCGAGACAATTGCCAATGTGTCAGCCCCGGGAGAGACGTGGAAGTGGAGCGATTTGGAGCTCTTGTTGTAAAGCGACTTTTGTAGGTTCGAGCCTTAGGTTGGACGTTGATATCTTACTTTTCACATACATGTATATAAAGTTGGTATATTTTTTTAAATGATAAAAATAAAGACACAGTCTGTATTTATGTCAGAGTAGAATTTACCCAATCAAGTGATTTCTCTTGATTATGGATTTTTTCAATCAGTATATCCCCATGCATTACCTAATGTTAAAGACATTGTGCAAGTCAGAAGCATTTCTTGTGAGCATATTTGTTAACGTATTTGTTACAAATCATTCTCTGCTAGATTGGCTTGATATTATGTGATAAAATTATGAATAATTAGTAAAAGTCTCAAATCGCAGAAATTTTTTTTTTTTTTTACTGTTGGCATTTGCCAGGATAGATATGAGTTTTATAATGTCCCAGAGTCCAACCACGGAATAGATACAATGTGTTTCGCATAGATAAACCGGCTTTGGTGGCGCCTAGCTGTGAAGCCGAGGGTTGTGCGTTCGATCCCTATGCACTGTGGTCGGACACGGTCTCCATGATGAATGACTTACAATTTCTTTCTGATGGTAATTCGTATTCCACCGCTGTACTTAGTTAACTACAGTGATGCGTGCTTAAGTTTCAGTACTGTCAGAATCTCGGGAAAAGGGTTGTTTGGTGAACTGGCGATCTGTTAGCCGTTAATGGTATAAAATGGTGTTCAATAATTCAAATAAAATCAAATAAACCAAATTTAACTTACAAAATGAAGAAAAGAAAATTAAAAAGGACCCGTTGCTGTCACATGTTTAAAGGTGTATGTTTTTAATTTCACGGGGGAAGGATAATAGTTGCAGCATTCGAATAGAGTGCAGAATAATGGGCCAATTTATGAAAAATTTCAATTGCTATATATAATAATAGTTTTATTGCGACCTGCATAGCAGAATTAAATTAATTCTATAGGAATAACAAACGAATTGAATAAAAGGATCACAAATCTAAGACTTATGATAAGTTGCTAACAAAATGCGCAAGTTAAACTGTATATTCCGTTTATAATACCCGATATTGGTGTGGCAGTATGAACATTGAATCGGGTATGAATGACGCTTTGACCCCTACATAATACTGCAAACTGCTTTGTAGTTGTTTATACCCAAGCTCCGCGCACCGGTTACGTCACGCTACGCTACTTTAACCACTGCCACCACACAAGTCACGTGATGATGGTTGAAACCATGTGACCAACACTCATATTTTTATAAATTAATGTTATTTGATTTTATTTTTTACTTTTCTCATAATTATAAATGTTATTTTTGTGGAATATAACGAAACTGACATGATTACTCAAAACTAAAGTCAAAAGTGAAAAAAGTAAATCAGCCGAATCTGCTTGTGGTGGCAGTGGTTATCGACAACTGTAAGGGGAGGTAACTATTGCGGCGGAGTTTGGTCTATGCCATGCTTACGTAAACATCGTGGTTTATGCCTATGCCAGGCACCGAGCGTACCTATCAACGCCACACAACATAAATTCGAAAGATAAATCTGGTAACTTTCAAATATTAATAATAGGATCCATGTAGTTTAAATGGGGACACAAAACCCAATTAGTTGCTCTGTAACACTCTTTTAACGTGGCTGCGAGGCTAGTCGAGGTAGACGTATTTTCGAACAATAAAAGAACCCACTATACCAAACGGTGTTCGCCAGAAATGTTACTATTTTTTAGATTTTTCCACAAACTGTGCAATTTTATTTATTTATTTAAAAAAAATACTGAATGGTTACTGAATTACCGTGATACTCTATATGTAAAGTGCTGTTTCGTGATAACGCTACTCCACCTGTAATTAGCTGGACGTCGCTATCGAAGCGACGGTAAACCCCAATACAACAACAAAAATCAGCTCATTCGTTTAGTAATATAGATGTGTCTGTGAAAATATCAGATGTTTTGTGATTTGCATCTTAAGCAGCTCGATCACAGATGATCGGTAGAAATGGAAACAAAATCTTCTCTCTCTCGTTTATGTTGGTGAAGACTTTGTTTCCTGAAAAATAAACTGGGCAGGTTTTGGTCACATTACACGGAAAAACGTTATAACTTCGACGAAATCGGTTAAATATAGAATACGATATTTCCGAAGTAGGTGCTTGTGTTGCCACGTGACACGATCTTCGCCAGTTCATAAGTCCAGCATATTAGTTTAAACTTATTCATTTTACAGCGTGGTCACAGCACGTAGTAAATGACGTAATTTTAAGCTATCACAAGCCGCAGAAGTTACCTCGATTCGAAAAAGAAAACTGCTGTTAGTATTTTATTTCTTCACCTATTTAAATGGGATATAGCGCATGCGAAGCGAAAAATTGTGCACTACATAAAAGTCCTAATGATGCTATTGTCAGATGTTTAGTATTTCCAAACATTCGAGAAAACATTATTAACGATGTGCTTAACGTGTTAGCAAACAAAATTTCACGAACTCGGAAGGTTGTCTCGAATGTTAGGAAAAACTGTATATATGACAAAAGAATCACTGTGCAAAATTTCCCGCTTCGCATGAGCTGTATATTATTAAAATTGATAAAGAAATAAAACACTTAACAACAGTTTTTCCTTCTGAATCGATGCAAAATATGCTTACGCATTAGCTTAAAATGACGTCATATACCCCGTGGTATGGCCACACTGTTTACGTCGATTGGAAAACAAGCCCAGCGAAAGAAGTTATCATGTTCCGTTTTTCCGCGTAGCTGTATAATATTGATTTTGACCTACTTCTCCAATCAATCAAATGTTGGTGTGCAAATGAAGCCAGAGTAAATGCAATGCTTCATTGGCTTGTATAACTGTATAATTAATTCATTTTAGGATATTTAGGGTATTCCAATTTAAAATAAGGTAAAACAAGGTAAAACAGAAATGGAAATTTAATACTTCCGTAGTGTATTCAGTATACTTCACTGGGCTTATCAGCCAGGTATAAAGTGTCTCTACAATAGCAGTATAGGGAGTCAGCATGTGCCAGCACAAGAATGTAGACATATAGAGAAACCTGTAGCCACTGTCAATAAATGTGCTTAAATGTGTATTGTCTTTGAATTCATGTTTACTTTCTATTATAAACTTAGTTCCAATAAACTTCTGACACTACGTTGTGTTTATTTTATAATTCTGGTCCAGTAAATACGAGTCCAAAGACAATACAAAATATTTTTTTTTTTATAAATATTTTAGTAACGTTTCCAACTTTATAATAATTTCAATCTGTTTTACATGTAACAATTGACAATTATTTAACTAAGCCGAAATCATTTTTAAAGATATTTCTTGTTCTATATGTCTCTCTCGTGTTCACTTGCCACATAACAATGCTGGTTTAATATTCAAATCTAGGTATACACAGTTTACTTGTCTCACGTCCCTATCCAGTAATAATTATATCAAAATGATATAACATTTAAGGGTGTTAATCAAATAATTCTGCGTTTAAAGTAAAAGTACGCTAAAAGCCGGTTTAAATCTTAACTTTTTCAACGTTGGAACCGATAACGGTGGGGTCCGCCTTATAACCCGGTTGATGGGTTTGATCCCTGCCTGCGACATACCAAAGATATAAAATTGTAAAATTGTCTAAGGCCTCCCTTGCTTATAGCGCTTAGGATATTAGGGTAAAATTCCAGAACTGGTTGACCTGCAGCCAATTGTATAAACCTTGGTTAAAATAACCCTATGTAAACTGCTAACCAATGGTTAAATTTTACCCAAGGTTTATACAATTGGCTGCAGGTGTCCAGATCGTTTGGGTTATTGTAGTATCATGTCATTTGTCTGGATGTGAGGCAGAGCCAGCACTATTTCGTCAGTATCCAGTCGACAAACACCTAAGATGGTTGAAATACTGTTGGTGGAAAGTTAAACCTAAGCACACAATTTTACGTGAATAGGAAACAATGTGCATAGCTTATACTAATCTCTTTCGGCGTTTCCGTTGTTGGTCTAGGACTTTAAAACTTTGAAAATTTCAATTTAATGGTGTCGCCCCCTGAGCCACGGCGCCCTTATTTGAAACACACACTGAAACTTTAATATCCATGTTGTTAATGAGGGCATTTGCTACTATTGAAAAAACATTTGGGAAAAGGATTATTTTCATTTACTTATGCAAAATTGATATAATATCTTGTTGTTAAACTAGATTCTGATCGTTAGAGAGATACTCAACAATATACGGTTGTTACAAAATAGTTTGCAATTCTACAAACAAAACCCTTATAATCTGACAATTAAAATGTAGCTAGATGCGGGTGTACACTAATAAGCATTTAAATAAATAAATAAATAAATAAATAATAACTTTATTGACAATATAGAGGCGCCATACTTAATATTTATCGTGTATCAGTTTATTCAAAATATACAATATACAGTACATCTTTAAATAAATAAATTTGAAAATTGACACGTGACAAACTAGTTTACTGTAACAACAACACACACATGCGCACGCACGTATGCACACACACAGTTTTGTAAAAAAAAATACTATCTTAGCGAGGTATCACATTTTTGACTCGTATCTCACTTTTACGGTTTGTACCTCGATCTGTATGTACAATTTTGCCATAGCGAGATACACTTTTCCGAGGGTGGAGTATACATCGGTATGTAATTCAACATCGAAACCAACCAATATTTCAGCCGAAAAGTCATACTAAACACAAACGCTACCCACGAACAGTAGTACCGACACTACCACAAACACTTACCCTGACCGAAACACCGAAATATATACAAACCAAAACACACACTCTCTCTGTGTGTGTGTGTGTGTGTGTGTTTTGTCTCTTGAAGCTCTCCCGGCAGCGGTTTTGTTCGAATTGCGGTTATGTTTTTATTATATTTTATATCATGCTTTAAAGGCAACCTTCCGCCTAAACTTATCTAATACATTGTACCATGAAGGACACGTTCTGTTTTCCTTTATCTTTATCTAGATCCATTTGACGTCATAGACGTCAAGTATGTTCGAGATATTGGTTAGCTATGTTTATTTTTCATGTCTGCTACCTTGTTTTGGCTTGCCTTTTACCACCCCGATCTCATTTATTATGTGTTTCAACGACGACGTCCAATTATAATTGAAATATTAATCCAAGAGAGCCTGAAAAACAGGTGTAATTAGTTTGTCTTGATATTTGTCATCCAGATTTAAATTTTATTGTTTATTAATGTCTCAACTTTGTACACACAACACATATAAAATATAAATATAATACAAAGTGGTTGAAATTGATGTATCCAGCATTTTTACACCCAAACTGTCTTAATACACGTGGTTTTACTAAATATAAGTTATCAAATACAGATTCACGCCATAAGACAAAGTCATATTTGAAGTAGAAAATTATTTTTCAATTGAACAATGATTTTTACAAAATGGTAAGACACAGTCTGGTTCCCAATCCTGATTCTTCCATTCTAATCAATTAAAACAAAGAATAAATGATTTTGATGATAAAATCTGAATAAATGATTCAAACACAGTATTTAATTGGAAAACTGTCGAAAAGTGTGAATTATATCAAAATAATCAAAATTAGATGTTAAACAACAGTTGCATATTAAAGTCATACATAATTGCTAATGCACTAAGTTCTAATAAGTACACTTTCAAACATCTCATGAAAGACAAAGTCGCATTTCTTTATTTTCAATGGGAGCGAATTCCATAGCTTTGGGGCAACAACTGCAAAAGATTAACTATATGTTAAGCCATTTGATTTAGGAACTAATAAGTTTCCATAAGATACCGGTCTTAGATGCCTCCAATTAATGAAGATACTTCATTTAACATCGAAGTTATATATGTTGGAGCCGAATTATGCAATGCTTTGTAAGTTAGCATAAGAACATGATATTTAATACGATACCGTATTGGCAGCCAACGTAATATTTCAAACATTAATGATGAAGGTGTAGAGAGACCTGTTTTAAGAATAATACGTGCTGCTCGATTTTGCGATTTTTTCAATTTGTAAAATTTTTTGCTGAACTTTTTTTCCGCCCCATATCAAGCACTCCGTAATCAAACAAGGGGACTGAATAGGCATTGTAAATAGGCAATATACATGATGCGAAATTTAAATTAGATGTTAATCCTTGTATAAAAACTACTTAAGATTATAATTTAGATAAGAAACTGAAAGTGTCACGCACTTTAATGCAAAACTAAAAAATGCGTGTAAAATAGCGATTATCATTTCTGCCAGACAGTTAATGAACTGACTAGCATTTCTAGTTTAAGGGTAAACAGCACCAAATTAAAGAAAAAATACATTACTTTCATATATAAAACAATCTGATATTAAGAATACTGTTACATATTTTGGCACTTAATCTAATCAGTGTTTCATCAGATAGAAGCACTGACAGTTTATCTTTATCAGACAATGTATTAAATGATGGATTGATAAAGTTAGCTTTATCTATTAAAGGGATACGTAAAATGGCATTTACGTTACAATGTAGTGATACATGTATTTCATTTCAGCTGCGTTTGCTTAATCCTTTCCCTCATAGAGGATACCATGAAAAGACCTATGCGAACAACATAAAACCAGATCAGCCTGCGAGTAACTCGCAGGCTGATCAGGTTTTATGCTGTTCGCTGCTCCTCAGTGGTCTGGAAATGAGGATTTTGTAATTAAATTTGGTAAGGTTTAACTGTGGTTTTCTGCAGATCAGGCTTTATGTGGTACCTATTGGGTGCGTCAAAATGAGTCTATTTGAGGGAAAGGGTTAATGCAGATCTATGCTTCGACGGCATGATTATTTTACAATAGGGTTCCGATTTATACTCCGTTTTATTTTTTCTAAGTTTGTTTCTCCCCCAACCAGATACACCTTGGGTTCTGTCCATTCGTTCACGCAAATCATATTTTTTTATGTACTTGCTTAACTATGGTATTCTTAGACACAGTATCATTTGAAGTCATATATGTATTTATATCACAACTAAGCAGTTTGACTTGTATGACATTATCTGTCCATAGTGCTATACGTTTTTTGTTTGTTTTGTTTTGTTTTTTACTCTACCTATGTTTAACCCAGTAACTGACCACGGACTTCCACTGTCGGATAAGCGGAGGTGTCCAAGCCATTTCCCCTGACACAGCATTTACCAACCCCAAGAAAGAAATGCATGGCGCGATTATGGATAGCACTGATGCATGAAAATGACTTCACCCCCAAATTGAAGCACCATAACCAATTATAGGACAGACAACAGTCATATAACTTTGTGTATGCTTCATAAGGTAAACCATCAGTTTACATTTGCCTATTAAAAGACCAAGAGCACGACTGGCACTCGGAGCAACAATTACCAGTAATATTATTATCAAGGTGTTCATTGATGACAATACCATGGTATATTTACTTGTCCACTTTATCTATTGTATCATTCCCGCACATAAACCATAATCAGTACGTTCTATGAATTTGGACCGAATTGTGCCACTAATGTATGATTTCTCCTAACTGCGAAGAGTGAAAAAAAACCCTCATATTTTGGATGCTTTCATACTTTGTTTCGGTTGAAAAGATTTTTTATACGAAATATTGTCAAAACAATAATTAAAGGTTACAAGGTGTGAGAGGTGACCACCAAACAAATTTAAACTTAAAATGAGAAGTCAAATCTTACTTATATTACACCGATTGGACAGATACCGAAATGAACAATACAAAAGAAAAGAAAAAAAATGGAGGAAGGATATGCAATTTATTCCGTTGCATTGATTGTTGCGCAATGAAATCCATGAATATTTTTGTATTTTGTTAAGAACTCCCAGTCGGAAGGAGGAAATAATCTCATTACAAACATATTTTTATATGATATGTGATCTTCTGTAAGTTTAAAATCTGTGAGGAAAGACTGAAATTTGTCAGAAACATCTAAAATCGGCATGATTTTAAACATAAACACATAAAACCTATGCTGATATGTCAATATCATTAGGAAATTTTAAAATATGCTTTAAAAATAATTTTCTGGAAATACGAGTTGTTATAAAACGTGTATTCCAGGAAACTCTTTTTAAAACATATTTTAAAATTCCATAAATATTATAATTAATTAAGGGTGTTTTTTTTTTCGAAACGGTAAATCTTCTCTTGAATTTTACATTTCTTTGCCAACGTTTCAGAATATAATGCAAAACTGTATTTTGAAGCTGACAAATATTTGTTCATACACCCTCTGTATATGTAACTGTATATCCCACGAGAGCAAAGCAGTTACACATCGTCAGGGGTTGAATGACTGGGGCTTGGGGAACTGAAAAATAACTTAAAGACAGGGGTATGTGCTTTAAGAGAGTCAGGCCTGGAGTCCTCGAATTCAGCTGCGTTCAACTATATAAAATACAGCAGCGCACAAATAACAAACGGCGCAAAAGGGAAAGTGCACAACTGTACACAACGATTGTTATCATTCTAGAGAAGATATTTCATTTAAATGATTGTTATTCACTAGTAATTGTTATGTTGACCACCATTTTTTCTTTAATTATTTAGCTACGCCGAATATCTTTTTTTTAAAAACATTTTTGTTATTTCTAAACCTTATAATTGTTGCCCTTGTAGAAGTTCATCTCTGAAGAATCATTTCCTCTTTGGCTACATTCCCCTACAGTTAACTTAGCGCATCTTTCGTCAAGTTTGTTTACCTTTGTAAGTTACTTCCGGCGGCTATATTGGAAGCTGTGTCACATTGATTCATGGGATATTTTCTATGGAATCACTGGTTACAATGAAATGATTTTATTAAAAAGAATATACGCTTCTGAATATCCCTATTGATTATTTTATTGATTTTTGTAGTAACAATCGATAATTCCTTTGCTTATTGGTAAATTATTGTTAATTATACATTTTAAGTGTAGGATCAGAGAATATTTATCTTTCTTCATTATTTTGATGGTTTAGCGCACATATTTCGGCGTGCACAGTTGTGCACTTTCCCTTTTGCGGTTTTACGTTAAACGCTCACACATTTATATGTGCGCTGTTGTATTTTATATAGTGGAACGCAGCTGAATTCGAGGACTCCAGGCCTGACTCTCTTAAAGCACATACCCCTGTCTTTAAGTTATTTTTTTCTTTTAATTACAATTGGTTACTTCAAGTATTCATTTTATTAATTAATTTCTATACTAAGTTATTTAGTAGATTGTTTTCCATTTTTTAATAAAAAATAAGACTTATATTAGGAATTGATTCTTAATTTTGATTTAAGCTGTACTTTAATATCTTCATATGATAAAAGAATGCTTTATATATTTAAGACTTAACTAACATCCTTTTAGATACCTTAGCATTGAAAGCCTTGTTTTATGGCATTTTGCTTACTGTATGATAGTTTGTGATTGATATTTATAAAGTGTTTATTCATGCACTAATTTTTCAGTTACCCTTTTATTACAAGAGTACAAAAATAAAGCGAGGGAACTGTATCCTATATTTATCATTTAATTCCTTTCCACTACTATTTTTAGTATTTAGTATTTAAACTTTAGGTAATTTGATTATCCATTTAAACTTGTGGAGTGAATTTTATTTAAACATAACAAGGTCTTTAAGACATTGTCGACCCAGACAAGTTTGAATTCTCCAACTACACAGCAGTACACATCATTGAGAGGGTCATAACCTTCATCAAGACACGGATAGATCATGCTACCAGCTCGTAACAATATGGATAAGGCCAGTCTTAAAAGTAAAAAATCTTACGTTAATGATTAACATAACAAAAGTTAATAAACATAGACATTTAGGCATACATTTATTTGGAATAATCATACAGATGATATCAAGACAAAAAGCATGAAAACGTATTAACAGAATAGGAAAAATATTACCTCGTTTAACGTCAGAAACATGTATATTTCGACATCACACCTAAACTAGTAACTCGAGATGCTGTATTTGACAAATGTGCTTCGTATGAAAAATTAGAGCTAGACAAGATCAAAACTATTCACTCCTCAGCATTACGGAAATTGAACATTTACCACATTGAGTAAAATGTACTGTTTCTAGGTTTAAAACAGTATCAGTATTAACAACGTGAAAAAATACTGAGTATTATGTACCAATTGCAGTCCTTTAAATCATATTCTAGTTGTGAAAAATATTACCAACTCTTCTCTCTGTGACTGATGAATGTTTTTTTTAAATTCTTTTCCTGACATCAATAATACCAGACATATTTTATTTAACGAACCATCATCTACTTAATGTCTTGCTATATGGCGGTGTGGTTTTCTGACGTATAATGACAGTTGAGTCAGCCATATTTTTGTTTACATTAATTTGATATGAACAAGACTATGGTGATTTTATCTTTCATCATAATCTCTGTTTGATTGTACACTGATAATATATATTTTATTATTTTGGATGAATATTTTAGACTTAAGCATTGAAAATTAAGAGTTCGAGTTGATAAAGAATGAAATTAATCCACACAATGAGAAAGAAAGAGGCCTAGCTGAAAATTATAATTTAAAAAGCATAAATAATATGAAAGATATTAATAAGTGAGTGTCACTTCAACAACTGTTATGAAATGATGATCCCGTAGTCGCACGAATGGATATAAACGCAAAACTTATAAAAGTGATTGCTACACGTGGTGAGTAACGTATTTGCCCACAGTAAGAATGTGTTCCTCTGTTACGCCAACCAGCTTGTGTGACACGTCCACCATCTCGATTTCATGTTGTGTTGACATGGAATGGCCGTCCTCTGATTTCAAAGACACAGTGTCTATCTCTGTAAGCACCGTGGTGGGAATCATCTGCACATTTTGTCCGGAGAGTGCTATTGCAGCAAGACAACCGGAAGCAATGAGAGCAGCGCCACCAAAGTGGAAAACGTTCCCCCACTTTCCGGTTGTTTCCGTCAACAGACCTATGCGACATACATCGAAACATAATGATGTGTTTTTTTTTATCGTTTATGAATTATTTTAAATGTAATGATATATATATACAAAGTGTAGGGCCGCAATAAATGCAATACAGTTCAAAAGGTAAACATTAACAATTTTACAGTCTGTCTAAGTCATGTACGCCATGACGACATCGCTTTGGTGAAGCAGGTTCCACCCCAAGGATAACTGAAAGACGCATATACAATTATATTAGTAATTCGTAAATCACGTACATAACCTGAAATGTGAAAACACACACACGCACACACACACACACACACACACACACACAGATTTGTAATTTTATAACATATATCGTAAATGTAGTTGCAGCTATAAATATACAGTTGCATTTACGATACATTTGCAGCCATATATGACAAACACTGAAACAGTTGCACTTTGTAATTATCAAGTTGCAGCTATATATATATATATATATATATATATAGTTGCAATTGTATCTAAACTATAAATCTGCTGTTTTTATTCATTACTTTTCACCCGGATGATATGCCATACTTAATGGTCAAGAAAATAGGACAAACTGAATGGCCAAGAAAATAGGACAAATTGAATGGCCAAGAAAATAGGACAAACTGGATGAAAGTGAATAATCATTATGTACAAGAGGATTGAAAAACATTACTTTCATCTTGTTCGCCGTTTTAGAGCGCACAAGCTTTTCCAACGAAACGGTGTACATGAACGACAACATCAGTCAGTCTTTTACATGAAAAAAATATTGTTCATCGTTCACGTTGCTTCACCATGCTTGTTTTGATAAGACCACGGAGATTTACGTGTACAGGTAATTAGATATTCCTTCATTACCGAGTCAACATCGCACGAAATATGAAATTTCTTTATGCTCACCAGCATTAATTAGATTTTAATACTTTTTTACATAAAGAAATATTATACGCTCTTGATATTTTCATAATGACTCATGCAATAAGATACCCTTTCTTGATTATTTCACGACGAATCGGAGAACCATTATAACTTAAAGAAAAACAAAGTTATTTGATTGAAATAATCAAAAAGTGCAAGTAAACTGTAAGTAGAAATAGTAGATACGGTTGTTATTGAAATGTTAAACATATGTGAATGGAGGACTCTGTCTGACTAATAATGGCTTTTCAGTTTTAAAGAGAGAGAGAGAGAGAGATTACACTGCTTTTTATTGCCTCTGAAAACATACCTGGTGATCTTTGTATGATCAGAAACGTCATACGTGGTAATTAACTGTAATCCCAACATCTGTATTTGTTTTGTATACTTATTAATAATAAAGTGTGTCCGTTTGTATGTACGTTTTTATTTATACAATTAATATTGTTACCTATTAACATTACCGAAGAGTAAAACAAAGAAAAATATAACTCGCTATCCATAGCTTTCAATGTCAACATAATTATTAGATACCGTTGCTTAGTTACTGTTGCTTAGTTACTGTTCAGAATTTTAAGAAAAAAAATAAATACTATCAAGACAATTCCCGTTTATATACATATTTTCAGACGTACCGGTCATTTCCGACGATAACAGACTACCCATCCCCGATGAAAATCCCAGAATTCCTAGAGCTATTCGTATGTACTTCCGGTCGAATAAAACTGGCAAGGCATGGAGCCTTATGATTTCGTTGAATTCTGTAAGGAACATAATTATACAATATCATCTTAACTGATAAACAGCTGAATTAGCAGCCACTTGTGTTAAGCGGGCAACCTGCATTTAGCGGTCAGTTTAAATACTACCAAACTATAGCTTTTTGTTTGTTTAATCTTCCATTAGCGGCCAATTCTGTCACGTTCTCTTATTCCATTGACTGGCCGCTTAAGGCAGGTTTGACTGTATAATGTCATGTCATATAATTTTAAATGATTACTGCAAAGCAAATGTACTTCGAAATATATAAAACAATATCAAAAATGAGGAATTCGTTTGTTGTTGTTGTTTTCACCATTCATTTTAAATACAGATTCCCTTGTATATATAGTAGCAATACCAGGTAATCGTGACGTCACTAAAGGCATCAAAACCAAGACAAAACTGTCAACATTTAACACGGGCTCTGCTTGAAAAGAAAATTAACCGTAATTCATTTCTTCAATTTCTATTAGACATGTGACAGTCTAATCAGAAAGTATGAACTTTCTGCTGAATTTTTTTTTTCAAGCACTACGAGAAACCTTGAAACAAAATAGCTTAGAACGGTAGTTCGCTTTCATATATTCCGGAAATAGACGAAGTAACAGGGACTTACTCTTCATGATGGAGAAAAGAAAAGTCAAAGAGGTGAAAAACTTGAGTTGGTCCATTTCCGAGGCCACAATACTGACGATGCCCATTCCAATTCCCGTAATACTTAGGGTTGTAAACAGAAATCCCATCGGAGACATGTGAACCCCGTCATCTATCACGCAACACCTGCAGGAGATGACAGTGGGACTTGTTACCATAAATACCGCTATATTCATCAGTTTTCGCAGGTGAAAAGGGTAACTTTCGAATTTCTGCGAATAATTATTTATTGCGAAAAGAAACTCGCATATACTAAAACATGGATACATGAATATAAATTGACATGAAATTCTCAAATTCGCTCATAATTTGTCATGATTAATTTCTGAGTTGTTGTCTTCCACTATATTATTAGATACGTCTAATAATATAAAAATACCTCTAGGCATATAGAGTTATTTTTTAAATACGTTTTTACTTTATAACCAGTTTATTTTTTAGAGTAAAAAATGCTTTCTTCACAGATCCTATTTGGTATCAGACATTTATTATACATATTATGTTATATTTGTGTGACATGCTTTATGTGTTTTTCGTGTCCCTATATGACCGTGTTGTAATGTATGAATGCTTTCTTAAAATGTTCAATATTAGATATAGATATTTATATCTAATGTTAAACTTGCTAGTTTTCAAGATCACTTTTTTCAACTGATTCAGCTCAGAATCATTTTTAAATGCATACTTTATTGTTTAATTGTTATTCATACACTCAGATGGTGATTTTTAATCACTTTGCATTTTTCATATAATGCATGTCCAATCTGTTTGACCTGTGTTTTTGTCTGAGAACATATGATTTCTCTATCATGGACTGTAAATACTTGATTAAAATAATTACCTGTGTAACAACACGGCAATGACTGCTCCAATTAGTTGACCGAGGGGGTCCCCGATGTGTATAGCGTTAGACAGGGCAGGGTCGCTTTTGGGGATTCTTTTTGGCATTTTCGGAAACTCTTGACACACAGCCAAAACCCCTTTAACGGTAGGAGAGAAAAAAAACAACATTTATATATAGTTTCGAGTTTCGGGTTCGTTTTAAGTCCATTTGATCTGAGGTATTGGCCATGTACACCATTAACACACCCCTATTAAACCTTAACCGTAGACCCGCCAAGCCTTTATAACAATATAGAGAAAGCGACTTTAAGACCATAAATATTTTTAACGGAAATTTTATTTAAACATTTAATTATTTTCAGCTTCAGCAATTATGCATTATATTTACATTTTATGTCTAAAAATGAATAAATTTCATTATCATCCAATACAGGTTAGCTCGAAATATATAGGCATACCTAGCCCATATGCGAAGAAGACAGCGAAAAGGAGCCAAAAGATCAGGTTTCGTAGGAAGCCAAAATTGTAGAGAATTCTCGGAAGCATAGTGTTCCTCGACTTTTTATGGATTGTCAGTTGTAAATTCCGTAGTGTCAATCCACCAATCAAACCAATTGGACAACATAATATTGCTGTTAATCTGAAGAAAAAAAATCATATGTCATTCCTAGTTTAAATATACTTGTATATCTGAATATATGCTAAGAAGCCTTGTTCGGACCACTATAACTTTTAATTAACATCTCGGAGAAAATATGCCAAATGCAAACGTTTTCGAACAGCCCACGAAAGTCACATACCGGATGACTTTGAAATAAAACATTATTTTAAGTTTACCTTCTTTCAGCCCTGGTTTTCTTCTATATTTTTTTTTATGCACTACGTTTCACGTCATAAGAAAAATGTATTTACTGATCCGTTGTTGTTGTTGTATTGGTGTTTACCGTCACTGCGATAGTATTTCAATCATATAGCGACGTCCAGCTAATTACAGGTGGAGGAAGACCCCGAGTACACAGAGGTACCCGGGTAGAACCACCGACCTACCGCAAGCCAGCTGGAAGGCATTTACTGATCCGTACAAGTGTAAACGTATGTATGGTCACTTAAGTACAACACATGATGCATACCGGTACATAAATTTATCAAAGTGTTACTATGATCATTTTTGTTTAGATATGATTCAATTATTTTATTTTCTAGAATATTTTTTAATTATGTTATATTAAAAGCTGATTTGTACGCCGGTCCTCGGCTTAGTTGGTCAGTACTGAAAATCCAGGTACGTGAGAAGTATAAAAACTGGTTTGAAATATGTGCATTTCAAAAGGTCACAAAGTAGGGAAAGGCATTTCATTGTAACTGATTAGTGTTTGGACAAATACGAGCATCATGTATTTGCAATTAGTGTAATGACGCAATGACTGGTTTTAATGAGATTCTCTGGTCCTATTTTACAACGGTTTTACTCGTGCGTGATTTAACAAAGAATACTATCCATTTGAGGCTCTTTAATGAGAAAATAAATCATATCTAACCAGACGTTTCTGGAAAAACAAACAGCAGCAGCAAAATAATAATAATACATTGTAATAATAATAATAATAATGTAATTAATGTTTCTTGGTTTCAGTGGTGACCGATTTCAGTAAACATCGCGGTTTCTAGAAACATGCCTTCACGAAAATATGCACCAACGGAATTGCTTGTACATGTAATAGAGATTCAACGAAACATTAATCCAACGGAAATTATGATTTCGAAAACGTATATTACCCATAAATCACTCTTAACTTGACGTCCAGCCGACCGGAAACAAGGAGCAGTACCATAAAGAATCTGCCGGCGATCTGCCCGAGGGTGAGAATGAAGAGAGCTCGCATCCTCCTAGTCGTGAAGTACTCCAGGATGGGTATTTCTACCGACAGTCTGATAAACGCTGACCCAAGACCTTCGTGGAACAGAATATAAAAATTTTATTCACGTGTTTGCCACGTGGACAAGAACAACTGTGTGTCACTTGTTAATGGGTGGGAATACGGCTATATCCGGACCGAGGCACATGCTTATATGCAGGAACTCGTCTACATTTCCACTGAGGACATCTGATCACGGCTACACCCGTGCCGAGTGCACCTGCACATATGCGGGAACTCGGCTACATATCTACTGAGGACATAGGCTACATCCGGGCTTAGGACATCTGCTTAAATGCGCCAAGTTTCCACCTTCATACAGTAAGGTCGTTCCCGACCATATGTAACTTTTACAAATGTTTAAACTAATAAGTTCTTTATTATAATTCGTGTAATGTAACTATAAATAAAGACCTGGATTACTTTGGCATTGAATTATCTATAGTAATTAGTATCATAACTACTTCTATTTGTGTGTATATAGTCAAAAAGCAGATAAAATGTTGATAAATACCGTTGTTGTTGTTTTTTCTCCTGCTAATTAGAACTGTACCACTGCGTTTTAACAAAAAGTGGACATTGCTATGCGGTTTTGATAAGCGTAAAAAGTGTAATAAGAAGTGATGTTTTGAGGAAATAATAGACACTGACTGTACGTGTCATAAAAGTTTGTTATCCCATATAAGTTTGTATTTGCTGTCACCATAGGGTTTCAGTAAAAATATCTTTATTCTAAAGTGCATGCATATATCATATGAAAATGATTATCTGTGTCAGATACTATATCAGTAAGTCTTTGCTAAAACCAAAAGTTTGTGTGTGAGTGTGGGGGAGGGGGGGGGGGACTTACCGCACAGCAGAATGAGGCAAATGCCGTAGAGCGCCCCCATACCTTCCTCGGTCAGGATGCAGATGAGGAAGCCAATTCCAAGGAGAGCGGATCCCACCACACACGTTCGTCTGTAGCCGTAGTACAGCATGAACATCCCGGCTACCAACGCTGTCAAGAGTAAATATACGTAACCTTTGCAACGTCAGTACGTGGACGTCAGAGATTCAAGCTGCGAGACGGCGAATATGACGTCCATGTCAGCGACATAGATAAGGCCACTCACTGTATGAAGCAATTCATTCCTTTCTGTGTAATATTACCTGAAGGGATCCTCCGTGGTCAAGTGGTTATAGAAGCTGGTTTACCTTTACGTAGCCCGCCACCGCTACGGGTTCGAGTATCGGTCTAGTCGATCGGGGTTTTTTTATGTGAGGGCTTTCAATGGTCGATATTTCTTCCTGGGTGCCCCAGTGCATTCGGGGTCCCCCCGCCTGTAAGTCAATATCCAAGTTACGAATATTGTTATTTTTTAACTGTCATAACTTTACCACAGGTAATCTTTATCTTGAGCGAATACTTAAAATTATTTCTTTATAGCCCGCAGTCAGTAATTAACTATATAAAGGTTTCTTTTCAATCAGTATGAAGTCGTACTAGTTTTCGTTTACAAATTGTTTTCTTCATATCAATAAATGCAGGAATATCAGCTGAACTGAAAAGACTGAAAGACCCTATCAAACTTTATGGCCGATTGTGAGTGTCACTGTATCTAATAAAGGGGTTTGATCCATGTCCCAGTAGTAGTGATTACCATCCTAGGAACAAAGTATGGCCAATAGAAGAGAATTGGTATAAGTAGCAAGATATTTTTTCCTAATCAACACAAAAAGATATAAGATTAGATCAACAGTGAGCCAGAATATATTTTCTTGGAGAAAAAGAGTGGGTCGGTACGAAAATCATAATGCAATCCCACGTTATATCTGCAGATATCAAGTGCTTCAAGTTAAAAAAACATTTATATCATTGCAAATGTACTGCCTGTGACAATAATCTTTAGCAACGCTAATTGTATAAGATACACAAGAGTAGTTTATTTATTGTTTACCAAAGAGGTTAGCCACGGCCGAACCAGCTGCCGCAAGATTGGATAGGTCCGTGTTTATCTGGGCCGAAATTCCCAGTGCCCCGAGCGTATTAAGGTATGTTATCATAGAGTGGAAAAACCCCATCAACGTGCACGAGAGCACTATGAGCCATGCTCTCCTCCCTCCATCCGGGGCTTCTTCAAGCACGAGATCGTCCTTTGGTGACTCCGCCCCGATTGTGACGCTATCGTGTTCGTCAGTTAGTAGTTCCTTGTCCTCCATTACTTCGTCTGCTGACTGACCAATCTGACGCAAAGAATTAAAAGCATTTTAGTGGGGTCTGTTATCATTTGTTTATTATTATTATTCAAGATTATTTTCTTCGCATGCATCTCATTTTTTTTTAATCGAGAAAACATCATTTGGCAGAATTAAAAAAAAAAATAGAAAGATAAAGAATTTGTTCATGCCCGTAAAGAGATTTAAGTCCTATCTGTGAGTGGTCTACAATTTACCATGAATCTTTCTACCATTTCATAGATTTCAAAGCAATTTTAAGTAAAGTAAATAATAATAAAAAAAAAAGAGAGAGATATCATAAAATTACCCTTATAACTCGAGGAAAGGGAGGCATGTCATTTTTCAAATGTTAATCCGTCGGTAGACCATTTCGGCTCAGATTAGTAGATAGAGAACGTTTAAACCTATATTCCTCAAACATAATAAAATTGGGGTCATGAGAAGTCGGTGACCCCTATTGATATTGAGGCCACTAGAACAAAGGTCAAGGTCACAGTGATCTTGAATATGACAGATTCAAATTCTTTATTTCGTTATTAAAAGCCACCGGCCCAAAATATAATGAGAACACTTAAGCCCACATTCCTTAAACTTAATAGGGTGTTAGGCTATGGCTAATAGAGGATCACTAGTGATTTCGGTGTCACTAGTTCCAAGTTCAAGGTCACAGTGACATTGAATGTGATAACTAGAAAATGCAATACTTGAGCCCACATTCATTGGACATAATAGTTTATGCGTGCTACATATGGTGGTTTTGTACGAAAACCTTTAAAATCGATTTTATGCTTCGTTTCTTTTGATTCTTTATCTTTTGTATAAAATGTATATCTAGTATACAGAACAAAGTCAAAATAAAACGCTCGTGATCAATAAATGTTGTTGATCAAACTAAAAACAGCTACGCAAGCCGTAAATAGTATAGTTAATGAGCAACATGTGGTCACCAAAGTCGTTAGCATTTCTTATACTTATACTCGGAAAATGTCCAGTAAATAAAAGAACCGGCAACATAAAATGATACAAATGAGACATATATTTGAAACTGGCGTCATGCTTTTTAACATGTGTCAGAGAATATGAAAATTATGATATTTTTTATATGACAATGTACTAAAATTAAGAATTATATCAGTTCTCAACAAACCACCAGCATTTTTTTAGAATCTTGTATCTTGCTAAACCAGTATTATAACTCAAACTCATTTTATTTGGCATATCGGCAAATAGCAATGCCATTCACCCAAACTCATACTAATGCTAATAATAAAATTCTAATAATGTTTTCGCATGACACCAAGAACAAACACTACACATATAACATATAACGATTCAGCTGAAATCTAAGTGTTTATAAAAATAAAAAGACAATATATTGCAAATCAGTATATTCATAAAATATATTGTTAATCTGAAACTTATTTTAAGATAGATGCTTTTCATTGCTTTTTTAAGCATATTTTGCAATGTTTAAACACGTCTTTTAGACCTACTTGACATAATATTTATAAAACTGTGAACTGTTGGTAACGACCTGTATCTCTTATATCCCTATATTTAGGACAGTCTAATAAGAAATGGTATTCTGACTTCTTGTCTTTGACTATATCATAAACAAATTCTATCTTCCCTACTCATATCGTTAAATCTACCAGACTCAACAGCTAATTATGGGAACTTAATCTAAATTGTGTAAGTGATATTCTCAACAAATCATTCTTAATGTTATACAGATATGGTTCAAATTCTTTTAAATCTAACGTAATATTTTAATTTTCTACAAGCAGATACTTGCGTTCTTCACGATTGTATAAATTGGTCTTTAACACGCTCAAAAAGTTTTGGATAGATTTTAACATAGAGATTTTAACTTAACCAAAGATTTGACTTGACTATTTGAGTTTACCGTCGCTTCGACATTGTTTCAGTCATATAGCAACGTCCAGCTAATTACGGCTGGAGGAAGTACATGTACCCGAATGCACGGAGGACCAAAGAGTTATCCAATGTATTTTTGATTTTACTCATCCATCAACTATCATGTATTGGAAAATAATTGTTCAACTGACAATTAATGATGCATGAATTAAGTTGTTATTGGAAGTAGCAACTTTTGACCAGTACCTTAATGACTTTAGAAAAGATGTATTTAATGGTAGCCTACCCAGTTCCCCATACACTGCGTTATTAACAGTTTGCGTACACCCTCAAAATATGGTTAGATTTTTTTAAAATATATGTACATATTTTGTCTTATCAACATTTATTGTAAGACCCCATTTTTCAGAATATTGATATATGTGATCTATTTGTAGTTGCAGAATTATATAAAAGTTTGATAAGCGAGGACTAAATGGAAAACAGACCTGAAATTTCTTCAAAGTTATCTTTCATGTCTTTAAAAAAGTGGTGGGGAAAAAAAAAAACAACTTTTACCGTCCTGTTTAAAGGCCCATTATATTTCATAATAATATAATTTTCATGAAAAAGAAAATATGAACTAATATTGACATATTGTAGACTAACACAAATGGTACATAATTTGCAAATATCTGCTGTAAAATAACAGTTAAACGCATTGAAAGTGTTGATCAAATGACGCAATTTAGTATTTTGGATTGATGTTAAAATACTCTCATTGTTTACATTTTGCATTGGCGTGTATTCCCAAAGACGGTCAGTAATTGAAAATATTTTGAATTTGAAAAACCGTAGCCGAATCACAATTGAATTATCTGCTACGTCATCAATTAAAGCACTCGTGATTCGTTAACGGGAGCATACGGAAGGTCTTTGCAAAACCTCAGAAAATTGACGAAGATATGCGGAATATGCAAATAAGGTATTTTGTAAACAATTGAATGATCTTAAGTAAGATATTCTTTCTTATTCATGCATTTTCGTAATGATGTCGCCAGCGAACATGTACAAATTGCATTTCTTAACAAATCTGTAGTACACATTTTGCTTTTCTCTCCGAATAATATACACTGCATTGGGAAGAATAATGGGCCTTTAAAAAAAATCTTATTCTGTGTAAAATAGGCGTAGCTTAGTTAGACAACATCCGTAACAATCACATTTGTAACAGATTTGCTATAAATGAGATAATGTATGCCACATCAAAAATCGGCATCACAAAATGTGATATATAATCACTTTATCACATCAGATTATCAATGTATTAACACACTAATGCAGAACGAAAGCTTGCTTGTGCTTACAGTTAACCATGTGTATTTCCTCAAATATCATAAACACACACACACACACACGCGCGCAATTGTAATTCAAAATGCCGCGAATGTCATGAGATGAGTAAGCTAAATTATCTTTGAAATACTGACGGAATTAAGTAATAATACATAAAAGGGGAGAAAACGTCTGACGTTATGAATATATCATGTATGTATTTCCGTCACATGTTCCTTAACCCGCGACGTCCATTGTGCTCGTAGACATTTCTCTACTGATTAAAATCGTCTTCAAGAATTTGTCAAATTACCGGTAGGCCTACGTGATATATTAGTGTGACAGAAAATATATGCTCCATTGTGATTGGTGGTAGTCATTAGGATGGTCACTTCAGCTTGTAGTACATTACATTTTTATTTTTAGTTCATCTTCATTTTGTCTGCCGTAAATACGTTCACTAACGGATTTATATAAATTAAAGAAACCCGTCACTGCGTGGGCAAATGTAACTGGAATTCTTCATTGTTTATTTCCTAATTAAAAATAATGACACACACACACACACATATATATATAGTGTAACATTCCGATCTTATCGGGAACTTTTTTATTTATTTATTTTCAGTCCAATCAATGTTCATTAATCGGTACTGGCGGCTTGTGAAAAAGCTGACCCCTGAAATGAAGTTAGCGTCAACCTCAGTTATGCTTCCTTCAAAACCAGAGAACAATTAATTGCCACCTAACTTTACATGATTGTTTTTTAAAACAATTCTTAAATCGAAATTCACAAATATATTTTACTTCCTTACTAATAATGTACGACCATTACCTGATACTTCAAGCTTGTATGTTATTTCTCCATTTTCTTGCTGAACGCCTTTTTCGCACTGTAGAAACCTGAAGGACGCCATCATTTCCACAAGACAGATCAATAAAATAACAGACATAAGTCCATTATTACTACAATGAAAAAATTCACCCATACACTCAAATTCCTGAAAGTTGCCATAGTTGTCTGGAAAAAATTCTTTCTCTGTTTATATAATCTGGATCAAAATCGAAGGAAACTTTATACTACATTAGACTAGATAAAGTGATCCAAATGGTGAAAGAGTAAGGAAAATGATAAAACCTAATAGAAAAACAATGTATAAGCATTTTACGTACTTTCAAATAAGCACATTCGCACAATCAATACATGCGTAAATGTACCATGCATTTTCAGCGTATGATTTACATGTTGAGGCTATGTTTATGTTAGGATAAAAATCCCCTATAAGAATTCGAATTGTGCGCATGCTGAAAACAGATTAATAACATCTTTAATTCACATTTAAAAAAACTTACTTCTCTTGGTACCAAGCAAATATAGTTCCACTGAAGAAATTAAAACAACATATCAATAACATTCACGTGATTTATAAATAATTGTAAATGCTTGTATTCAAAAGTAAACGTATTAAAACGTATTAAAAATATTGTTCATTTGGTAGGTTACATTGAACTTTAATGTGGTGTGGTACTGGGTTTGTAAGTACAGGGTACCTAATTTTGAGAATAATTTCATGGGTTCGCAATCTCATTAAAAACGTTTCCAAACTGATGCTCACTAGGTAGGAAATGTAAATTATCGGAGCGAAAACGAAGAGCTGATTTTAATTTTCGACATCTATGACACTGAAATTTCATTTCTTTTGTGTTGATTTTCAGCGATCTATTAACATTTCAGTATATGTATCGCTCTTATCTGTTCGATACCAAACTGTGATTCCCATCTTGCCGTGAGTATATCTCCTTCCTTTCTGTCTGTATAAAAAGAAATATGCGAGTCGTGTTAGAATTGTTAATAGATTAGTGAGCAGTTAAAAAAGGAGACAAAAAAGTAATATCTCTTACCTGATTATTGGCCTGGGACATTTTTATCTTTAGATATCCACGTTTCTAGATATATGTGATAGACAATTCAGACATATATGATACTTAATCCCATATCTGTCAACGCTTATACACACAAATCCACTTTAATGCAAAAGCATTGTGCAAACACAACTCACATGTACATACAAAGGTCATGTGTGCACAGTGCATATGTGGTCATTATTTTCCAGCGCATGATTAAAAGGGTTGTTCTTGGAAGCGGGGCAGGCTGGGCGGGGTGATAGTTTCATGCGCTGATCTATAGAGGGAGACCGGAGGTCTGGACCCCGAAATTTAGAAACCTGGGATCCCGCTTTGATTACTAGACCTAGGGTGGCTGGATTCCCTGTTGGGGCGTTATACTTAAAATGAATAAAAAATAGAAGTGTCACAGAGATTACTCATACCAAAGACATATTAAACAGAGATAGGAAACTCCTGTAAATGCCAGTGGAAAATATTGTTTTGGCACACAGCAGATCATTGAATATTGTAAATATTCAAAAAGGTATAGAAAAATCACAGAAGAAAATGTAACCATATTATAAAATAATCATTTCTCTACTGCAAGGATTTATTTTCTGTTTGATTTAATTTTAAAATAAAAAACTTTTAGATTATCATTTAAATTCGACCAGTTGCAGAAAAACAACACATTTTAGATATTTATGATGCAAGTACTTTTCTATTTTATATGAAACATTTTTATTTCTGGTTTTATTTTAATACATAATGTACATATCTTTAATAGAAAAAGAGATATTGAAAACGTGACTTTGCGAGAATTGGAATTTGTTATGTGCTTTCCTGAGATTTTTAGACTATCTTTGTTTTATAGGTGTTTGCTTATACCCCCACATACTGCTTTCTAACAGTATGTAAGTATGTTTAAAGAAGTTACTATTGATTTAAGTAAATAGAGAATCAGTCTCATGAAAGACCTGTCAAAAATTTCACACAAAATAGGAATATGTTCAAAACATGGTTAAATGTCTTACAAAAGCTGTTAAACATCTATTTTATGGACAGACAGTAAGCAGTTTTAGTAAAAATGACCTTGACCTTAACCCATTAGTCCCCAACAGCTTATCTAAGCTTTATCTTCACACAAGGTATGTTCTAAACTTGATAACGTATCTCATGTCTGGTAAAAAGTTAATAATTAAATTCAGTTTTATGAACAAAACATTTTCAATAACAGTGACCTTGTCCTACTAGACCCACGCAACGCACCGAATTTTCCTGACAAAAAAATTTAAAATAAAATATTTAAAGTAACAGTGACATTGGTCTATCAGCTCATCAAAGCTCTATCCTCATACAAGGTATACATGTCTCATTTGTGAAGATGTGCCACTTATGACAAAGGTAATTTAAAAAAAAGCAAGCTCCGACCAACCAACCGACAGAGTGATTCCAGTATACCCCCTTAAACTTGTGCGGGTGTATAAAAATAGGTTTCATTACGAGTATCTCTTACATCAGCTGTATTACCAGGGCCTAGACCCCCAACTGATATAAATTCTTGGATCCTCGAATGAGTTTCATTTCATTGAATGGTCCTTGAGATTTAAAATTAAGACGTGCATATCCTCTCTGTAATAAGATCACAGTTTCCACATAATATGTTCTCGTATTTCTTAGAAATGACACTGGTATATCTTATCGAGCTTGGCGCTCTGTTATACTACGTACATTAGTAACAATTCACATTCGTCTCGTGATTAATTACTAACGAATGTAACAGCGTTCAGCAAATAAAAGTAGTTCCTGTACTGGGATAATGTGATTGCGTGTGGTATCATGTCACAGTAAGACAGCACTATTTCTGTCTCGCGACGACAAAAGTCCACAAATGCATGAAATATTGTTGATGAGGTGTAAAGCATACATAATAATTTGTTGGATGTATTGTGGCAAAATTGTTTCAGTGCCGACAGACAGTGCTCATTGTGTCTAAAAACAGAGTCGTTTACAATACTAGCGACATTATCAGTAATTTTCCGTTGTTGCATAAATGGTTATTATCGCGTTGATACTATAAACGCCTTGTGACGCCTTGTGAAATAATTATCGTGAGTGTATTTTGTAAATGTCAGATGAAGTACATCAGACCCCCCCCTCCCCCCAACAAACCTATGCTGCATTTATTGTCCTGTTGAACACATACTATTTATACGTCAAAATAGAAGGAATAGCTCTCTCTCTCTCTCTCTCTCACCCCCTCTCTCTTATTCAATGTGATATTACATAACGATAACGATGTGTGACAATCATTATCATTCAAATAAAAGAAATCTCCCTCTCTCTCTCTCTTGCATTTAATGCACATGTAAGTATTACTGCCCCTCTCTCTTATTCAATGTGACATTACATAGTAAATGGGACTTATGGATGATATTAATCTACATATCATGTTTTGGATAGCTGATTGATTAAAAGTACATGCATGATTGGGATCGATGATTGATTAAGACAAATCAATAATTTACTGCATTGTCATTATGATAAATGCGTTGGGAAGGATTGTATGTAAGCATGACTCAGTGGTCGATAGATAGAACAGTGTCCAGGGTAAACTGTATCGGTGAGGAGATGAATTAGATAAATGCATGATTTCTTAACACTATGATTCAATAATAAAGCAAGATTAAATCACTGGCATTGTTACATAATAAAATGCACTGCCATTTGTGTAATTCTTAATGCATAAATGTCCTGCGAATTTGTGGATGATAAGATGGACTTCCGAATCAGATAAATGTCTAACGTGCGTGCGATGGGTTCGATGTACTATTAAACGTAATCATGGATTGTGATGTAGAATGATTATTAATGGTAAAGCCATGTATTTGATGGACATTAATGTACCATGATAACCAGGGTAACAACAAACATGACATTGTGAGTAGTGAAATTAAGAAAATATGGATTTTCATGTCCCAATGACTGATCAGTATAAAAGATCAAATGCATAAATTTGATATAGTGGATTGCAGAATAGATAATCCGTCTGATTTGAGATCGCATACGATCAATTAATGTATGCTGGATTTGTGATGTGATTGATTAATGATAAATACATGATTTGAGGAGATGGATTATTAATAATATGCTGGATTTTGGATGAGTTGGATCATTAAAGATAAATGCATAGATTTGAGGATGAGTGGATTGATAAAGAAAATGCATGATTTGTGGATGAGTGGATTGATTAATAGATAAATGCTGATTTGAGGACGATGATGATTAATAGATAAATCTGATTTGTGATGAGTGGATTGATTATAGATAAATGCATGATTGAGATAGTGGATGATAATAGATAAATGCATGGATTTGGATGAGGGATTGATTAATAGTAATGCATGATTTGAGGATGATGGATCATTAATAGATAATGCATGGATTGTGGATGAGTGGATTGTATAAATAGATAAATGCATGATTTGGGATGAGTGAATTGATTAATGATAAATGCATGATTTGGGAGAGTGGATATGCATTTGTGATGAGATGATAAAGATGCATGGATTTGTGGATGAGTGGATTGATTAATAGATAAATGCATAGATTTGTGGATGGTGATAATTAATAAGGATTAAATGGTCATTAGGATTTGAGGATGAGTGGATTGATTAATAGATAAATGCATGGATAGTGAAAAGATATTTGGATGAGTGGATTGATTATAGATAAATGCATGGATTTGATGGATGAGTGGATTGATTAATAGATAAATGCATGATTGTGATGAGTGGATTGATTAAATTATGATAGATATAAATAAAGCATGGATTTGGGATGATGGATTGATTAATAGATAAATGCATGATTTGTGGATGAGTGGATTGATTAATAGATAAATGCATGGATTTGTGGATGAGTGGATTGATTAATAGATAAATGCATGATTTGTGAGAGTGGATTGATTAATAGATAAATGCTTGATTTGTGGATGAGTGGATTGATAAATAGATAAATGCATATATTTGTGGATGAGTGGATTGATTAATAGATAAATGCATGGATTTGAGGATGAGTGGATTGATTAATAGATAAATGCATGGATTTGTGGATGAGTGATTGATTAATAGATAAATGCATGGATTTGTGGATGAGTGAATTGATTAATAGATAAATGCATGATTTGTGGATGAGTGGATTGATTAATAGAAAAATGCATGGATTTGTGGACGAGTGGATTGATTAATAGATAAATGCATGGATTTGTGGATGAGTGGATCAATTTAATGGATAAATAAATGTATGATTTGAGGATGAGTGGATTGATTAATAGAAAAATGCATGGATTTGAGGATGAGTGGATTGATTAATAGATAAATGCATGGATTTGTGGATGAGTGGATTGATTAATAGAAAAATGCATGGATTTGTGGATGAGTGGATTGATTAATAGATAAATGCATAAAAAAAAAAAAAAAAAAAAAAAAAAAAAAAAAAAAAAAAAAAAAAAAAAAAAAAAAAAAAAAAAAAAAAAAAAAAAAAAAAAAAAAAAAAAAAAAAAAAAAAAAAAAAAAAAAAAAAAAAAAAAAAAAAAAAAAAAAAAAAAAAAAAAAAAAAAAAAAAAAAAAAAAAAAAAAAAAAAAAAAAAAAAAAAAAAAAAAAAAAAAAAAAAAAAAAAAAAAAAAAAAAAAAAAAAAAAAAAAAAAAAATAAATGCATAGATTTGTGGATGAGTGGATTGATTAATAGATAAATGCATGGATTTGTGGATGAGTGAATTGATTAATAGATAAATGCATAGATTTGTGGATGAGTGGATTGATTAATAGATAAATGCATAGATTTGGATTAAGATAAATGCATGATTTGTGGATGAGTGGATTATTAATAGATAAATGCATAGATTTGAGGATGAGTGGATTGATTAATAGATAAATGCATAGATTTGAGGATGAGTGGATTGATTAATAGATAAATGCATAGATTTGAGGGCGAGTGGATTGATTAATAGATAAATGCATGGATTTGTGGATGAATGGATTGATTAATAGATAAATGCATGGATTTGTGGATGAGTGGATCAATTAATAGATAAATGCATGGATTTGTGGATGAGTGAATTGATTAATAGATAAATGCATGGATTTGTGGATGAGTGGATTGATTAATAGATAAATGCATGGATTTGTGGATGAGTGGATTGATTAATAGATAAATGCATGATTTTGGATGAGTGGATTGATTAATAGAAAAATGCATGGATTTGTGGATGAGTGAATTGATTAATAGATAAATGCATGGATTTAAGGATGAGTGGATTGATTAATCGATAAATGCATAGATTTTTGGATGAGTGGATTGATTAATAGATAAATGCATGGATTAAGGGTGAGTGGATTGATTAATAGAAAAATGCATAGATTTGTGGATGAGTGGATTGATTAATAGATAAATGCATTGATTTGAGGATGAGTGGATTGATTAATAGATAAATGCATGGATTTGAGGATGAGTGGATTGATTAATAGATAAATGCATGGATTTGTGGATGAGTGGATTGATTAATAGAAAAATGCATAGATTTGAGGATGAGTGGATTGATTAACAGAAAAATGCATGGATTTGAGGATGAGTGGATTGATTAATAGATAAATGCATGGATTTGAGGATGAGTAGATTGATTAATAGAAAAATGCGTGAATGTGGATGAGTGGATTGATTAATAGATAAATGCATGGATTTGTGGATGAGTGGATCAATTAATAGATAAATGCATGGATTTGTGGATGAGTGGATTGATTAATAGAAAAATGCATGGATTTGAGGACGAGTGGATCAATTAATAGATAAATGCATAGATTTGTGGATGAGTGGATTGATTAATAGATAAATTCATGGATTTGTGGATGAGTGGATTTATTAATAGATAAATGCATGGATTTGTGGATGAGTGGATTGATTAATAGATAAATGCATGGATTTGAGGGCGAGTGGATCAATTAATAGAAAAATGCATGGATTTGAGGGCGAGTGGATCAATTAACAGAAAAATGCATGGATTTGATGGATGAGTGGATTGATTAATAGATAAATGCATAGATTTGAGGATGAGTGGATTGATTAATAGATAAATGCATGACTTGTGGATGAGTGGATTGATTAATAGAAAAATGCATGGATTTGTGGATGAGTGGATTGATTCACGGATGTATGCATGGACAGAATTTGTGGATGAATGTAATGATTAATAGATGCATGCATGGATTTGTGAGTGATTCCAAATTTGGAAGGTTGGTTAAATGGTGGATGGACGAATTTGTGGATTGATTAATGGAGCATAAGTATGATATAGTGAATTTATATTCGTCGATAAAAGTTGTCTGTAAATGGCTTTACAGTAATGAATGTATTATATAAATAGATAATAATTAAATGTAAACTTACCGATCATCACAGTGAAAGCAAGTCCAGTTATGCACTATTGCCATTTTATTATCAGTGTCGGATTATTCTGTTACTCTCCATACAATTGTAGTGAAATGTGTAATAGACAGCCGTGGGTATCCGACGATGGACAATTATTAGCTACCGTAAGAAATAAGCTTATAAACATTAAAGTATTTTCCTTTTTTCATCACTGAACAAATAGGTCCTGTTTGCATTCGATAAAGCTGAGCACCAGGCATAAGAGGTCGTTTTTATATTGATCGGTTTACATTAGCATATTTGAGTTATTATTGATAAATCCAGAGAGTGTTTGTATATTTTGGTCATGCATTTTGTTGGTTTTTATTATGAGGGTGTCATTATTCGGCATGGTTTTTTACCTACATACAGATGATGACGTAGGGCAATGCTGAATGAATAATTGAACGATTTTTATTGGTAGATAGACTTATATTTACGAGAAAGGGTAACGCACCATCGTTTGATGAGATGACAACTAGCTTAAAGGTATCATTTAAATTTTCAAAATTGTAATACATTATACTGACGTTGATACGCATATAATTGTTTTATCAAAGCCACATTGAGACCTGTTTGGGGGCAAGAAGATATTAAGTTTTGCACTGTAGTATACGTCATAGTCTATTTCACCGTCTCCAATTCCTTTTTCTTTGTTTGTTGAAGACTTAGAGTTATTCCTCCAAAAAGATTTTAATTCCGGTCTTAATTTTAATGCCATAGTATATTGATTTTATTGTTATTTGCTGATGATATGGTGATTCTTGGTAAGTCTCCAGAAGAAATAAATGTTAGTCTCGATTTGCTTTTAAATTATTGTAATACTCGGAGATTGGAGGTAAATATACTAAAAAAAAAACTAAAAAAAAACACAAGATTATGGTGTTTCGAAAAAGGATAAGTTTGTTACAAAGTGAAATATTTATATATAATGAAAATAGATTAGGGTGGTAAATGATTTTGTCTGTCTTGGAACTGTTTTCATTCACACTGGAAATTTCGTACTTAACCAACAGCAATCGGTAGGTAAAGCATCAAACGCTTTGAATATCTTAATTATAAATAAAGTGCAAAAAGTTGACTATGTCAATAATTTTATTCATTTGTTGGTTCAATACTAAATTATTCGAATTATTCACGAAATCAGAAGAAACAGAAAGACTTCATCGTAAGTTTTGTAAGAAAATACTTAAGACTAGGTACATCTAATCCCCTCACCGCGTGGGTTCGAATCCTGGCAGGGTCATTCGGATTTTCATGTGAGGAAGCCTTCCAGCTGGCTTGCGGTAGGTCGGTGGTTTTACCCGGATGCCTCCGTGTATTTGGGGTCTTCCTCCACCTGTAATTATTAGCTGGACGTCGGTATATGACTGAAATACTGTCGAAACGACGGTAAACTCAAATATTCAAGTCAGGTATATCTAATGCTGCCGAATATGGCGAATTAGGGAGATATCCTTTATATATAGCTAAGATATATGCGTATACTTAAATATTGGTTTAAAGTTAAAAATTCTGAGAATATCATAATGGAAAACGTCTATAATTTGTCTTATAATGATTGCTGAAATGGAAAGAAAAATTAGGTATCCAATGTTAAATGGTTGTTATGTGTTATGGTTTTAATTATATGTTTGAAATCCATGTAAATGAAGTTGTCGTTTTAAACATGTTTAAACAACACTTACTTGTTAATACATTAATACAGGAATGGTATGATAATAAAGAATCTAATGAAATGCGTAATATATACAACTATATTTAAAAGAAAAAATCATTCATATTGAATATGAACAATGATTGCTTAAGCAGTGTTGATCCCATAGAACATCAGACCACAAGATGCTTGACTTATTTTCTAATTTAAAATATTTGTGTCTGAAACTGCTGTAACTGTGTCAAATAGCAACATTTTATGATAATTATAACTTATTGATGACACCTATTGGGGTTGCCGTACCCTTTAACCAGGTAAAATCGAATGACATTAGTACATTTTTTTTTCTCAGAGACCAAGAATAACAATTATTTCATGTAGTTGGATTATTTACTTAGCTGTTGTTAATTTTGTTGTTAGAACCACTTATGATTTGAAGGGGGAAATGTGTACAACTTTCGTCTATTAAGCCACGGACTATTAAACCTGTTCCATATTTTGTTGGGCAAATAGCTTCATGCTAATGTTAACTTATATTGTTATCAAGTCCGACGTCAAATGAAAGCTTTTTGTATCTTGTATCTCAGATCTGTTAACTGATTCCGTATTATAAACTTTTCGGAAGGAAATTGCGTCACGAGCACCTGTTGTATTATTGTTGTGCAGGTAACAAATATGGCGGCTGAAGACGATTCTGACATACCAGGTAAAATAAAATTTCGATAATAAGCCTTCTTTGATAGCTGCATATTGTTTTAACTGATAATTCTTCTGTAAATTGTTTGGAATTCTATCTGAATGCTTATTCAAAAGCCCTTTATGACGCATGACAATTGGATAAGGCCTCATTTTACCTATAAATTCATGTCCAGACTTCTCATGAATTTTGCATCATTTAGAAAGATAGAGCTTCTACTTTCGATTTATATCCATGGATAATCATGTCTGAGAGAAGGATTCATGGGAAAATTACACCCGTCACATCTGGACAAAATAAGTGAAAACTTGTCCATGTCCAATGTGAGATTTAAGTTCTATGAATGACTGGTTTACTTTTTTACATGGGTTGTTATTCCAGCTAATAAGTGCAGGGCATCAAGTTTCAGTGCACTGTTTGACACTACTGTTTTGTGAGGCTAGCATGATGTGCAGAAATCAAAACCAATAGAACTGTAGTGCATTGATTAATACAGAGTGTTGAAGTAATTTCAGAGGGAAATATTTCTGGCCTCTGTCAGAGATCAAACCACATTCCCTAAAGAGCTAGTCCAACAGCAAAGCTGTTGAAAGTGCCTCTGTAGACTAATCACTTCAGTGTCAATGCCTCTCCTAAATATTACTTGGGACTGGCATATGGCATTAGGCCTAAATCTTTGAAGAAAGTGCACAGGTATGTGGCCCCAGGTATATGTACTACAGAATGGGAGGAGAAAACTGACATCACAACCTCATTATAAGGAGACAGATACAGTTGAAGGATATTGCCAGCTTGGATATCAATCTGGTTACTCATGATCCTGTAGGCTGTACATCACTACAAGTCTACTAAAGCGGCAGTCATCTGACTCAAACTACTAGTGGTCTCGTAGTCCCCTTGTTGGATCAATGAGCCGCTTGGCGCGACATGCTATTTTTGGAACTGGTTGTCAAGCCTCTGTAGGGGATTGCGCCAAACCGTAAAAAAAGTAGCACGCTATCATAAATTACAGGTACACAACTGTGGACAAGTAGTCCCCTAATATAAAACAAACTGCTCTGTGATGCACTACTTCGAGCTGATTCATATTTTAAGAAGAGTGGGAGTCGCATACAGCAGATGCATAATCAAGGATTAGACACACAGTGACTTGTAGCATTGTGTCTTAGCATCAAATGAGCTGCTGGTAATGGGGATATAAATTAATACTTGTCCTTTTGGTGAGTGAAATTGACTCTGGGTGAAATAATTATGAACTTGTCAATTCAAGATGTAACCAACCTTTGGTTGATGTTGCTGTTCTATTTTTAGAACACAGTAGTCTCAACTTAGAGTAAATAAAATATAAAGGCATCATTTTCAAAACAATTGTAATGTGCATTCCTCTTGCTGCTTGTTTGGGAAACCAGTCTGTGATTCATGGGATAGACAAATGAAACTGCAAAGGTAGACATATGTCTAAATATGAAAAGTTCAAATGTCTGATGTGTTGTTATGTTTATTGTCATAGCTCTGACTGACATGGTTAATCTCTGATCAGAGATGTGTATAAGTTTTGTGGCTTAATTAAATATGATACATTGCATACATAACTACTGTTAAAAAAGGTGACAAGGGTCAACTTTTTAATGGTGGAAATCTATACCTGCATTTCAGATGTTTTACAAGCCCAGCTTTTTCATCAGAAAGCATAATAGAACCTTACACATTTAATTAAAAGATCAGTACTGTAACTGATGGCCATATAGCCCATTTGTAGTTATGAATTCAGGGAAGTGTTTACAGTTAGAGTTCCTCTGGCGTCTGGTGTCTTTCCAACGCACAAAGGGCTTGTCCAACTATAGTGGCTTTGATTTGGATCACCATAAGTTGTGAGTTAGTGTTAATCAAACAATACAAACTGTGTTGAAGATATTGAAACAAAGTACAATACATGAATGTATCATATCAATTCATGTTTTTAATTTTACAGAAAATGAAATATCAAATCTTCCTTTTTTTTTCAGATACTGGAGCCGTTTTTACATTCGGGAAAAGTAAATTTGCAGACAATCTTCCAAACAAATTCTGGGTTCGGAATGACCAAGTACGAGATGTTGGTTGTGGGGATGAACATACAGCCCTTGTAGCAGGTGGGCAGGATTTTCATTTATGACTTGAATATATCATTTAAAGTTCAGTTAATTAATATTCATTATATTATAAATTTGAAAATGAATATTCATGAAGTAAAGGGTTAAGGAAATGTAGTCCACATAAGTGGTGTTACTTCTGCTATTTTATATTGGTTTATTAACCTGCTACAATCATGTAATTATAGAATTCTTGTGTAGTGAATTGCTAAATGGTAATTACCAAACTTTTAAAATATATAGATGGATTTTTGTATGCTGTATGAATTTGTTCTTAATTTGAATTAAGATTTAATTTTTTAAAGTGAACCTTGTCCGCTTTCTTGATATTAATATTTTCCTCAAGCACTTCTCATTATTATTTCTGATTTGAAGTGATAAATATATTTTAATTAAAGAAAAGAGACACTTTAATATTTATTTATATTTTGTATCAGAAAGTGGCCGAGTCTTCACATTTGGAGTTAATGATTGGGGACAGCTGGGACTCGGGACTTCAACTACAGCAGATAGACCCAGTTGTATCAAATGTAAGACTTCCTCTCCCCGAAAGTAATATAGGATACACTATTATATCACTCTGTATTCTTGTAACAGTTTTGTTTCTTATTTATTCTTTGTCAACTAGTAATTCTTGTTTGTTGAAATTGATATGATACCTTTTAATAAGGAAGATTTAATTAACAAGGACTTGCGGAGGGAAATATATCAATAGTTGCTTAGTTCAAGATAAAAAAAAATCCACTCTTGATGGTCATAGAAAAGGGAATTACCAAATTCTTGTTATTCAATAAAACAACAATAATTTCTAAAATCATTTTACAGCTTTTAATGTCCACCATTACTAATTTCATGTCACAATATTGTTGTAAGTCATTTCTAAAGTTTAAAATTTGTGCCTAAAACATTGATGCTATCTCATAGATGAGTTATGTGTTTATCCTGATTTGTTATCCTTTGTAGCTTTAAAGACAGAGAAAGTTAAACTTGTGGGATGTGGAAGATCACATACTATTGTTGCAACAGGTAAGTTTTGGTACCTGTAGTAGAGGAATAATTTTTTTTCTTCAAAATTAAGTGTTCTGTTACCTCTTTTCTGTTCATCGCTGTATTAGTTGTAAGTAATTCCACTGATATTTCTTTAAGACTGTTAAAAAAAAATCTCATGTTGATGTAAAATTCATATTTTTATCTGATTAGAAAATAAGTTTAATCATACAACTGTATATACTACTTCATGTTTTAATGGTAAAGTTCATAGCTTCAGATCTGAAGACAGTAAGTTTCATCACTACAAGGATGTTTTTTTCATTTTTCAAGACCTTCCCAGGAACAAAGTACTGGACCAACCCAGGTACCATAGGAAGGGATTAGTATAAGCTGTAAAACTTTTCTTGTAATAGGTGTAAAAGAAAATAAATTTGAATGAACTGATGTGTGTATCCAACACTGTTTCAGAGTCTGGCAAGTTGTATGCATTTGGGGCTAATGGAGATGGCCAGCTTGGGGTGGAGGATTCACCAGCCAGTAACGTCCCGAAATGTATCGACAGTCTTGTTGTCCAGCAGTACAAAATGTTGGCTGCAGGGACAGAACACTCTGTGGCTCTCACAGGTAAGTAGGTCACAGGATGAGTGCCAGACTCCATGTAGGGGTTACTTCTTTGACTGTGTAAGACTCATTGAGACTGCACAAATCCTGTATTAATGGATTGTGGTCTAAATCATACAAATTGTCAACTTAAGATTTGTTTTCTCTCAGGACTTCCCAGAATTTGCTGTTCTGAGGAAGAAACAATTTCAATTTGATCAACATTTATTTTAGTAATACTATTTTAAGGGACGAAAAAAAAAACCAAACTGTATTTGCTATGTTTGTTTCAGAGGGTGGGGCAGTGTTTGTGTGGGGGTCAGGCAGCGAGGGCCAGCTGGGACTTGGAGGGAAGACAGAGTGCCTGGAGCCCCAGGAGCTGATGATGGAGGAGGAAGTGATCTGTATCTCTTGTGGATACTATCACACAGCTCTTGTCACAGGTGGGTCCAAACCTCACACAGCAGACCCTGTCTTCTTGAAAATGATTAACCCTTTCCCTCATATACTCATTTTGATGCACTCAATAGGTACCACATAAAGCCTGATCTGCAGAAAACCACAGTAAACCTTACCAAATTTAATTATAAAGTCCTCATTTCCAGACCACTGAGGAGCAGCGAACAGCATAAAACCTGATCAGCCTGCGAGTTACTCGCAGGCTGATCTGGTTTTATGTTGTTCGCATAGGTCTTTTCATGGTTTCCTCTATGAGGGAAAGGGTTAAGTACAATTTCATGCTCAGATCTTATGTAGTATCCCCATTAATATTAATGAGTGCTGTGTATGAAAATCATACTTAATTATCATTTTTATCTTCAAGAACATTGGACTAGGGTTCTCACTAACTCCTTACCTTAAGTCCTGGTCCTAGATAACCTAGGAAGATTCATAACTTGATTTAGTTGGGCTTTGTGTGCTCATGATATTTTGTTTTACACCAGTTTTCAGTATACTGCAAAATCCTTCATTTTCATGAGGTAATAATTTCCATTGCTTTCATGGTTAGTTTCACACAAGAATATTTAACAGATGAAAACTGTTTCATTTAGTAGAATTCACATTTTCTATCTTATGAGTGTTTTGGATAGTTTGAGGATTTGGCTGCACACTCTCATGTTAATGTAACTGTCTATGGTATCATGTAGTCTGTGGTAGGAAAGTACTGTTTACATGAAATCATATTATTGAAAAGTTTCAAATGACTGAAATACTGTTTATTAGATATCAGCTTAAATAAACTAGATAATATCTAATTCAAGTCAGCTGAAATATTTCTTATTTTAATATATCTTTCATCCATGGAAATGACCTATTTTAGAGTTCATATTTTTGCTTATGTGACACAATATGTCAGCAGTTTTAGTTGTGGGAGATATTGTGTGTCAAGTGCTCTTCTTCCTGACAGCTCATATAGAATCATAACAGTCTGAACTAATCAAAGATTCCCATCGCAAATTGCTACACTGCCATAAAGAAAAAGTTCAAAATATTCACTCAAGTTGATGATCATAAACATCTGAAAAGTCCTGAAGATATGCAAGAAAAAATATCAATCATGCATTTGCAGTGTGTATAAGGATCATCTATACCTCAGGCACATTTTGGTAGATTGCCCTGGTGTTGATGTTTCTGTCTATAATACGAACACCATTTGAATATTTATAAGGACATTAGATCAGTTCTTGTTGTATTTGTTACACACACAGAATCAGGTGACCTATATACATTCGGTGAAAATGAGGGAGGTAAACTAGGACTTGGTGATGACCCGGATGAAACAGACACACCACAAAAAGTCACACTGCCTGAGAGAGTGAAGGCCGTAGCTTGTGGAAACTCACACACAGTAGCTGTTACAGGTAAGGTCATAAAAACAAATACAATGCCACCCTTAAAAAATGTTCGCTTGTAGTTACATGACCAGAAATTTTTCAGTGGAAAGATAAATAGGGATTTTTTGGTCAGGAAGCTTTGATAAAATAACCATTGACTTCACATGCATCATTATTAGCAAATGTGCAAGTGCATTTTGGTCCCTCATTTCTTTGCTTTTTAAGACATCATGGCATGTATTTTATTTTTATGTAAGTATAAACTCATTTACATAATGAAAAAAGAGGGAGGATATACATTGTAATGCTTTATAATTCTAAAAGACTTTCCACTCCCAATGGAAAATAAAGAACTAGAATCAAGCTCTAGACATGTTTTGATGCCTTGGCAAACAAATGACTCACTTAGAACAGACAGTTGAAACCAGGAGATCTTTGATGCCTATTATCACATTTCAGTCAAAGTAATATACCAGACACAAACAGTTAGTCACAGAACAAGCAAAAACATCACACCTGTGAATTAGGAAAACCATTAGGAGCGGCTTGAATCATACAGAAAAGCGGCGTTTATCTAACTGACTCACTGTTGTGGTTAATCCTCATCTCATATAGACTCTTTTTGATGTACAGGCAAACAGCCTTTGTCTGATCAGGGTTCCTCTGTTTGCTCTGATGTACAATATTGCAGCTTATATTCTTCAATTAATAATCACAAAGTCATAAGTAAATGAATATTCATGAGTTAAAAGGCTAACCGCTTTTGTGTTATTAAAGAAATGACATAAATGTCCTGTATGAGACATCAGCTTGCAAGAAACACGCTGTCATCAGGTTTTATACTGGTCATATCTCCTTCATTTCTTGCATAAAAAAGGAAGCATAGTATTAACTGCTTTCTATCTGACAAAGCTGTGGTACATCATGGTATACAATGGCAAACATGCGTGATAAAGTGTTTCATTTGAAAAGAAGTGGACAAGTAGTTCGGCTGATTTATTTTCATATTTCTGTATGTGTGTTTTCATTCCATCTCATAATGTCTAATGCAGATTCAAAAGGAAAGGGGAAAATGACCGTAGAAAAATTAATGATATAATCCTAATCATATGATATATGTTACAAATGACATTAATTTAAACAGCTTATCTTTTATAGTGAAAAATGAAAATTTATCTTATATGATAAAATACCCTATATAACTTTTATATATTTTCATGTATTTGTCTATTTTGTTGAACAGAGCAAGGCAATGTGTACACATTTGGGGAGGGGCCGAGTGGTCAGATTGGGCATGGGACACAGTGCCTTCAGATCTCCTTCCCCCGCAAGCTGAACATCCCCTTCAAGGTGTCTGCAGTTGCATGCGGAGAAAATCACACAGCTATTATATCAGGTACAACAAACTGAGGAGTGAGTTTCCTTGTTGAATTATTTCAGTCACATAGCAATGCCCAGCTAATTACAGGAGAAGGGACCAGGACACTCAATCCCAGCAGTGATTAGTAGTGATTTGCTTGTGTGAATTGAATGTCAGTTTTTTATACCCCCGCAAATGAAGTTTGAGAGAGGGTATATAGGAGTCAGTCGCTCGGTCCTATGGCAGTTGGTCTGTTGGTTTGTTGATTTGTCAGTCTGTCCGTCCATCCCAAAAACTTGTGACACGAACTACTTCTATCTTTCTTAACTGATTTGATTCAAATTTTGTGTGTGCATTGATAATCTGGTGGAGAGGTGCGTGACATAAATTTCACTTGAGTTATCTCAAGAATTAAAAGAGTTATTGTCACTGATTTCGACTCTAAATATCTTGTGACGCGAACTCCTTCTACATTTCCATTTCTTAACCAATTCTGTTCAAAATTTGTATGTTGATTGACAGTCAGATGGAGAGGTGCGTGTCATAAATTTAAATTGAGTTATCTCAAGGATTTCAGAGTTATTGCCCCTGATTCAACTCTAAATATCTTGTGACGCGAACTACTTCTACATTTCTCAAGCGATTCGGTTCAAATTTTATGTGTGGATTGATAATTAGGTGGAGAGGTGCGTAACATAGATTTCACTTGAGTTATCTCAAGAATTATAGAGTTATTTTCCCTGATTGGACTCTAAATATTTTGTGATGCAAACTACTACATTTCTTAACTGATTCGGTTCAAATTTTGTGTGTGCACTGATAATCCCCAGGAGAGGTGCATGTCATAAATTTCACTTCAGTTGTCTCAAGGATGGCAGAGTTATTGCCCTGGTCCCATTTCTGAATTATCTTCCTTTGCTTAATTCAGTTTTTCTTTTCTAGAACATAACTCGAAAATTATACAAGGTATTGACTTGAAACTTAAAAAGTAAACAGATGGCAACTAGGAAAAGATGCATTGTCCAATAACTGTAACTCTTCCTGGTCCCATTTTTTAATTATCTCCCTTTGTTAAATTGTTTTTTTTTTCCCGAACATAACTCGAATATTATACATGGTATTTATTTTTGAACTTAAAATGTAAACAGATGGTGACTAGGAGAAGTGCAGTGTCCAAGAACTGTAACTCTACACTTTAAAACTACTGTGCCAAACAACCATAACTGACTTTCTATCCACTTTAAATAAAGACTTTACTTACTTATTACTTACTATTATAACCAATATACTATATATATGGGTTCTAATCTATGCTCCGCCTGGAGTCTGGCTTCTCCTGTATCAAAGCATTTTGCGGGGGTATTAATCACCTTCAGTAATAATTCTAGTTTTCAATGTTGTAAATGCACTTGGACCTCTTTTATTTCCCCTTCGAGATAACCATAGGACATCTTTAGTATTTATGTACATCTTTTTCTGTTTACAAATTCTAGAAAATTGTAGTTTTATTATTAATTTTGTGAATAATAATTCTTGTCACTATGACAGGAAATTAAAACTATTACTTAAAAACCATTGAATTTTGTTGGAGACTTATAATCGTGGATTTGGAAAATAATTGTATCCATGAATATAAATTCCACAAAAATGATCGTTAGTAGACATAATGTTTTCTCCTGCATTTATCCATGAAAATATGCTCCCAGGAAGTTGACTGTATTACAGATTTGATGAAATTTAATGTCAGCTAATATTCATTATTTTGCAGTATCAGTATATGGTATTATTGTATATGCCTTTTTTTTCAACAGAAAAAGGCCAATTATATACATTTGGTGATGGAAGACATGGAAAACTAGCATTAGGACAAGAGAGTTTTTCCAATACATTTGTACCAAAGAGAGTGCAGCGATTCTCAAAATTTGTTGTAGAAAAGGTAAGTAAGTTTTGCCTATCATATTATCAAGTTTTGGATGTTCCTTTTTTTGTAAACCAGTTTAATCATTGATCAAATGTAGTTATTGGACAAACTTTATAAGTTGAATATGTCGTCTGTAAATGTAGAAAAAGTCCATTTTTAGCTCAACTATTTGAAGAATATGAGAGCTATTGTAGTCACCCTGGCGTCGGCGTTGGCGTTGCAGCTTTTGGTTAAAGTTTTGCGTGCAAGTTACCATCAGCCTTATATCTCAATAACCCTTTATGGTATTGACTTGAAACTTTATAGATATGTTCAGGGGCATCAGACAACCAAGGTAAATAACTCTTGAATGAATTTAATGTGAATTATGGCCCCTTTTTAACTTAGAAATTTTGGTTAAAATTTTGCATGCAATAGAAAATTTGGTTAAAGTTTTGCGTGCAAGCTACTATCTAGTTTGTATCTCAATAAGCATTCATGGTATTGACTTGAAAGTTTATGAGTATGTTTAGGGGCATCAGACAACCAAAGTAGATAACTCTTGATGGAATATATTACAAATTATGGCCCCTTTTTAACTTAGACATTTTGGTTAAAGTTTTACATGCAAGATACTCTCATGCTTATATCTCAGATACACATGGATTGATTTTAAGTTTTGATATGTTAAGGGGTATCATACTTTCATGGTAGATAACTCTTGATAGAATATGTTACATATTATTGCCCTTTTTGACTTAGAAATTTTGGTTAAAGTTTTGCATGCAAGTTACTTTCATGCTAATATCTCAGTATCCAGGCATGAGATTGATTTGAATCATCTTTGATATGTTTAGGAGTATCATACTATCAAGGTAGATAACTTTTGATGGAATATATTACAAGTTATGTCCCCTTTTTAAACTTAGAAATTTTGGTTAAAGTTTTGCATGCAAGGTACTTTCATGCTTATATCTCAGAGTCCAGGCATGGGATTGATTTGAAACATCTTTAATATGTTTAGGGGTATCATACTATAAAGGAAGATAACACTTGATGGAATATATTAAAAATTATAACACCCTTTTAACTAAGAATTTTGGTTAAATTTTTGCATTCAAGCAACTATCCAGCTTATATCTCAGAAATTGCTTGTGGAATTGACTAGAAAGTTAAGGAGTGTCTTCAGGGGCATCAGAAAACTAAGGAGGATAAGTTTTGGACTGGATTTTATACAAATTATGACCCTTTTCTAACTTGGATTCTTGGTTAAAGTTTTACATGCACAGTGTTATTAGGCTTATGTCTCAGTAACTAGGCATGGGATTGATTTTAGACATCATAAATATATTAAGGGGTATCAGACTATCAAGGTATATAATTTTTGACTATTATTATGTACAGGGTATGTGAAGGGCAAGAATTGAAATAGATTTCATTTGATTTACCAACAAGCATTTTGAATAGTCGAGCGTGCTGTCCTCTGACAGCTCTTGTTCTGTGTTCTTGTGAGTGGTAGAGATTTAGGGAATATTTAAAAAAAAATGTTTGCATGACCTGACCCAGAGATTTTCAGTGGGTAAGTAGGGGTTTATTCACTGGAAAAATTTAAATAGCAAAAGAGAGTAGCAAGACCAATTAAATGACCCTGGATTAAGTACAGCACATCTAGTTTAGATTCTGGCATATATCTTTGAAAGCCACTTTGATTAAATTACTATGTATTTGAAAAGTATTGACATGTAATATGAAGAAGAAAGGTTTCTTTTTATTTTTAAGTGAGACATAGGGATCATCCCTTTATGACATGTGTTCCAAGGAACACTTCTTGTTTTTTCAGGGTACTGGTAATTGTAAACAAATAGATAGACTTATTTTGATAGATAATTAATTGTTTACTGTACAGGTGTCCTGCGGAGGATGTCACATGATCTGTCTTGCAAAACTGCGGCAAGATTCTGATGATTGGTCGAGTTCAGAGGAAGATTTTATCAAGGAGCCGCATATGAATGGGATGCTGAATCATTCACTTCGGCCTGACGGGTCCATAGATCTCAACAACAGTGTGACAGCCAGAGATCGACGGAGAAAACACAATGATTCAGTAAGTCTCTCTTTAATACAGTTTTAATAATCTAAAGTAGTGCTTGGGTAAATCAGCAGAGTGCCTATCCTACAAGCTAGATGGTCTTGGAAAAAGTCCTTGTTTAGGAGCACATCTTATATTTTGATTACATTTATAACAATTTGCCTTTGAAAAAGAAGTAAAATTGAGGTGAAATTTGTTGGCTGGCTTAAAAAAAAAAAAAACTATTTTACATAGTTTTGAAAAAGATGAAAAGAATGATTCTTTTATATAGCAGATGTCTAATGTGAAGTTTTGTTACAGTTTAAAAATGATCTGAACCGAACATTACCTGCATTAGCCGGACACCAGCGGATCTCAGCGGAGCAGCTTCACCAGACTGTCCCGGCAGTCAAGACCCGAACCCCCAAGTCCCTACCTCAACCCCCACCTGCTGACCAGGAAGGTAGGTTACAGTTACTGTCAGGGGCATTGTAGTTTCTCCTCCTGTATATGACTTAATCATATGATTTTTTTTTCTTTTTAGCTCACCTAAGCATAGCCTGCATGTATAAACATATATAGAATTTGGCATGGGATGTCAGCTAGTTTTCTTTTATCACCTATATAAAAATTTCAGAATTGATGCCACATATTTTGGGCTTTTGGTACTCAGGTGAGTGAAACTGAACTTCAGTATTGCATGAGTAGACAGTTTCTTCCAGGAGCTATCAACTGGGTATGCTCTGTTTTTAAAGGCATTTGAATATGTCGATATGAGGTGAAGGGTTAAGCAGCCTGCCAAGGAAATTGCTGCATAGTACAGATGACAATGTAAAATGTTAAATAAAACGCCACTTTGGGAATCTGAGAGCTGCTTGCATGAATATCCATGTGCAAATTTATAATTTAATCAACATTAATTGACTGAATTTCAAATTTGGTATATGAAACAATGGATTTTTCTTTGTTGTGCAAACTCTGAGTTACAATATTTTATTAGCAAACAGTTTGCCAATGCGTCAATATGAGACTCTATGATGAATAGGGATAAAACAAGTAAATTGCTTTATACAGGTGATAGGTAAATCAAGTTTGACTGGAAATAGTTTTCAAATAAGCATTTCATATTTATGCATGATTCTTTCCTCAGAATCCAAAGATGCTGAGTCAGACCAAGAAGAAGTGCAAGAAGATGTGATAAAGGTTGGTGATACATGTCAACATACAGTTTTTCTTCTCTCTAAAATTTTTGTTTTGTTTATGGTAATTTCCTTCTTTTACCAGCTTCTGTGTGTATGTATGTAAGAACATATGTATATTCATTTCATTTGTTAACCCTTTCCCTCATAGAGGAAACCATGAAAAGACCTATGTGAACAGCATAAAACCAGATCAGCCTGCGAGTAACTCGCAGGCTGATCAGGTTTTATGCTGTTCGCATAGGTCTTTTCATGGTGTCCTTTATGAGGGAAAGGGTTAAGAAAGCAGTGCAGTCATTTAGGTGGACAACTCAAATTTATATCTGTATCTCATTCTGGTAACAGAATTGTGCACATATCTAAAGAATTCCATATCTGTTTTATCCTAAAAATGTGCTTTCAACTTTCCAGTGCTAATTCTAAAGGATATTCAACTATGTGATAACCTTTTCACTGCTAATTGATTTCTGCACTGAGATCAAAGTAGTTTTTTTTTTTTGATTTTATGTGCATTAAATACTGTGTTATGTTTTTCATTACTATGATTGCTTGAACTCAATTCATAAAATAAAGAATGGCAGGGTAATAGTTGTTAAATACTAAGTATTTTCATGGATTCTCAATTATAAGTAAAGTGATAGATAATACTTAATACTCATTTGACCAAAAAGCTCATCTGCCCTCTGGTATATTTAGTCCATTGAAAACCAGAAGGGCTCATCAGTCTTCTTTATATATACTGATAAGCCCTTCTGGCTTTCTTCAATGGACGAATTATGTCTGAATCACAACAGTCATAAAGCTTCTGCATATTCACAAGTTGCATGTGTCAATATTTCAGCCAATATCCAGAGAAAATGAAGAGTCTTCCCCCAAAGCCTTGCCACGCCCACTTCCAAGGAGGCAACCCGATCACGTAAGTTGATATCATGATGCAGTCTGCTCTTACTGTTATTAGGAATAATACTTGGCTTACTTAGTTACATTGAAGTATCTCTCTCTAATTTTTATGATCTAGAGGTAGGCTACATGACTTAATCTCCTCAGGAGCAAAGTACTGGTCCAACTCAGGAACAGTCTAGGAGTGTAAATTGTAAGATATTGGTTCTGATTGGTAAAAATTATTGTATGGCTACTTACTAATGACATAATTCAACTATGTAAGGATTGTTATATGAATGTAATGTGTAGTTCATTCCATGTTTTTCAGTAAATAGGTACATTCACAAATGATGAATTGATCATAAACCATAAAAGATAAGTATATGATCATTTTATCGTGATTAAGTTTCCAGCATGTCTGTTTTACCCCTTACCATGCTAAATGTCTGAATTGGACTTGACCTTTTCTTCATTGTTGACTGTGCCATTAGTTGTTTATGGGGATGCTTGCTGAAAATGTATTGACTGAATAGCAAACACAGTGCAGGCCATGATCAGGCTACACATAAGTGCAGGCTGATCTTGGTTTAGATTGGTCACAAAGGCTGTCACACATGCCCACAGCATTGTTAGAGTTGAAGTACATCATCATACAAGTCAAGGTCAAATAAGGATATAAATTCAGGCTCATTTAGAGACGAGAGAACGATAGACAAAGAAAATATGAAATAACTTGAAATGAATGGAACTTTTGTGTTGATTTTATTGTAAAATTTGATTTTTTTTTTCAATTGAAGTCATAGGAAACATGTTCTCACTCCTAGCTCAGATACTCTTGAAAAATATTTTTCAATGACAAAATGGTAGAGAAAATATGATCTTACAATAAAAAAAAAGAAAGAAAAGATATCCTCTCTATCATACACCATAGGATATCA
>CM037783.1:24216238-24266238 GCA_021229015.1 Solen grandis | reverse complement strand
ATGGATGGTTTATTATACATTTGTCCATCCATCATTTCTTCACTCCATCATATTGATAATGCTGGGAAATCCGTCACAATACTGACATAACTGATCTATCCAACACTATACGTTCAACATTAGCAGACCCACTTCGCCCACGCTAAACCAATGGCAAATGTACCGGACAGATATCTACCTGATTTGTTAAACACACGCAGACAATAATCGAGAAATACAAGAGAAATATAGTTTTATAATGTGTATCTGTCTCTACTCGAGAAACATGTTGTAATTATAGACAGACAAAAGACCTAATAGCCTAACAGAGATCCGCAACTCTGATATAGGTAAAGAGCAAGTCTTGAGACGCTCTCGTTAAGTTACGTGTACGATCATGTAAATACGAGATAACATGAGATTTGTAAAATTGCTCATATCAACTATAAATATACCAAGTTTTATTGCCGATTAAACCAATGTATATCTCTCATTAGATCGCAGATCTCTTTAATGAGTGATACTATAAAGCGTCTATCAGTTAAGCGTCTGTAAGATGTTAAGTTTACCTTTTTAGTCACGACAGAACACACACACACACACACACACACACACACACACACACATTTTGGACCGTTTCATATCTCACTTGAATGTTGAATAGGTCCTTGGACAGGCTAGCGACTGTGATTTATTACATAAACAAAGGTTTCAAAACGGTTCAATATAGTTTTAAGTTGATTTCCCTCCAACCCGATTTTGAAAAAAGAAATTGATACTATTCAAACTATGCGAAGCAGGCAGTTATTGGTACCAAGTCTAGTTGTGCATATATCAGCAGGTTTGATTGTATTGTTTTATTAGAATTATTACCATATTTTAGTTAGTGATAATGATTTTTTTTGTATCCTTACTTGAACAATATAAAAGGGATTTACTTGAAACTCTAAATATTTAAAGATCGGGAGTTTTCAAAGTGAATTGTCCAAGAACAATTACTCTAGCAATGATATTGGAACTGCTAATATAACCTTGATAACGATACATTTCAAGCTATGTAAGAATACATTTAAACGATTTGTACAATAAAAATGTTTCGTAACATGGATTAATTTGAAATTGATAAATACAGGACGCTGTGGATATCTTACTGAAATTTTCAAAACTATATCTAGCAAACTGTTCAATCTCTCTATATATACAAGCATAATACTTTCGCAGTCTGCTATTCCTAATTCATCGTCGGAACCAACGGTTTATATTCCATTAACACTACCGTATATACTGTGGAATATTCAACTGGCAAAACTTCGTTTTCATGAATATTAATTACAGCTACTTGCTTACCAATGAAACCGTGCGTAGTACTAGTAATTTGAATTCTCTTCATCGAAGTTACAAAAGCTGACTCTTTGTGCCCTGCGAGATAAACCAATACGCTTAGACGAGGACTTCATGGTAGAACGAAGTTGCCATTTTTTTATTTAGATTTTTTTTTTACCTAGTTAAATAACCCACGGTCGATTAAGAAGCAAAACGTATACAGCGAATGTGGGTTTCGACGATGTTCTAAACTGTATCTATCCCCCGTGTCGCTTATAATGTCATAGTTTCTCGATGATTACCAAGAATATTCGATCTACAAGATTAGACTTCCAATTTTCAGCTGGTCATTTTCAGAATACAGCGATCAATCATATTCACTACATGTATTTGAGATGTTCCAGGGGTTGGTATGCCCGCTATTTCGATATTGATACTGAACTCTATTGAATTGAAAAGGTCCGTGAGTCGGCCTTGTAACGCTCCAGTATTGAGTTTGGCACATCGCTGCTTTGTTATGGACACTCCTTAATAAGAACCGGTCGGTAATCTGGGAATCTGTAATCTGATTTCACAGCATTGAGCGAAGTCAATCTAAGCTTCCAGTAGACTAATTAACGATGGAAATGGGTCAGTCATATTCGAATGTTATGCTCCTGCTATACTGAAAGGCTGGTGTCAAAGGACATGTTTGTGCAATTAACTCTTTAGATTACTATTTTTAAGCGATTAGCGCGTTATAATGACATCTAAAGATAGTTCACACAATAATGGAATGAATATCTAATTCAGCGAACGTTAAAGCAATATGTTAACTCATTCTGACAAAGTTGTAAGGGCTTTTCAAATTGCTCTATCATTATGGCCGTGTTCTAGCTCGAAAATAAACTGTGCGTTTTCGTGTACGCTTAGGGACTGAAGGCATTTTTAAAATAATAAATAAATAAATAAATAAATAAATAAATAAATAAAAGTAACTATTTTTAACATTTTGAAAGGATAATATATTTTCGATTTTGTAGATTTTTAATTTCTTCATCTATGGCTTATAATGTCAAACTGAATCTTTATCATTACCGGTAATTTTTTCTTCTTTTTTTTATAGGATAAGTTAGCATACTGATCGCTGTAAAAATTAGCGCTTCAAAACACATCGTCGGAAGCCACGCTATGTGATCGGTTATAACTAGCCTATACCACGTGTACCTGTATATTCCGTGGGACAATTGGGGGACGCCGTGTACCAGTGGGAGAGTATATGACAACGGATCTAAGGGTAGTGGGTAAAGGATATCACGTGACAATCCCGGACTAATCTAGGATAGCATTAGCAACGATGCTCTAGAACAGGCACTGCTTATCATTTAGAAGAAGAAGAAAAAGAAGAAGAAGAAAAAGAATGCATGACATTGAGATAAAATAATCAAAGTACAATGTGTGCCATGAACAAGGTGTAAAGGAATCAAATGAAAGAAATTCCTGCGACTACATGTTGAGAAACGGTCGTTATGACGTCATTGCCTTTGCACAAAATGCTGTTTTATGTAATTGCCAGGATACAGAAATAGTATTCCCTATAATTTAGAAGCGGGACGGGACGGAGAGCAGCTAACACCCGCGGCTTCCATATCGTGAAGAATTCTATTTCCGTATTCTAAATATTTTAGTGTATAACCTATTATAGTGACATTTTACGCTTGCGTGTTTCTCAACTGCACTAATAAACAGAATCTTGAAATTTGACTAAATGCAGCGGTCTAAAAATATCGTTGGGGGGGGGGGGGGGGGGTGTCAAACAGAGAAATGTTGGTCAACTATGAAATTACCTTGCATAGTCAACTATGAAATTCACCGTACAGGGTGGGGGGGGGGGGTAGGGGCTTAATCCACTTATCGGGCCAATTAATTTTATATATACATTTATGTACACCGCTCCTTTGTGAAAAAATGCAGTTCGTTGATTAATTCCTGCGATTTTTTGTGTGTTCAGATATTGTAGGTACATTGATTATAATAAAGTTGTATAAAAATGTGAGAAGAAAATGCATTTCTTGAATCATCTCCACAATGACCTGATTTACGCTGTCATGCAAAATGATTATATCCTTAACACCCGTTTTTATATTTCTGTTATGCTCATAGGTTGAATTTTCCCTACCGTTTAGTTTATTTTAGGCTCGGAATTGTCTAGATAAAGCTAAATAAAAATCATATCTCGACAATCTTATTAATAACTCACCGCACCCCTTTCCAGCTGACATCATACTGAGAGAGCGTCTATAGATTTCTAGTTACAGGTTCCCGTTGTATGGGTTCGTAAAGCACGCGCTCAGTTGTAAACATAGCAGCGCTGTATCATAATCAATTTAATTTCTAGGTTATTTCTATCTTTTTTATGCAGCCCGGATTGACTAAATTGGTAAGACTTTGGAAACGAACAACAGATATCTATAGACGCAAGGTCGAGCTGAGTAGGATGATGATTGTGAGAAATCATGTTGCCATGATTGCTTTGTTGGGCACACTTTTAAACATATTTATTCCTGTCATACAATTCAACTCAAGCAATTGGGACAAGTTGTGAACGAAAAGCATGACTAACAATATTCTTCTCTTAAAAACACTTAATTTAATCAAGAAGGTGGATATTAAAATGGATATATGGGAAAACGCCTTGAGCTAAGCTCATAATATAATAAGAGGAAATGATTACCGGCAACTTTGAGATAAAGGTTAATGGGTCAGGTAGACCCTTAGTGACGTCATCAATCAGTATTATATACTACTCCCAAGTTAGTTCAGCACCAACAGTATAGTCAGCAAGAAGAAACTTTTCAGTCCTTTGTTTGGAATTATTATTTTTTGTACTAAAATGGACAGTTTTTTTTTACTTAAAGGTAATGAATCTTTCGAACATTTATTAGAGTAATTTTCTTTTTCTAACTGGGTATTTTTATTTGATAAGATTCAAGATTGTCAAAATTAATTAACAAATGACGTTACAATTCCACAACAACATTTTAAGTTGAAAAAAAAATCAATTATCAGTAACACAAAAAGAAAGAAAAAATAAAAAGAAAGAAAATGATTTGGAAACAATGATAGAGAAGCAGAGCTAAATAGTTCGAATTCTTTCTTCCATGTCAGATTGTTTTATAAACTTTCACTATCAATAAAGGGGCCGCCGTGGCCGAGCGGTTACAGTCGTGGACTACAAATCTCTCAGCCCCTCACCGCTGTGGGTTCGAATCCTGGTAGGGACCTCAGATTTTTTCATGTGAGGAAGCCTTCCAGCCGGCTTGCGGTAGGTCGGTGGTTCTACCCGGGTACCTCTGTGTACTCGGGGTCTTCCTCCACCTGTAATTAGCTGGACGTCGTTATATGATTGAAATACTATCGCAGTGACGGTAAACCCCAATACAACAACAACTATCAATAAAACATTGGAAATTATGAATTATTATACATGTAAATATTTTATCATCTAGGAGCGTTTAGATTTGTCATTGAAGGATTAAACAGCAGAATATTATTTTGTTATTATTATTTGTAAGCGATGTAACTTTTTCTTTTTTGACTGTCAAAGAAAATAACTTTAAGTTGTGTCTAGAAGACCACACGTACAGTTCGAGGAGTCGACTATGTTTTTATTAATAGGTCATGGGCCTATGAACTACAATTTATACTCAATCTGGAGTAAATAATTTTGATGGAACGTTAACCATGACAATGATACCCCTGAACACCATGTGCGTCTGTCTTCATCTGATGTTTGAAAGAAGCAACAGAGGTTGTGTTTTTAGCAGAATCAGGTTTTCCACTGAAAATTCTGACCGTGGGGGGAATAAAAAGAGTCGTACTAGATCTACAAGTTTGTTCTGTAACGAGGTACATTAATATTGCCTGCATTACGAAGATAGTATCTGCTAGTGTCAATTCCTGGAGGATAGAGGGAAGATAAATACTGTGCGTAAGTCTTTTTTCATTTTGTAGAATAGCATAAGCTTATGTTTGCATCTTCCAGATTTCAGAGATACCCAACCTACTTCTGTCATGAGATTATTTATAGAAACAAGTTTAGTAGAACCAACTATTCTAGCGGCTTCCTACTGCATCTTTTTCTAAATCGTATCAAAAATAGCATCACCATATTCTAGAAGTGGGCGTATAAAAGATAAGTATAATTTTTCGAGAGAGCGACGCGGATTAAAAAAAGGAAGGGGGACGAAGTATAATTTTCGCTTGTAGGCTTTAGATAATATATATTCAATATGTTTAATCCAAGTAAGATCATTTGAAAAATAACGACATTTTTGCGGTGTATGAAACTGTCTTGCATGTATACAAGTGGGTGGTATAGAGAGTTAGATTTACGAGGTATCAGAAAGAACTCGCGGTCTTAACCAGCTGTTTTTTAAACTAGTCATTTATTTTCAGTAGAATCTGCCATTACCTTCAGCTCGTTTACAATGAAAAAGAGAAATGTGTCGTCAGCGAAGAGATGATTGCTAGGATCTATGTCAGTGACAATATCATTGATATAAATTAAGAAGAGTAAGGATCCAAGTATAGAACCCTGGGGTACTCTAGATTTGCCGAAATTCCAGTTTGACTTACAGCGAGAAAAACTACGCATTGCTTTCTTGAAGACAAGTCACTTGAGAACCATTCATGTAAAGACTCAGATATCCCATACATTTGAAGTTTTATGTAGATGTCCGCTATGCCTAGTCAACACTTGTGTGCCCGTAATTTGTGATATTGTTCTACTTTCGGCGTGACTACCAGTACCAAAAATAGCATGTCGCGCCGAAAGGCTCATTGATTGGACTACCCTATGCCATACATAAATCTTACCCAACAAAAAATATTTTAAATAAGATAAAAGACGTTGATATGGATTGAAGTTATGTAGACAAGAGGGCCAAGAAGGCCCTAGATTGCTCACCTGAGAAAAGTATCATTCATTGCCTGTACAAAACAGATTGCTTAAGAATAAAGATGATGAGGTGAAACAATGTTCAGGAATTTTCTGACCCCATCCACAAAAGATATCATCATGACAAACATTCTGCCAAAGTTTGAGGGTGATTGGACCAAAAATGTTGCCCTCAGAGTATAAACAAGATTTTTCTAAGATTTGACCTACTGACCTACTTTTCTGTCCAGCCCCACCCATTTTCAAACTGGTTCGAGATATCATCATGACAAACAATCTGACCAAGTTTGAGGAAGATTGGATCAAAATTGTGGCCTCTAGTGTGTAAACAAGATTTTTCTAAGATTTGACCTACTGACCTATTTTTTGATCCAACCTGACCCATTTTCGAAAGGGTTCAAGATATCATCAAGACAAACATTCTGACCAAGTTTGAGGAAGATTGGATCAAAATTGTGGCCTCTAGTGTGTAAACATCAAAATTGTTGACGGACGACGCACGTCGGACGACGGACAATCAAGTATCCCAAAAGCTCACCCTGAGCTATGCTCAGGTGAGCTAAAAATATAGAACGGTAATATGATGTACAAATCATTATCTGTGAAATATTTCATCCAAGGAAATCAAAGTAAACTTACATTAAATATAGGTATTAAAGCGTCCCCTTGACGGCAACTGGCGTCACAGAGCACCGACTAAGCCAAACGGGTCAGTACCGTTTAATTTAAATGACAAGAGGCCATAATCTCTCCGTCTGCATTTTTTTTCAGCTGGGTACTCTACGTCTCTATACCGTTTCCAGAGCGTCCTCGTACCAGCCAGTGTGTTGACCGTTTTTTGCCGGGTCTCGCCGGGTCCTCACCGTGTGGCTACCGGCCCCTTACCGCCCGGAACACCCCCATACCGTACGCTAAACGTTCTCGCCACCTTGCTGACGTCACACATGGTACATAAAAGCTGGGAATTCACACGGCCGGTAAACATTACCTCACGAATTGTACGTACATATACTCCTTATAATTTTTCTCAAAAATCCTAACTAATGCCTTAAAGTGGAATGAAAGCTGCTGGGGCGGGTTAAGTAAGGAAACTTCCGGAACCACAGGATCCTCCAACCTGATCCACAACTTCAAGAGTAAGAAGCAAAATCCCAAGTATGAGTCTTTTGATATAAATGCAGATAAGATTCTGTAAATTATTATCTATGCGTAGATTATATTCAAATTCTATATTTCAAATTTGTCGTTTTTATACAGCAAACTATGGAGTCACGGTGACTGGCACGGTTTTTAAACGGGCACAATGAAAACACGGCAACAGGCCGGTATGGAGACCTTTTGAAGACGGTGGAAGTTATTAGGGTACAAGTTAATCAGACTATAGATGAGATGTTAGCATCTATTCTTAAAGCATCATTTAACCTTTTTTTTTCAAGCTGACGCTATGTAATTGAAAATCTATTTTTCTGAACTCTAATGAATGGTGTTACTTGCAAGAGGTCTGTCAACCAAGTCTTCCCGTGGCCTTGTTATTTAGGAAGAAGTTATCAGATACACATTAAATTTGCCGATTTTTTATTGACGATAAAAGGTCAAGACATGCGTATTTTTAATCAGTTAATCAAAATAATTAATCATATTTTTTTTAGACCAATTACATAGTTTTATTATTCAGTAATGATGGTGGTTGCTCCCTTTTCTGATTTTGGGGCACTATGATCAAGTTTAAACATATTCAACACGGCGTCAACAAAGGTCAAGTATTTGTGTCCATATTGATTGCATTTCAGTTTGCAAACAATACAGTCATTTGTCAGATACAAGAAATTGTTTTCAAGAATCATTAATTGTTTTGTGTTTTTTTTGGCTGAGGTACAAACCATGAATGTGAACTAAATGGAAAAAATGCATAGGGATTTGTTGATATATTGAAAATGTATTATTTTATTAAAACAAACTAACATTCTTACCGGTAATTCTTTTAGATAATTCATTATATCATTAAAAGTAACCCTAAATTTGCTGCCAAAAAGAAGCTTTGAAAATACAAATCTGACAGAGAACACCTTCCTATTTTATAGTTTACCATGTACAAAAAAAGATCGATCAATTTGACAAAATCAAGTGTTTGCTACAATTTAAGGTTTCTAATTCGGAAACACTACCGCCCCCCCCCCCCCCCCCCCCAAAAAAAAAAAATCGTAATAGACTCTATCCTTTGCATAGAAAATGTACGGAAATGGTGCAAACAAAACAATATGGCTTTGAACCCTGTTAAGTCCAAGGCAATGTTAATTGGAAATAAAAGAAAAATACACGAAACAAGTTCATAGAATATCTGCATCAATAACTGCTCAGTAAGAAATGTTACAAACCAAAAAATGTTAACCAAACCAAATTGCAAAAACGATCGTGCAAAATTATTATAAAGTTATCAACTTAGTCACACTCACATTACCTTGATAAGGAACTTGATATTTTACCGTTCTCGTACAGAGTGAAATTTCATGTAGGGGTATTAGTCTACAAAGCATTAAATAACCTAACGCCTGTTTATATTACTGAACTTCTTACAAACGTGTGCAATAACAATTATTTTTTAAGATCTCAAGCAAACAACAAATTAACATATGATAAACCGAACACAAAATTCGTAAAGAAAAGTTTGAACATACGGGCGCTTCAGTATGGAATGGTTTGCCTAATTGTATTAAATCGGCAACAAACGTGCAGTCATTTAAAAGGTTGCTTCATCATTATTTCATCCAATGCCTTTAATTATTATTCCTTGTTTCGGGTATCGGAACTTAATATGTTTCATGCATTTGTACCTAAGTTTGTCAAACTATTACCATGTCAAAACAATAGCATGAACATCCCTTAACACCGAGGTATATAGTATTGTGTGTATGCATTGTATTCGTAAACGTCCGAATGATATGTACAATTCATTTGCTATTAATGTATCAAATATTACGCTTTGTTCCTTGTTCTTGGTGTTAATAATATTGGTTTCTGCTCAGAGATTTGAAATATTTTCAATGATATATAAGCAGACTCCTCTTCCATTTTCATCATTTTTACATCATTACATCATTAACATTATCATTCTATTAAGAACTTAGACTTGTTTTTATTTTGTTTGTTTGTTGTTATTATATTTTCTTTTATCACCATTTTGTACATAACATTGATGTTTTATTTCAGAAGGCCTCGTGTATAGAAGTTATACTTACAATGTTTGTAAACTTACTGAGCTACCTTCTATAAATAAAGATTTTATTATTATTATTATTATTATAAAGAAATATTCTACTTAACATTATGATTGTTGACCTACTTAAGGTCGATGACGTAAGCCAATGTTCAATGTTTGATCAGTAGATATACCTATTCTTATAGAAAAAGTTACACACTATTGTTAGTTAAGATGACAACTTCGTATTTACATTTTTTTAAAATAAAATATCCTGACTGAATTACAGTTTCTTTGATAAATATGTAGTTGTTTTATCAAAACGGTTTTTTCTTTATGCTTCGGGTCGAACGTTATAAATAACTGCGCTGTAGTAGTCCATTTCATTGAGAGGTGGTTATCTTCGGTTAGCTGCGGTTATCGGGCTTCATTATAATGAAGGGGACACTTTACTGAGAAGTTTTGATTTCCTAGAACTTCGTGAGCAAACTCCACACAGTGATCTCCCTTGCAAGCAAAAAAAATCACTGCCTTCACAAATGTCACATGATGATGGTATGGTAAACTAACAAAATGGCGTCTCCGTCTGCTGTCACAACAACAAAAATATTTTTTAAATGATTTAATTTTTTACCACGAGGCGATATTTGATGTTCATTAAAGAAAACATACTTAGGGAATTGACACTCACAGTAAGATAAAAGTTTTTGGAAAAAAGAAAAATTAGCTAAATTCTGTTAATTTTAACTTGTGGTGGCAGTGGTTATCTACAACTGTAAGGGGAGGTAACTATTGCGGCGGAGTTTGCTTCGTGGACAGTACAAAACGCTTTACGCATTTTATGACCGTTCTTCATCCTTCGTTACTTTTTTTTCTTCTTAAAGGATAGTTCTTATTCAATATGTACTGAATTACAAAGTTGAGGTTGGGGCATTGCATTTAAAAGGGTTCATAGAGTGAAAAGGTCTACAAATTCCTTGTCTCTCTATGTTGAATTTTGGTAGAATTAAAATCAACTGATATCGAAGTGGACGGGAAAAGTTTGTCGGGAAAAGATGTGCATTTTATTGGAGAATGACGTGATCAGCAATCTACATGTCTGAAATAACCACGTTAGACCTGCTCTGGATTGGATGAGTATAAATTCCTCCTTTTGTACCTCAAGGTGTTTAATATCACCATCACTTCAAATTGGAAAATGTAAATGAGACCGCAATTACATAATTTTCGAAGAAAATCAGTTTTATATCTCGGGGTAAAAAAAATCTGTTCCGTTAGGAGATCGAGCCACCGTGAAAGTGACAAATATGTCTCGTCTACGATCTGAGATCAAACGAGACTATGCTAATATGAAAATGAGGGGGTCAAGAGGACAGTATTTGAGAAGGAACATATGTCGTCTGGTGGGTGCCTGGTCACGTGAGTATTATGTGTGTGGTCTGTAACTAAGAAACGTCCCTCATTGACACTTAATTAATTGAATTCATTTCACAAACAACGATCAGAAAACTTTTTTTTAGATAATTTACATTTCCAAATTTTGATTCCTTGGTTTCATGCATGACCATTCGGATCGCGGTCCAGCTTACACGGAATTAATAGGTCTGATGTAAATATGATTTGAGAGGAATTTCAATTCAAAAAACCTTATAAATGTGAAAGATACTTTAAAGTGTCTAGGTTTTTTATATTTATTTTTCAGTTTCTTCACTCTTTTTTTAAAGGCAATTGCTGTCTGAATCTATCTGTATTGTAAAATGTATCGATTTACAAAAAAAAAATGTTGCGACTATATTAAAGTATATTTGTTTCAGACACTTTAATGATAAGATAATTAAAAGTCTAGTCTAATTACACGCTCTATAAAATACTTTGATCTATCACATTAGTTCATAGATTATATCATGTGCACAAGTCAAACGATACGTTACTATTTTGCTTTTGGGGAGGGCTGAATCTAGTATTGTTATAATTTGCAGTCCAACCCTTTTGCTTATATAAGAAATATGATCTAGAACAAGTATATCATTATTCTGGAAACAATATCACGTGGATTAACTGGACTCGTATGATTTTCTGAAGCAGACGTTGATGACAAACTTGGATCTGTCTCGTGAATACGGAAAAAGAACGACTGGTCGAGATGATCACATCGTGTATCTTAATTATGATGCATTAGAAATCCTTCACGGAAACATGTGGGCGTTTTCAAATTAAGCATTTTTGTCTCCAAATCAAGGTGACGCTGTGTCGGCTATAAGCACATGTACAGACAAAAATGTTCAGACAGAAACCTTTTCTCTCATGAATCTAAACCTTTTCAACTACTGCACGCTATCAATATTTTCATTTGCAATAAACGACTGTGTGCGTTGTATAAAAAAAACTATATGATTAATGATTGTTATTTCAGACCAAAATCTCGGAAAATTCACAATTTGACGTTCTGTTGAATTCTATATATATACAGAATGTGCAATAAAATGAGTCGATTTTGGTAGCTGGCTAGAGCCACGTTGGTTTGTCACATCAGCAACTTGATAGTTATACCAGGGGCCGTTTTAATAAAGCTCCTTAGTTTTTAAGGTAAATAATTCCTTAACTGGAATAAATCACCTAAGGTGTTTTATATATAACATTCAAGGAAATCGGTGAATTTATGTGATTTTTAAAGAAAATCGGAAAATCTTAGAAACTAAGGGAACTTTTTTTCTAAGGAGCTTTATGAGTGCAAAGCTAGTGACGTCACAATTTCTATATATAATTCCTAAGTTACATAATTTTTTCAAAGAAAATCTATCTACCTATTAGTTTGACTGTTATATATATCTACCCATCGTAAACGGAAAAAAGATGAATAATACAGTTAAAACTGAAACAAAAGAGGTCATGTTTAACTAAAATATTTTAGAAAGATCTAAAATATTTAAAAAAAAAAAAAAAAAAAAAAGAGTTAAATACGAGCAAAGTGCTGACATGTCAAGCAATTGGCTCATGACCCAAACCTTCTGCCACACGATTACCGTAATATTTCTTTTTATGGCCTTCATTAGTTCAAAGCAACAAAGCCAGGGATTTTGTCCAAACGTCATAAAATAGCTGAATTAAGTATGAATGGTTATATCACGTGTGATTTAGAGTAGCTTTGAAATGGTTATTAATTACATTACTTTTATATTTACAAGGACCGATCTAGCTAAGAATTGTACAGAATCCCGGTAGTAGGGATGCATTGTTAGATATACATGTAATTTCTTTTAACTAACATCTTTCTACGCCGATTGGGAACTAAATACTACTGGTATTCCTTTGCGATTGGATAGGACTAGTTATTTGTGCATGGGAAGGTCGTGAAATCTCTTCGTCCGCAAACGAGGTTCGGACACACAGATGTCGGATCCGGATTCTTGTTTCCTACACTGGACCACGGCGCTACCCCGTCAGGAATTATTGGATAATGGTTTGTCTAAATTCTTAAATCAACCAATTATAACTATTGTTGAAAGAGGAATATCAACGGCTCAGGCTCCCTCGCTATTTAAATTCCGAGAAAAACTTGAGCTATTTCTTCGAACAGAAACTGTTGTTAGAAAACGTGTAGCAATGCCTGTCAAGCAAGCGGTAACGATCTCCCATTTGTCGAGAGCTTGAAAAGTTCCTAGAAGCGCTTGATTGCGAGGTTGAGGTAAATTCAATTTTGTTAAACAGTTTTTACACGCGATGAGGTCAAGCTGACATGATGGCTGCAGGAGTGACGGTCAGACTGCTGATATTGTAATGCTTTTTAATCCTGAAAATTCCGATAAATGTTGACATTTATTTTTATAAATAAAGCATAATTATTCTTAAGATGTAATAAAAGACCTATTAAAACAAATATAAGAAACTCCTGTAACAGACAAGAAAATATTATTTTGTCACGCGGCAGGTCAGTGAATTTTTGCAAACTGTCTAAATATATGGAAAATCACAGAGAACAAACTTTTTTTTTTTTTATAAAAGTATTATTTTTCTAATGCAAGAAAATATTTTCAGTTTAATTAATTTTGAAAATTCATTAAAATTTTTATTTAAATTCAACCAGTCTAGAAGAAAAACAACAAAATCTTCATATTTTTGTTCGTGCAGGGGCTTCTGTATTTTACTTTTTTTTATACTTATTTAAATATAGTATGTATCATTTTGAAAGTAATGTATTGTTCTTTTACAAGATATGAATTACTTTCAAATGTCTCAAATAGAATAGCAGAAATTTGCAAACGTGACTTTACGAGATCAGGACAATCTGCCGCGTGATTTTGAGTGATTTTGATTACTTGCTAATCTTTGTTATTATATCTTTGATGTGATATGTCTTTAAAATGAAAATGATTCCTTCAGTAATGAAGCTTGGGGTGTAATATTGTCTCCCTGGTTGGAAAAGCAATCTGATATTTTTGTCTTCCCACTTCCACCAGCATGATACGTCTGGAACATTTCACATGAAAAGACCCTGCACATACATGATGTTGAAGTTGTCAGGCTTAGAGTTTGAAGTTAGCTTATTGAAATCAAATATATCCTTGCCTAGAGGTATTTGTGAGAGAAAATTGCCATTGTCACTTTTTGAACAAAATGTCTAATATTCAAGGATTAAAAATCCCTTTGGGTCCTTCTTCCGTACCAAGTCCCTTGAACGTAATATATATGTTTTTACACACAGTGTAAAAGTTGTCGTTTCATGTCCGTGTGTCTCTGACACTCTGGCATTTACTAAATACAATCGTCCATTGAAAGCCAGAATGGCTCTTCAGTATATAAAAAAGAAGGCCGGTGAGCCCTTCTGGCTTTCAATGGGCGCAATGTAATACTTTCAGTAACCAATTTATCTTTTAGAAACTACTCCTAGATCTCAGCTCTCATCTTTAGCAGTCTTTGTGTCTGTGGAAAATATCATCAATATTTCGATATATAAATGATAAGCCATTCAACCCATTTGAAGAGCTAGTGTGTGTTGGGGGGGGGGGGGGGGACTTATATTATCCAAACCTCATTTCAGAAGGGTTTCTGTTTCGCCACCGGTCTTTAAACCAAACACACACACACACGCGCGCGCGCGAGAAAGAGAGAGCTGATTTGAGTTTCTTTGTCTCAAGATTTAAAGGAATGATACTTAAGTATGATTTTCATACTCGAACATAACATTAGTTTCTATAGGGATTTGAGTTTGATACTCAAATTTGAGTCTCAGATAATAAATCCTGATTGAGAAAACGGGGTCAGGGCTTGGACTCCCTCTGAGATCTGCTCCTGGATCCTCGCGTGCGTGTTTAACACATTAAGCCGCCTTTACTACGTGCTCAGTAAATTGGTAATCAAATATTGCGGTGTCACATAAATTGGACGTTAATTAAGCGCGTGCATTATTTTATTTTTCCTCTAACCTTGAACCAATTTGCCACTTTGTCTAGAATATCATATCATTGTATCGTGAAAGATGATATAGAGAGATTGCAATTTATTTCATGTTTTCGTTGGTAAATTGTATTATACACGTTAGAATATAAGATGTATCATTTCCATTGTGTTAAACGATGTTTGTCTACGTGCCTAAGTACGAGAGTTTCTATTGGTCCAGAAAATCCCAACTACGTAGTTGAGCAGCGAATATTGGCGCTTTTCAAATAATCGATAACGAGCAAATGCTAACTAATGATTAGAGGAATATACATTATCAGCCACTTCCCTTTTACCCTGATGTATTATTTGGACATCATAAAGTTAGCTCCCCTTTCCTTGCTTACATCATTTGTAATGCAAACTCTGTCAATAATCATATTGGTAGTGTCTCATCTTATTTACGTTGTAAGTAGCATTGTCTCCATCCTATCTACATCTAATCTGTATTAATGCATAAGCTGAATGTATATCAATGATTATTGTTCGATCCCATCACTTACCTTTTCGTATGCATATTATTGTTCAATCCCATCACTTACCTTAACGTATGCATATGTTTCAGATCTCCATCATTCTAGATGTCATAGTTAATAAATGAAGGATATCAAGAAACAGTGTACATAGTTAATACTCATTTATGATGGAGATGTATAGGATCTAGACACTATCGGGAGCATATAACGTTACATCCGCTATATTCGTCCCTGGACTCCATCGTGCCTAAGTGCTGGGACATTGCAAAGATGCCGAAAGTTAAGTGCCCGATACCGGCATGTGAATACGAAACTGCCGACCTAGATGCGGCTATAGTGGCTGCTCTTATTACGACACATGCCAAAGTACATGATGCTCCCATGACGCCAGCTAAAGCTGAAAAAGTCAAACGGCCATCAGTGACATCCGCTGGTACAAGTGAGGAATGGTCATACTTCCTATCGAGATGGAAGGATTATGTGGAAGCTACCAAAATTAAAGACAAGGAGTTAATTATTCAACTTCTTGAATGCTGTGATGACACACTTCGTAGGGACCTAACAAGGGCCGCTGGTGGATCACTTACCAACGAGACCGAGGACAATGTTCTCAAAGCAATACGACAGCTCGCAGTCCGAGAGGAAAACACCATGGTTGCACGAGTAACGCTGAACAATATGACACAAGACCGAGACGAGCCGGTACGTGCATTTGGTGCTAGACTTCGTGGTCAAGCTAGTGTATGTAAGTTCATATTAAAATGTGGAAACTGTGATCATGACGTCAATTATACCGATGCTATTCTACGCGATGCACTCATCCGCGGTCTCTATGACCAAGAGATCCAACTTGACCTATTAGGTGCTGAGAATCAAAACATGACTTTGGAGGAAGTTTTCAAGGTTGTCGAAGCCAAAGAATCTGGAAAACGCTCTGCCTCTAAGTTAATTGACTCTCAAGGTGCTGCAGCTGCAAGTTCGTACCGCCGTGAAAAAAGTCGCGCACAACAACAGGCAAAGAGTCAAGAACATCCAAAGAAAATCAATCCACGTGAATCGTGTTCTTATTGTGGCAAAAATGGACACGGTGTGCGAGCCCCACCATCTATTCGCCAAAAGGAGTGCACAGCTTATGGACAGATATGTTCAAAATGCAAACGTCCTAACCATTTTTCGTTGATGTGTAGATCCTCAGCGAAGATACAATCTACTGAACATGAGGGTGCAATCTTCGATTCATTATGCTCAGTCACTGAATACAATTCATCATACGACCTCAAAGGTCTGGTTCTAGACCACCACGTATACGATGACATCTCGGACAAATGGACCAAATGTGCATCGAAACCCCAACCTTACCTAAAAATCACCGCAGAAAGTGTGCTTGACGACTACAAAACGTTCGGATGTGAAACAAGCTTCCCATCTAAACCTAAGACTACGGTAGTGTCTGCCATGGCAGATACTGGCTGCCAAAGTTGCCTGGCAGGAATCAAAGTTGTGAATCGCTTGGGTATGACTGAAAGGAATCTCATACCAGTGACAATGAAAATGCATGCTGCAAACAATAGAGGCATAAGGATACTTGGCGCAGCAATCATCCGCTTCTCTGGTGTGTCGTCTAAAGGAACTTTACTCCAGACTCGCCAAATTGTCTACATCACTGACAATTCTGACAAGATATTTCTAAGCAGAGAAGCATGCGCTGCATTGGGTATTATATCAGAGTCATTCCCAAAACTTGGTGAAACAGATAACATTACACGTTCTTCAATAGATATCGGACACAACGCTGCCGACGACAAGCCGTTATCGACAGACTGTGATACAACCAGTTGCGCAACACCAGAATCACTTCATACCAATTCCAATGCACATTTGTGTGACTGCCCAAAACGACAACCCCCACCTCCGGTACCAACAAAGTTACCATTTCCTGCAACAGAAGAACATGTAATAGATTTACAACAATACCTCTTAAATAGGTACAGGTCAAGTACATTTAATACCTGTGAACACCAGACCTTACCACTCATGACAGGACCACCGATGCAACTTATGGTGGACCCTGAAGCCAAGCCTGTGGCTTATCATACCCCTGTTCCAGTTCCACTCCATTGGCAGGAGGAGGTCAAATCTGGACTTGATCAGGATGTGAGACTAGGTGTGATTGAACCTGTCCCTATAGGAGAACCAGTCACTTGGTGCCACCGCATGGTAGTTTGCGCCAAGAAAAATGGTACACCTAGACGCACAGTGGACTTTCAGGCCTTAAACGCCCATGCTGTCCGAGAAACACACCATACTCAGGCTCCATTCCACCAAGCACGATCAGTTCCACAGGGTACCAAAAAGACAGTATTTGATGCCTGGAATGGGTACCACAGCGTACCTCTTCGTCAAGAAGACAGGCACCTTACCACATTTATAACACCGTGGGGTCGATACCGATACCTTACTGCCCCACAGGGATATGTCGCTTCAGGCGATGGATACACTCGGCGCTTCGATGAGATCGTTAGTGACATCCCCAAGAAGACAAAATGTATCGACGACACTCTCCTTTGGGCTGACAATATTGAAGAAAGCTTTTTTCAAGCATGCAACTGGCTCGACATATGTGGACGAAATGGTATAACGCTTAATCCTGATAAGTTTGTATTCGCCCTGGACAATGTGGAATTCGCTGGTTTTGAAATAACACCAGAAAGTGTTCGCCCATGTGCGAGATATATCCATGCGATCCTTGAATTCCCAACACCCAAGAACATAACTGATGTACGATCATGGTTTGGCCTTATCAACCAAGTTTCTTACGCGTTCAGTATGACGGACCGCATGTTACCATTCCGTCAGTTACTGAAACCAAGTACACCTTTTAAGTGGGACTCAACCCTTGATGACCTCTTTCAGGAGTCAAAAGCTGTGATCATCAACGAGATTGAAAACGGTGTGCGCATATTTGATCCCACTAAGCCGACTTGCCTAGCGACGGATTGGTCTAAAAATGGAATAGGATTCTGGTTATTCCAAAAACACTGTGACTGTGCTCAAACAAAACCGTTTTGCTGTACTGATGGGTGGAAAATCACTTTAGTCGGAAGCAGATTCACTAGTGCCACAGAATCACGATATGCACCAGTCGAGGGTGAAGCATTGGCCGTAGCCGATGCTCTTGAGAAAGCTCGATATTTCGTACTTGGATGTGAAAACCTAGTGATAGCAGTGGATCATAAACCGTTGTTGAAAATATTTGGGGATAGGTCCCTGGAAAACATCCCTAATGCTCGACTCCGCAACCTAAAAGAGAAGACACTTCGGTACAAATTTAAGATGCTACATGTGCCAGGTGCCAAGAACCGAGCACCAGATGCCATTTCGCGCAACCCGACTGGAGATGCAGAACCAATGGTACTCATCGATGACATCTCATCAGTATCCCTAAACAATGAGTCTTACCTGTACTTATCAGCTGTTAGTTCAACTGAAAACTTGAAATGTATAACATGGGACAAAGTGCGCACAGCTACATCGAGTGATGAACCTATGCACCAACTAGTGGAGCTAATAGAAACGGGTGTCCCCGCCACTCGTACTGACTTCCCGGCTCCCCTAAAAGATTTCTTCCCATTTAGAGACCATTTGTCCACAGTTGACGGCGTCGCTATCTACAAAGATCGACTGGTGATCCCCCCTTCACTAAGACAAGATATACTTACCTCCCTTCATTCCGCACACCAAGGTGTCACATCGATGACATCTAGGGCTGAACAGTCTGTCTTTTGGCCAGGAATAACAGCCGATATCACGAGTATAAGAAATAATTGCTCGCATTGTAATCGTATGGCACCTTCTCAGCCCAATCCTCCTCCAACACCACTCGTATACGCGCAATACCCGTTTCAATGTCTATCTGCTGACTTCTTTCATTACAAGGGTGTGAATTACCTTGTGATAGTGGACAGGTACTCAAACTGGCCCACCGTAGAAAGATCCGCAAATGGTTCCACGGGTCTAATTGAAAGTTTGCGAAAAACTTTCGTCACTTTTGGAATTCCAGATGAACTGGCCTCAGATGGGGGCCCAGAGTTCACCTCGACTGCAACACGAGACTTCTTGCACACCTGGGGTGTACATCACAGACTGTCTTCGGTGGCATTCCCACATAGTAACTGCAGAGCGGAGGTTGGGGTCAAGACGGTTAAGCGCATGATAACTGACAACACCGGCCCGAATGGTGAACTTAACACTGATGCTTTTCAGCGCGCCATTTTACAGTATCGAAATACCCCTGATCGGGATACAAAACTTTCGCCTGCCATGTGTGTATTCGGACGTGCTGTGAAAGACTTCATTCCCATTCTTCCGGGTCGTTATCTACCTCACGACACATGGCGAGACACTTTACTTCTACGCGAGGCTGCCCTCAGAAATAGACATATAAAAATAGGGGAACGCCTCAGTGAACATACCAAACGTCTACCACCACTCAAAGCTGGTGACTTTGTCAGAATACAAAACCAGACTGGTCGCCACCCTCTAAAGTGGGATAAAACAGGTCAGGTCATTGAAGTCCATCAATTTGACCAATATGCCGTACGAACTGATGGTTCTGGCCGTATAACGCTACGCAACAGGAAGTTCCTCCGTCGTTATACACCCGTATACCAACCCCCAACACGTCAAACCATTGCGACTGATTTACAGAGTCTATCAAAGACTTCTTTACCTCAGACTACTCTCATACAGACTCCGTTGAAACCTGGACCCACTTCCGGTAATTTAGGCACCGACATGAGTACCACTAGAAGGGACACTTCACCAATTCACCGTAGTGAACTTACTAGTAACACGCCTTTCGATTCTCCAGACGCTATGCGTAATAACCCAGATTGTAAACCGGTCCCTTCTACTCCAGACCCCATGCCTGCATCACCAACACATCAGCCTACATCAGCCTTTCAAGAACAACCAATCCAACCAACCGCACCACCATGTACACTGACCGCACCTACACCTATGACTCCGCGACGTTCCAAGCGACCAAGTGTGAAACCAGGATGGTTACGGGACTATGTGCAGTTGATAACGGGGCAGAATAATCCCCCGGCTGGAGGGCAGTCTAACCCTGAGAAGGCCGATCCACCATAAGTGTTCCTTAAATTTGTTGTGTTAATATTGATAAAATCTAAATAAGTGAGTGAATTTTTTTTTATGTTGACCAATAAGTAAGTTGCAAGTAGCAATTGAACTTGTTCTATATCTGTATTACTGGTTACTAGTGTAATGAACATTATAATCAATGGCAGATTAACTGCATTACGAAGGACTTATATTCTACCAGCCATTGTTCACAGGGATTCACAAATGACTCAGGAGGGGATAGAGGAATATACATTATCAGCCACTTCCCTTTTACCCTGATGTATTATTTGGACATCATAAAGTTAGCTCCCCTTTCCTTGTTACATCATTTGTAATGCAAACTCTGTCAATAATCATATTGGTAGTTTTTTTTTAAGTTTTCCATCCTATCTACATCTAATCTGTATTAATGCATAAGCTGAATGTATATCAATGATTATTGTTCGATCCCATCACTTACCTTTTCGTATGCATATTATTGTTCAATCCCATCACTTACCTTAACGTATGCATATGTTTCAGATCTCCATCATTCTAGATGTCATAGTTAATAAATGAAGGATATCAAGAAACAGTGTACATAGTTAATACTCATTTAATGATTCCACGAGCGATGTATAGAATAAAGGATTGAGCGCTCGTGGGTTTCCGACGCTGGTTTATTATCTACGAAACATCCGAGCACGGCCGGATATAGCCGAGAATTTGCGCGATGAAATATGAAGAAAAGCACCGGTTACATATTTATGTGTTGTTATTTCATTTTAAGTCAAATTTATTTATTTATTGTATTTTAGACAACATGATACATTTATTGTATTTGTTGTCTCGCTTTAGGTAACCCACCCATCATTAAATTATAACCATGTTCCTTCAGATGCTTAAAAAAGACTTCAGTGAATTAAGGTGCGAGCATCCATTGACTTAACTGTGGATGAAAGAACACTTTGCTCAAAGTCTATAAAGAACTGAATTTACTATAAAATTAATTAAATTATGGATGGAATACCTTAATACATGTATGATTAAATGTAATCTTACAATGTAATATACCTATATCCTCTACACCATCGTTTAGAACAGGAAGGGACATTCAATTTCTAGAGTGAACTGTATCAATCTGATTAAAATCAGCCCCTAGCGTCACTTCACTAAGCTACATCGTAGTTTACGTAGCGTCATTAAGGAGCTGATTTTATTCAGATTGGAACTGTATAAAATATGCATTTCATATTATTTCTCAAATACAGACGCGTGACAAGGCTGGCGCACGTGCGTGTTTACGCAAAGTATCTTCTTTAACCGTTTGTAAAAATGAAAATGAAATACACGCAACGATTGCATTGAAAACTGGACTAAAAATATTAGACCTGCAGATAACGAAAGGAAAAAAATAAATAAATTGTAATCTAAAAAAACAAACAATGATGCGATTAAGGATTTAACTTGTACATTTGCGTTACATCATGGATTTCGCTTAGAATCATTTGCATATTTTACAAATATGCACCGTAAGTCACGTCAGATGACGTTACACAGGTGAATCAAGGCGGTATCTATGGTGTCCCATACTTGTCATTTCAAAAAATAAAAAGTCGATGTGAAAGTGCCTTATAAAGAAATCTTGTATGACTCTCCATCTTCGTAAATGGAAATTAAAGTGCTGTGCTGCTGTTTTCAGTAATGTTTTGACAGGATATGTCTTTATTTTTTAGTGTTTACTCATTTGTTCAAGAATCTATCAAAACACATCAAAGACTCTTAGACAAACATCCCATCCAATTTCTACAACTTCCTGATCGATATGAACAAGGATGTTTATGGCATTATGGGTAGAAAAATGGCTGAATAAATCAAGGTGTAAAATTAAACAAATCTTCACGCGAGTAATTGTTTAAATAACGAAATAATGCATACCTTTCAGTGGTGGGGGGGAGGGGAGGGGGGTTCACATGAACGACGAGGATTTATTGAGATCGTAAATAGTAAACAAAACAAATTACAGTGCGCATTTAATTATGACAGAGTGGGTCGGGTGAATGTATTCATGCAAGACCGAAACAAAAAAAAACTGCAATCACATGCAAATATACTGGTACAAAGTGGGGCGTTTCAACTGCATGTAGGGCATAAAAAATATATTGAGTTTGCACGTACCAACGCATTGCAGTGTCTCGTAATGACAAATGATGTACAGGAGTTTTTGTCATTTGTCTGTGGTCAATTATGCAAATGTTGCAGCCGTTCAGTAAGTAGAATTTCCAGTCTGATGATGTCCATTTCTCATCCATTTCTTCGAGCAAGTTATGTTGGGGATTTTCGCGTGGATACGAAACTATGAATACGGTTTGATCATGTTTTTGTGCTGCTGATTTCGCCTCTCTCCAAACATTTTCCAAACATTTTCTTTCACTACCACTCCGTCATTAAGATCGGAAGCCAATCGGATGCAGGACAACCTTGACCTGCTTGGCGTTGGAGAGTATCCAAAATGTAAACGTCGTTTTGATTGGTTTAAATATGTTCGTGCTAAACGTGTAAAACGTCGAACCCCACGGTGTTAACGGAACTAATTGACCGATGGTGTCTGACGATGGTTTTTGTTAGACTCGATATATTCGTCGATCTTATAAATGACTTGGCTAACTAACTACATGAAATGTAGTGCTATATATATATATACTAGAGAAATATAGAACTGAATGATGGAACTTTTTAATCGAGACATAGAGCACACGTTTCATTCCTTTCTCATCAATCTGGGATATTGAAGTACGCGCTGTACTGTTTCAGTCATTTCGACCCTTAAATGATTTATCCGAATAGTTTGCTCTAAGGTATATGTTGCGTATTTCCTGGTAATGTTTTTCCTAGGTTTCCTCTCTTTTAATATACAGATAATAGGTTTGTTTATGACGAAATCAATATTGATGTACCTAAACAAATGCATTCCCTAAATCTTGTACGGTTAGTTTTCACATACATGTGTATAACAAAATAACATACAATTATTATATTTATGAATAAAACAAAGTCAAACCTTTATTACAGTTGTTCATCTTTACTGTTCATTTGAATTATACATTACCTGGTGGGACTTTTTGTGGTTATTAACAGGACTGTTCGAAAATTACCTGGTAATTGAAATGCGAAAAAAAAATCTATCACACGCATACGCACATGATACATTCACTCATACGTTTTTGCGGTTGAAATAATTATTTCAAGGACATTTCATGTCTGTTTAGTAATAAAGACATGAAGGTTTGTGGTCACTGAAGGTCACCAGTGCCCCAGGGTGCAAAACCTCCCACAAGATAAAGACGTGCCCACTGTATGGAGTCAACTACCTAGGATTGATATCTGAAGTCTTACCAAATATTTCCAGTTTCCATTTCATTCACTTCCTCAGTCTTAGTTATATATACAAACATTTACAGTGTATTTACAGTGTAGTGATTTGTATTAACGTGAAGTATTGTGTATATTCAGTATAGTGCGGTATATATATATATATATATATATATATATATATATATATATATATATATATATATATATATTTGAGTTGGTGTTTTATAGTGGTACTTTCAGTACAGTGTGGTGTAAGTATCGTGTACAGTGGTATATTCAGTACAGTGTGGTTTATATCGTGTACAGTGGTATATTCAGTACAGTGTGGTGTTTATATCGTGTACAAGGGTATATTCAGTACAGTGTCGTAATATTTTGTGTACAGTGGTATATATACTGTGTAATGTGATATATACACAATAAAGTGCAAGTGATGCAACGTGGTGCATATAATGCAGTGTGGTGTTTACTCAGCAGTGTTGGGTATATAGCATGATGTAGTATATGGTGCTGCGTGGTGTAGTGTGATATCATGCAGTACATGTATAACGTGTTGTGTGCTGTAGTGGATATTGTGTGATTTACGTATAGTGTGATACGATGAAGTGTGTACCGAATAGCGTAATGGGTGTAGTGTGTACTGTTGCGTATACTGTGTTGCGTGAGTGTAGTGTATATTGTGTGACATACGTGTAGTGTCTATCACGTGGCGTACACTTTGTATTGTTGCGTATACTGTGTTGCGTGAGTGTAGTGTATATTGTGTGACTAAGTGTAGTGTATACCACGTGGTGTACACAGTTTAGTGTTGCGTATACTGTGTGGCGTGAGCGTAGTGTATATTGTGTGACTACGTGTAGTGTATACCACGTGGTGTACACAGTTTAGTGTTGCGTATACTGTGTGGCGTGTATGTAGTGCATTAATGTGTGGCGTAAGTGTAGCATATATGCCGTGTACTACAATGTGTAGTGTGATGTTGTGTACACCGTGTGACGAACAATGTATAGTACACATCGTATGATGTAGGTGTAGAGTATACCGTGTGGTGTACAACAAGTAGTGTATATACCATGAAGTCTATGTTTGTATGTATACAAACTAGCTGAGCACGAATGAATTAAACAATACAAGAGTAGGTACGGTGACCCAGGCAGACCGGTGAGAAATGCCAAAGTAACCCCATAACTTTGTTTTTATCAGCAACGACGGATCAAGGTTAAGAGGTTAATGGTTTTTGTCATTAACGAAGTGTTTTCACTCACTGTCTGAGTAACAGATGGACTGTTTTCATATTCTGCTGGATAGACAAGGGCATTCGGGACGTCTCGGGTAATTCCGTTATTCTTCATCATCAGGCATTTATTGCCGAGGTGTTCCGATTGAGTTGTAGTCGCTGGGAAGTCAAGAAATAATGAGTATTTGCACTTTAGTTTCTATGGTTTACACGTAAACTTAATAAGGTAAACCTGTTTATGAAGTTGCGCAGTCTGTACATCATTTTCCGTCAACTCCACCCGCGGCAGTGCACGGAGTATTTCCTCGTGCCGGGAGACACTACCTTTTTGTTATTCTCTCACGCACAACGTTCAGGGATGACGCTAAGTGGTTTAATTAATTGAATTCTCGGTAATTACGCAGAACACTGTGTGTGTGTCGGCCGGCCATCCATCAAATCATCCGTGTGTCCTTCCCGCTCTGACCGATTTTTAACAGCCGTTTAATATATCACAACGAGACAGAGAGCCGAGCTGAATTTACGTAATGACGTTATGCAGATGTGATGAGCTGAATTTGACTTGATCAAAAGTATATGTTAGTGTTTATCTGTGCTGTTCTACAGAAATTAGAAACTTCGACGGGAGCGATAGCGACAGCTACGGATAATACACTAACATACTTAGTGGCAAGTATTATAATTGGTCCCTATGATAGCATTCTAAAAAATAGTAGATGACTATTTTACGAACGCGTTGCAGTATTATGAAAAATATTAGGCGACTATCAGCGAAAAATGATAAAGTGTCGAGTTCGGCCCTTCTAAACAAACAAACAAACAAACACACACACACACACACACACAAAGAAGCGTTTTCACTGGATGACAAATAAATTGGCCACCAATGACAGTCTAAACATATAATATGATACAATAGCCGCGATCAGTTACATGATCACATGAAAGCTAACAATTCAAGAATGAAAGACAAAATAACAGTGCAGTATACACCTATTAATGTTTGGTAGAGTTTATCGCTCTTGCAATAAAAAAATGGATTATGTTTTTGATGCATAGATGTATATAATGAGGTAAGTCGATCTGCATAGTGTTTGAGAAAGAGAGAAAGCGACAGTCATACGGACACAGACAGAAACAGAGAGTATGCATGCACATATATCAACATAATCATTACCCAGGTTGGTCCCTGGTGTGTGTGTGTGTGTGTGTGTGTGTGTGTGTGTGGTTTTTATCAACATTGTCACCTACGTGCACTTGTAGTGTGCTACTTTACTAAGATACTTTACAAATGCCTATAAATTATACAATCTGTAAGATGAATGGTCTGTCACGGACATATGTCAAAACCAACATCAAATTTAAAAGTTTCAGATTTAAAACCAGATGCGTTCTTGACAACGACATGCCGGGAAGGTGAGGACAGGTTATCAATATATCAGTGGTCTAGATCACTGTGACATATGTGCATATCAGTGGCTCAGCACGAGGGCCACATAGTGATGCACTGCACTTTTAGTTGCACTTTTCTTGAAAATTTGATATTTTTCTGAATAGTCTCATCATTATACTTTTTTTGCATGGATCAGAGAGAGAGAGAGAGAGGGGGGGGGGGGGGGGGGAATTAAGAGAAAAAGAAATACCGGAAGTTCGTTTCTTCATAGAGTCACAGGCCGTGATTTCAATCAACTGCTGTAAAAAAAAAAACTACAGTCGCTAGTACTTATAATTGATACTCTTATTTGGCGATTATTCAATGGGTTAAGATACTGCAGTTGGACGTGGTCTACGGAGTGCTTTGTGTGTGTGTGTGTGTGTGTGTGTGTGTGGCTGGGGGTCTAAGCTGTTTTTTTAAAGCCTGATTTTCGGCTATACTTCCAATGCCAGAAAGATTTTTTTCCAAATTTGAAAGTAAAAATTCCCAATGAATTATTTGAAGAAAAAAAAAGTTTGCTCGGTTTAACGTCCCACCGACAGTATTTAATCATTTGTCTACATGAGATAGATCAAAAGTGCTGCCACAGCCGTAGACGTGTGGCATTATTCTGACACCGGGCCAGCCAGTCCTGGAACTATTCTCATATGCTGAGCGCCAAGCAAGGGAGCTATACCAGTACCATTTTTACGACTTTGGTATGTCGCAGCCAGTGATCGAACATACGGACGCTCTAACCACTCGACCACCGGTGACGATAAAAGAAAATATCAATTTGGCATAAAAAGGAAAAAAGCATCAGACTTTTTCACGCTGGCAGCTATAAAGAGCGATTGTTAATCAATAAACTGGTCATTTTCATTAACTCCCTTGATAAGCTCTAATTTCTTGATTTTTTTTTCACCCACATTATAACAAATAGCGGGAATTTCAAGGGTGTGCTATAGGTCATCTTAACAAAACAGTGACTAGGTAAGTGTTGTATATTCTATTTGGAGGTTTGTGTAATATGGTCTTTCCTACAAGCAACGATAGCATTAATCAAAAGAGTATTGTGAGCCAAATCAACGTCTGTCGAATCTGAGCGTTTGTCTGTAACATCTGTTTTGGACAGTTTGGAAAACGAAGCGAGAGATTGAAAGAAAATCGGTGATTTTTCCTAAAGAATAAAAGGTCAGACCATTGTACGCGTGTAGATAGATAGAGTTTTGTCAGCTCCTTGCATGCATCACATATTTTCTCGACAATATACTTCAAATCAGATGTTACAAAGCTTTTAAATTTGACGTGTTGTACGCAACAACTAGCGGAGGCAAATGCGAAAAAAAAAAAAAAAAAAAAAAAAAAAAACAGTAGAGATTAAGGGCTGTCAAAAGTTAATCAACATACGTTACAATGGTCAAGCCTTTTATATTTTAGGAAATATCACCGATTTTCTTTCAATCTCTCGCTTCGTTTTTCAATACTCTGCAGATGTAACAGAAAGCAGGTTATCAAAGACGACTGATAGCCGTTGCTTTGGCTTACAATACTCTTTCTATTAAATAAATGTTATCGTTGCTGCAGGAAACGCAATATTACGCAAATTTTACAAAAATTATACGACACTTACCTTGTCAATATAAACCGTCCGCCATCTTTAAAACACCGCGGCTACCTAGCGTACAATATAGTTTTGTCACTTTAAACACAGGGGCTCGAAGTTGCATGGGACGAATTTCGAATTTAATGGTAACATTAAAAAAAGGAAGGGAGGACACTATTTTCGGCTAATTTTTTACTATCGTGTTTTCGATAGATATCGATCAGTAAAATGGTTCATTTGCATTTGAAATGAAAAGAAATAAAGAATCGAACCGATTCCCGTGTTGTTTTACTCCTATTTTATACGTGTTTTTAATGCCCCGCATCCGGGATTGACTACTTCTGGTTTCTTTTGCAGTGAATAAAATGTAAGCGCTAATTGGTCAATATCAATATATTTAAACTAAATATTGTGTAAGCAGGTACCCGGGTATGACTTCCCTGTACCTGCTTGTCAATAGAATTGTTAATATTTTTTCTGGACCTTTGTAACTCTATGAAGTTTTCCCGGGAGATGTCAGTTTCGTTTACGTTTTGACAAATAAAAACTTAACTTAATTTTCACAGCGGAGAAGTTCGAAATAGCCTTATCCGGCTGTTGTCAATCTCATTTGGAACAATAACTTGACGATATTATCGTTATAAGAGAAAAACTACCTCAGTCACGTTTAAGGATTTTCTTAATTTATGCATTTAAAACACAACCTGGTCCATTTTGTTATAAACGCGTTAATCCGAATTTAGTCTCAAAACAGTGTCCTCCCCTCCTTTTTCTAGTTATTACAATCTGACTAGAGTCATCTCCTATATACATACATATCGTAGGAAGATCGTGTACTTTAGTCAGGTTGTGGTTAATGTTACCATTAAAGTAAGAAAAGATTCGTCCCATGCAACTTCGAGCCCCTGTGACATTAAAGACATCTTAAAACATTTTCACTGAGAGTTTTTTTTTTCAAGTTTTAAGAATCTTGAGAACAAGTCATGGTAGAAAGACACATAATAGTGAAATTTGTACTTCACCGTAGAGAACACACTCACAGTGATTACGTCACGCTGCGTGCACAGGGGGAAGTAACTGCTGCGGGGAGTTTGCGTAGAGGAATGTTTTGGTTTTAAGGGGAGATAACTCATGAAAAAATATCAGAAGGAGTTAATAAAAAGAACTTCAGTCACTACATAATTAATCAACATTTACCCAGTCAATATGTCCCTTGGGTTTACATATTCGTGGTTCGACAAGTATATTGGTTACGTGTATGTTTTGGTTGGACCTGATGGCTATTAGGGGGACCAGAAACTCGATCTATGTACACATCACTAGGGGGACCATAATTAAAGCAGCATGTTTCATGAATATATTACAAAACGTACTGTTTGTGGTCAGTTGCTGCCAATATAGGTGATAATAACACAATCTTAATAGATCTCTCAGTAATTGCATATTAATAAGCAAGCAAATGTTTTGCATTACTTAAAAAAATCTTTTGAGATGTAATTTGTCATATTCACCTTCAGTATAGTTTAACGTATTCTCTCTCTCTCTCTCTCAAATCATCCGGGAAGATTATGATGACATGTACACACTTTTTAACACCATGTCCGAGAGTATAAGGCTAAAAATTAAATAAAATTAAAAAAAACGTATTCATTCCACTTCTTTTTGTAATCAGATCGTCAGTGTTTAAGAAACCCACCATATGTCTTACTAGTTCAGTGTTTAAGAAACCTATAACATGTCCTCCTACTTCCATCTGTATGATCTAATTCTTCCACGAGTATTGTATGTATACATTTTGTGTCTTATGAGCTTTCAATTTGTGAAGTCCACAGTGACCTCCCTTTGTCCTTCCTCTCTACTGCTTGATGGGAGGTAACTCCAAAGGATTGCCTGATAATATACGAGGTATCGCCTGTCGTGGCTGTACCACAATCTATTTACAGTTATGATTATCACATCTAGTTTTGATGCATACTAAGGATTTAAATGTATACAAAGAATGAAGTAGATCTTTTACTAAGTGTTTGTTTGCTTGTGTTAATGACCCATCGACAGTAATGTGTAGACTTGCCTAGAATCTACATGAAAGAGGTTAAATTAGGCTCCCCTGCTGTGAAAGAGGTATGCTACCATAATCAGTATTAATAATAATCAACCAGTCGTGGAACCACTCTCATATGCTGATCACCAAGCACGAGGGAGATGTATACGTACTAGTGTTAACAACTTTGAAATGTTGCACCAGGGGATTGAACCCTACTGTAATGGGGGCGGGCAGACATTGTAATTCATTAGTCACCGAGACTGGTTCAGTTTTTGCAGTCACCAAAAATATGTTGTCAGTTCGTAATACTAGTTTTCTTACTAATTCTTTGAAATATCAGCTGTTTTAATAAGGTAGCGACTTCTGAATCAGTTTTAGAACCATTTTTGAAAATATTTTTTAGAATATTTTGATATGAATTCTATGAATTAAAATATGTGATACTATTATATCAAAGTAACTGTGATTAAATATTGTGATAAAAATTCTTAAACAAGAGCGTTCTTTGGGTCATATGTGTCACCTGCTAAAGCGTGACGGACAGAGATGAAAGAAAACTTAAAGCGATCCATATGTCACCTCTGCAGTAGGTGACACAAAAATGAAACAGTGATATTAAACTAACTGTGATAAATATAGAGTAACTGTTTTATAAATTCTTTGCAGGAAATATGTGACACTGTGATGTGAAATACATGTATAGATATAGTCTAATTTGCCATATAAAACAATTAAAACATTCGGTTAATTTGAAAAAAGTTGATTTTTGCTTCTCTGTGTCATGCCACTACATAAATGACCACAATAGTAATTAGAATTTACTCCTTTTTGTGTTATCCTTGTTGCTGGAATGCAGGTCATAGTGTTTATCTTTTTATGTATAAGGTATTTTTGTAACTAAAAGTTTGTCTTTTGTTAAATATTCGAACATACGTTTGTATATCATAATTATATTACTATGTATGCATGCCCAAATCTGAAATAAATCTATCCAATCTAGCTGTCTACTGTCCCAAAACCTGGCGTGTCAAGCTCTAGGAAGTACCCAAGAATAATTTCAGACTGTTCAAAAGAAGAAATGCAAGCATCATACTCGAGTCCCTATGTTTTTAACGGGCATGAGTTATAATAATATAAATCATTTTTCACATATTGTTTTCTTTGGATCACTGGGGCGTCATTATAAGCATGTTATTGCAGAGGACAATGCGTCCATCTGAAGTTGATACTTTGAGTTGAGGAAAATCCCATTTTGAGATGCCTTGTGAAACACATGCTTGTTCATGTTGACAGATAACTGTAAGCGATGAAACACCTGCTACAAGGCTGTAAAGATACTAAACTTTATGTAAAAATGGGTGTGCTTTGAAAATGTGTACAATTCTTTATTAGCCTCTCTTCTTCAGTTTGTGAAACTAGGTATAATGATTTTGTATTTATGGATACAAGTATGTATCTAGTGACTGCATTGTTTCTGGAGCCAAGGTTAAGATGCCTATCTTCGCTCGAGGTAAGACCTTTCCTATACCTTATCAAACCCTCAGTATTGTTCCAACACAGGGACTTGACGGGTATCGGGTTCATTCGCCCCAAGTACACTTTCGCCCGAGTCATTTCGCCCGAGTCAGTTCGCCCTACAATGTAGGTTCATTCGCCCTACAATGTGGGTTCATTCGCCCTAGTAAAATTATATTAATAAACAAAATGGTGATGGATATCGTTTAGTACTTATTTGTAATTGCGTGAATAGTGCGCTAATTTTTATTAATTCAACAAGTATAGGTTTAAAGTACAAAGTATATAGGTGTAATGATTATATTAAAGGTGACATCTTCCTTCTGAAAACACACACGTGCCGTAGGTGTGAACACATGCCAGAACAGGGTTAGATGTAATTAACACGCGTCAAAAGTGTGTGTAATAATATGTACTAAAAAGACATAGCGAAATGATCCAAATGACTAATTAAGGAAACAAAAGTTTTAAGATGTTTGATACTTTGCAAACACATACTGACACATATACATACTAATTAAAGAAATAATTGGTAATAAAAGCAATTATATAATCAGTTTGCATAGTTCTTTCATATATATTGTCAATTTATAGCAACTTTGCAGATAATTAGTTAATTATGTACAAACAACAGTATTTTCGGCGTTCGTATTGTCTCATTTAACATACTTATTTTTTTACACCCGGTCTGTTTCATTTATGATAAGTAGGGATGGAAATGAATAAAATAAGTGTTAAAAACGAATCAAACAGTGAATTTATTTATTTATTTAATTATAAATAAACCGCCAATATTAGGGTATATAAGATGCAAAAATTTTTGAAACTGCCACTCCGAGATGGACGTTTCTTTATGTATTGCTTGTGCAACAGAAGTCCGTCCACGTCAACATGCCGTATCTTGTGACATCTGCAGCCGATGGCAGCACCGACTTTGCAATACAGGTAATAATTTTGTATTTGTTTAAATGAAACACATGAAAAAAAAAAAAATTTAAAAAAAAACATTTTAATAATAGACCATAAATAATCTGCCAAGTTAAAACGAATATATAAATAATATTTTTGTTAATGAAGGAAAATGCTAGCTATGTTATTTTCGATTCTTTGCAGAAATCTCCTTGGCAGAGTATGCAGCAGCTAGGAAAGGTGGATCACTGGAATTCACTTGTCAGCCATGTGCTACGAGATCGCCAGCTCCTCGCCGCAGTAGTCCTGTGCCAGCTGCTCGCAGTATTCCAGTGTCAGCACCTCGCAGTATTCCTGTGCCAGCTCCTCGCAGTATCCCAGTGCCAGCACCTCGCAGTATTAGATTTAAAGAAATATTTTATTAATTGGTTAATAATTAGCAATTTTCTAAATGTCAGTCATTTACAGTTGATTATTGTGTAATAATATGTATTTTTACAAATATAAAAAATTTTTTGTATTATTTCTTAAATGTATATTTTAAAGTATATTTTATTATTATATATTTGGTGTTTTTTTTTAATATATCCGTCACAAAATTTATTATGCATGCATGTGTTTGTTTGTTCTATCAGGTCTTGCATAGACCCCGAGCTCCCAGACGAGATCATCCCAGACGATTTGCGAGTGACGTACAAGGTCTTAGAGAAGGGTAGCAAACGAGGCGGTCGTTTACTGGTCACCAGTCATGGACATACATACGTCCGATTACGTCGTAAAGGTAAGAACAAAATAAATTATATTTGATAACCTAAAATAAGTAATAATTTTAATTAGATGCAGATTTATATTCATAGCATTAGTTATTAAAAAAATAAATTTGAAAATGGACGGTTAGAAATAAAGTGTATGACTAAAAATTAATTTCAGAACGTGAACAAGAAATCGACGTTGTGGAGGTGCAGTGTCCGATCTACTTCTTCAGGATGGCACAACAAGCTGAACACCGCTGCTGGGCATGCTGGACTTCCGTTTTATGTTCTTGTCCAGCATCTTATCACTGAGGCCGACATGGTGGATATGATTATCCAGTCCAGTGATCTTCACCGGGAAATCTCCTCCGTATACACGAAACTGGACACAGGAATTCACAAAGCATGGGACAGGTACATGGACGGGAGTCTGTCAACCACAGGATTCCTTAAGGAAGTGTCCAGATTGTACCGACCAAACATGGACTGAGTATAAATGTATCATAAATGTTGTTGTTGTATTGGTGTTTACCGTCGCTGCGATAGTGTATCATAAATGTATATAAATGTAAATAACGTAAATAATGTACTTTTTTTTACGCCATGACATATATGTCGATATGTAAATAAAATATTATCTTTATCCTACTTTTGTTTTATCTTGATAATAGAGACAGAAAGAGTGAGACAGAGTCAGAAAGACGCTATCTATCTATCTATCTATCTATCTATCTATCATTTATTTAATAAATTTAATTTAAAAAAAACGCATACGAAATATGAATACATACTCATTCAAACATACATGCAAAAAATAATTCAACCGAATACACATACATTTATATATTATTTCATTCAAATCCACCAAAATAACAATAGGGCGAACAGACTCACTTTTAGGGCGAAAGGGTATAGGGCGAAAGTGAATTAGGGCGAAAGGGTATAGGGCGAAAGGGAATTGGGGCGAAAAGACCCATAATCGACTTGACGTATGGTGTTGATAAGCTGTGGTCTTCGTATTTATCTCCAAATGTATGTAAAGGAAAGGTTTACAATTCATGAATTCACACCCCGAGAAGACTGACACTGTCCATCAAAAGTTCTAGTAGTAAGGTCTGATACTGTCTATCAAAAGTTCTAGTAGTAAGATCTGATATTGTCCATCAAAAGTTCTAGTAGTAAGGTCTGATACTGTCCATCAAAAGTTCTAGTAGTAAGATCATAAGTCATGGTATATGAAAAGAAAACGCACACATTGGTTAACATTATTTTTTTTAATATTTCATCATTATTTATTCATAGACAATTTTAACAATGTCAAAGATGACAACGATGATGAGGAAGATGATGATGACGATGACATTGTAAGTAATGAATTCGTATCAAATATACATTTGCACCCAGTTTGCCTCAATACTGTTGCTTGTAATCATTTATAAACAAATCTGCAGAGTGAGTCCTTTGAGATAACCTCTGAAAAGCGAATCTGGCAAACAGTTAAAAAAAATAAATATTTTTTTTTGTACTGTTTGCATATCGATCACTTTTACTGACCATGTTATAGTGTAAAACCAGACCAAACTGTAGAGAATTTCAGGCTGATCAGGGTAAACACTTGTGCATCATGGCGCCACAATACATTCCAGTGGAATTCAAAGAACCGTCGTAGTGCTTGCATCAGAACCCAGTTCTAACGCCCGGTCTCTCACCCTGCGGTTGATTTATAAAGTAAGTACAAAGTGAAATGTATATCTCTAAGTGAACAACTGAACGCAACATGAGCACATTAAAATTACATCACTGAAAATGTTCACAGGTTATTGAACCACAAATAAAAAGGATACTTGCGCATGAAGGCTGACCTGACGTTTGACTGAGAATGTGTCTCAGTCCATTTTGTACAGCTCCGCCTTTCATTACGACCCAAAAGAAACGTTACGTATCAGGAATAGACTAGAAATAAACATACAGGGACCGATGGTTACCATACAATTAATGGTGTACTGCTAACCACAGGGAAACGGAAACAACTTCTATGGTGAAAAAATTACTATTGCATAACACACAAGAGAAAAAGTGGAGCTTGTTGTTAAAAAAAGCTTGTTATTAAACATCTTTAAGTAAGATCTACGTTTCAAATGAAATCTAAATAATGGAAATGTTTATCCTATGTAATTCAAAACATGAATGAAAATTGCAGTTGAAAGACAATGCAAAGATAATGGAGAATAACAGAAAGATAATATGCTTCAATACTAAAACTAATTGTGCCCATCAAATCTACATTCACTGTTTCACAACAACAAGAACAACTGAGTGCTGACATTTCAGACTGGCGACTTGCACCCCCCTCCCCCTCACAGGAGAAATCCCTGGATCAATCCCCCCACATGACCCCCACATTGCTGGGAGCGAATTCTGTCCCCATGTCTGTATACCACACCCTACATATATTCTACCCCACCCACGTCTGCCCTATACCTGTCGCCTTTGCCCTATGAACTTCAGACTTGATAATACTTGAATACAACAGTGCACCATTATGCCCTATATTAGAGGTCCTCACACTACCGTCATTGTAACACTTATATACACATTTTTTGATCTGCATAATAACTAGTAACAAGATCTGCCATTTATAACCTTCACACACATTAACACAGCAGTCAGACCAACACATTGTATTCTACATGAAACAAAGCCATGCCTTGCTCTGCTATTTGTTCACAGGGTAAGAGACATCACATAAATGGATCATTGTTAATCGGTACATCAAGGAAAGGTGCGGTTTATCATCATCATCATCATAACCAGACAGCAACTTTATAGCAAATGGGGATACTGTAAGATTTGTATATCAAGTCACAATCATCAATTTTGTCTACCTCTACTTTCATGCACATAACTTATGTTTATAAATAAAGGAAATGGATGCAAAAATTAGGCTTTCATACGGCAATATAAATGAAGATTTATGCTTATCCACGATAAAGAAATATAGCACTTTCATTGTTCATTTTGTATGTGTATGGATTTTAAATTAAAAAAGAGACAAGCTTGAAGACTCAAGCAGAAAGCATACTGATAAATCAAAGTAAGCAATGTAGTCCCATGGGATATGTAACCCTTTACCATGCTGAAGACACCTGAAAACTGAACTAGCTCTATACTGTTCACTGCCATTCAGTTCCTCAGAAATCAAACCAGTTGAAACATTCAGAAAGAAAATCCAAACTGATGTAGCTTTGCCATGAATAAAATTAGGTGTATTTCAAATGGTAAAGGGTTACCATACATGCTAAAGTCAAGCGGCATGGATGTCTACCATAAGTGTGTTTGACATATCACTGGGCCGCAATGGCCAATATGGCTCAAAAAGAATGTCATGTGATCAATATAGCCATTAACGTACGGCCGAATGAAAGGATTGCTGCTAAATTGTCAAATGGTTTTACTTTGTGATGAACCAAGAATTAGCTTCAGGCCCATGGACAAATAATAAATAGCATTTTTACAACATGTACACATTTCATGCATCTTTTTTATAAAAAGACTTCTGAATCTGTTATCCGTAACATAAACCAACAATCATGGAACCCCACGTCCAAGTCTCTGTACTAGAATGGTCACACACTGAACAAAGCAGCTTCGAGTTTTTTTTGTTTGTTCAAATGTAACAAAAGAACAGTACCATTCATAATGCACGCTCTCTCGTACCTATCTACAATAGCATTTGCTCTAGATTGTTCAATATTCAATGAACAGTTTATCTGAAAGCAAGATCTCCGGGGGTTTTGCACTCTTCGAGTTACCTCCCCGCGCATGTGCTCCAGAGTTATGTTCCTTGGTTGACAGTGAGAGTTACTTCCCCTGTCAAATAATCCATCACTACAGACAGAGTCATTGGAACTGTAACACCTCTATCACAGGGTACTGGCACTGAAAATGGTCCATTAACAGGAAAGCACAACTCTTGTTTCCTCCTTCTCATCTTTCAGAATTTCATAAATACATACAAAAATGTCACCAACAACAGACTACAAAGATTTTGGCACAATTCCTGAACTGTGTCGTATTGCTTTATTGGTTGTGTATTGATTGGTTCTGTGAGTTGGGTCGTGGCCCCCCCTCAGTAGGTCTGGTTCATGTGAAGGTAGACGGCCTCGCGGCTGTATACCGGTTCCTGGCACTTGACCGGGTAGAGGAGCCGAATGTCAAGGTTAGGGTTATGGTCCTTTAGCGACTCCTGCTGGTAATGGAGAACCAGCTGAATCAGGGACGCATGCTTGAAGAATGGCTCCGCAAACCCGTAGCCAGCCTTCTTGTGTAGGATCTTACAGTGCCCTATGCTATTCTGGTACCTGAAAATCAAGTGAATCATCATAAATCATTTGTTTCTTTTTTTCCTGATACATGTAGTATAGAAAATTTTTCATCCCATTTTTGTTGCCAACACATAATTTGAATGAAAACATACCTTTATATATATATATATTAAAAACTTTCTTTTCATATAAGTTAAGAGTTTGGCAATGTATTTAACAACTATTACAGTAAAGCACCTTTTTAATGTTATCTTTTTTCTTTCTGAAAGTATTTTGATGGATAGAATACTGCAAAAATAATGCAGGTCTGTTACTTACATAATTGAAAGCACATATACGTCTCCTTCCTCCATTTTTGGGCGTATGAGGAAGGTGCCGTCCCGTGTGCCAAGCAGCAAGTTCTCGGCCTCCTTGCGATCACAGTGTACTAACCAGTTGTCCTGGATGAGATGCGGTAGTGCCTCCATACCTGGTACCTCTGTATCCTTTTCTTCCAGGATGCTGTCCAGTTCTACCGCCGGGACCTTCTTGTCCAATAGCCATCTGTACATTAAATATGGTCAAATGAGTCACATGTCACATACATCTCCTACAGAAAGCATTTGCCCTAAGTAGCATTTGTAATTTCCTACAAAAAGCATTTGCCATCACTTTTCCGTCATCTGTCCATCCAACTGTCTGTCACAATTTTTCCGTCACGCTTCAGCAGGTGATACACATGTTCCAGAAATCCATGGATTTCTTTTTATTTAGTTTTGATGGCTGTTAACCGCCTTATGTTTTAATTCACAAAAATAAACACAAATCTATCTTTTCTATCATGACCATTGACAAAGACTGTAAACATGTTTCTTGTATTACATAATCATTTAACTGTCCACTACCACCAAGCAATCTTTATTAAATTTTAGTCACTGCTGATTTTTGAAAAATTTCTATTTCAGCATATATATAAAAGCAAGCATTTTGAACAAACAGAAGTAAGATTTAGAATCAATAAGACCTTGACAACTTACTTTTTAAGGTTATCTCTCTGGCGACTAAGTCGCTTGATTTCGGGCTTGAGACCATTCATGTCGCTGATGAGTGTGCGGTTGTGTTGGGTCTTCCGGTTAATATCCACCTTCAGCTGGCTTTTGCTCTCCGTGATGCTCATTAACCGGCTCTTCAGCAGCTCGAAATTCTCGTGCAGTCTGAAATATGCGTGGTTTTAATTGATTAACCCATTGGTAAGGTTTTAGAAAACAATAAAACTAGGGCATCACTAAAGGGGATTAATTCCTCCTCCCGTCCCAACATTGTCTCAATATTGTGAGCTCAAGATGGGATGAGTGTGATTCCCACATAGCCCCAACTTCTGTGCGGCGGGGCTGTAATAATGAAAAGATTTTGTTATCTGTAGCTGTTTATGAAATTATAACTTACATAAGTCTCATCTCTGTAAGTAGAAAGTAGTGCAAAACCTGATAAAACTGTCAGATTCCTAAGGCTAATTATGTTTCATTACTCCCATCCTCCATTTCAATATCATATTATTTTCAAATATCTTTGGAAAACACCTAGCATGAGAAAACAGGTGCCTACCTCTGCATCTCATGCGGAGAAGCGTCGCCATGGAAACGCCTGTGCAGCTCGATTTGTTCTTCAAAAACGGCAATGGTTTCTTTAAAGGCGTCAAGGGCCTGGTGTTTGAGTTGAAGGTCAAGTTGAGTTTTTGAGTGTTCCTCATACAGAAGATCGTATTCCATTTCCTTCGCCTGGTATTCCTTGTTAATTTGTCGCAGCCGCGCCTTCTCTTGTTGAATATCATCTGAGGGCGCATTATCCTGCAATGTCATTGGGAGGGAAATAAATTTGGGTGCCCAGCTCATTGTATGCAGCATTTGAAGGTTTATCTGATATCAATTTTATCTGATATCAATTGAAGTTTACTTTCCTCAACATTTTAGTGCTTAAAAAGTTTTAATTCATCACTTGTTCCAGACAAATTTTCTAAATTTCCAAAAATGAAAAGCTTAATATGAATAAATAAAGAACTATAATGTTACTAATACCTTATTTAATTTAAAAGAGAAGTAAAAATCATAATTAATTAATTAAAGTTAATGTGTTTGTGTGCATATTTTTATAATCATTTTCATATAAGAAAACTGTGTGAGATACTTACAGCTGCACGTGTATGGCACACAGGGTACAATAACTTAATGTCCAATGTCCGATTGTAAATAGCCAGAGAATTATGCTTGTAATATTGTATCAATTCCACCACGGAGTCACTAGTTAAAGGCTCAACAAAGCCATATTTCCCGTCTTTATGGTAAATTTTAATGAGCTTATTTGCTCCACCTTTCCGTAATGTCAGTGTGTAATCGCCAGGCGAAGACGCATCGCGCACTAAAAAAGTTCCATCAGGCTTGTCTCTCAACAATTCGTTGACTTCCTCTCGAGAAATTGTCCCCCAATACCACTCAGCTTCCTTTAGTTGGTCCTGAGGTGACACAGGAATGCGGTGAATCACAGAAGGGTGTAGTTCCTCATTAATCTTCGGCCGCGGCGGGATAGGGGGTGGGGACGGTGGGGTCGTCTCCCCCCAGCTCCCATTCCGTAACAAGTCCTCAAAAATGTCTATATGTAACTTTGTGTTCTCAACTATTTCTCTGGAAAAGAAGGTACAAATAGGGTAAATTTCCATACTTTGTGTGTCAATATAACAAAGAAGTTTCATTTTCTAGACATGTCCAACTTTAACCAGCTTTAAAATAACTGAAGTAATTGTTGCAGACAAAATAAAAACACTACTTCAATAAGAGACAAGATTGGGATGTAACTCACATAATTTTCTCCCAAGGCGGCCGTAGTAGGATGTGGCAGAACACGTGGGACAATTTGTCAAGTCCGTCCTCCATTCCAGAATCGTGCTGTATCCGCCACAACCGAATGAAGTGGGCCATTAGGTAGCGCAGAGTCGACTTGTGGTGCGCCGGCATCTGGTCCACCAACTCTAGCAGACTCTTTGTCATTTCCGACGGTGATTCTGTTGTTGTTTAGTATACTCATGTTATATCCAAGAAGTTAAAGTATCTTAAATATTACGATCAGATGAGAACAATATTACTGCAAAATCAGGCAATCATCTTATCCCTTATAAGGAAACTTGAACTCTTCAAACATGAATTAATATATGTGCAACAGTTTTCAATGATTAATGACAATAAATACAGTATACTCTAATTTTTTTTTCTACATTGTATCTGTTCGCTTTTGAAGGAAAACAATTGGACAAGTTAAATGGCAAATAACCAAGGTTGTCCCATAAGTGAAACTTTAAGGAAGATCGTCATACAGATGGAACAGAATTTGAAATAAATGGACAAATAACCATATTTCGCTAACTGATAAAAAGAAAATCAAATTCCAACAAAAAAGAGAGACTGTCCTACTTACTTGCTGCGTCTATAAATTGGTTGTACATTTCTACAGGGATCACAGGGTTGGGCAATTCCCGCAGGTACTTTTTCAACGCCCCTGCTACACAGTGCACGTTGAATGGGTCTAGATTTACCTGGTTAATATCACCTGAAATAAGAATTTGTAAATCATGAATTCAGATCAGAATTTTACATTCTATATGTATGATTGACTTTTGATGAAAAAAGAAAAAAAAAAAAAGAAAAAAAAGCAATTTTTTTAATTAACCTTTTTTAGATTTGGATTCTGTGCCTAATTACTTTTTAAATTTCTTGGAAATTGTGTGACTGTTTTAGATGTGCATTCTCTCTCTGGTTACTAAGCTTAACTCACCTTTGTTAAATGTGGTTTTAATGTCATTGATTTCTTCTGTTCTCGCCGAAATTCTGTAGACACTAAGAGCTTCGGAACCTGGAAATAAAAAAAAATAATTATAGAATGAAAATATAAGATGACTGAATAGCAGGTTATTTTTCTAATGACTCAGAAGTGACATTAATACAGTATAGCAAGTAAAAACATTATTTCCTCATGTATGGGGAAAGAATAACCCTGAGGTAAAAAGTAATTTTGAGGAAAGCTGTATGAATCTAATGAAATTTTCAGAGGGGAAGATGTCGATGAACAGACCCAAGATAAGGAAAGGAAAAAAAGCCCTGTAACAATAACTATAGAAGTATCATATGGATTTAATTATAAGGGATATCTTCTACCTAACTTGGCATCATTTGTAAAAAAAACAACAACAAAAAAACACCATAAAATGAAGTTAATAAAAATCATTTACATTTTGCCATTTGAATTCTACAGGTAGCTAGAGATAGATACAAGTAAGAAGTATGTAAAGTGTCTAGTTACCATGGTCGCCGCAGGCTTTCTCAATTTCTTCCACACATTTTATGACAACCATAGGGGCTTCTGTGTGGGTTCTAGTCATCTCCTCTGCAAGATCAGCACCAAATATCGAATCTGCAAGTAGGGACAATACCATACATTAGTTACATCAATAATTCACATCGTCCTGGAATAAGTCAATAAAAAGATAAAATTTTGAATGCATTGATATCAAATAGCAAATTTATTTCACAACTGAGTGAAATATCAATTCCTTTCAAAATATTTATAATAAAATTGCAAGGAAAAAAATCCATTCCCTTTTGATGTTAATAAATCTTCAGTATTCTATTTAAAGACACAATTACTTGCGTAACTAGAAACCTTAAAATGGCACAGACACAATCAAAACAGAAAACACTTGTCACAATATCTCACAGAGTAAGAATCAGTTAACAGCATTCAGTCCAGCTTTAAGAATTTAAGTAAGTATCTTGCAATGCCTGAACAAAGTTCACCTATGGCGACAATATACTTTCCAATCATCCACACCCCACCTTGGAGATTCACCCAAGATATATATCACAAGAGTAACAAGAAAGATTAACACAACCTGTACCATAGTTCACACATCTAGCTTCCCAAGCCATTTAAGAGCTGCCATTTCTCCCCTAGCCTGCTAGAGTTCCCTCCCCTACACCACTACACTCACAATGACCCAGTAACCTGAATCAGCTAAGCGATACTTCAACTGACCCAGATTCAACAAAGGAAAATCGTGTTATGCAAATAGAACAGGTTTTAGCTATCTACCACATGTATTATAGGAGTTGGCGAGCAGTCAAGTACATATAATGGCCTACACTGCTCTAAGAGAGGTATTTTAGGCAGGAAAGAAGGGGGAAGAACACTCAACCAGCAGGTGTGTTCTGCTGAGAAGGTTTAATCTGATTATAGTCACAATGTCTGAAGTGAGCAGGTAGAATATTCTTGATAATTAAAAGGACATGTAGATATACAGTTCCCTGCTGATCAAATTTAAGTGCAAAATGAAGGTGGATTTGGAAATGCGCGCATACACACAGATATAACCACAACTATTATCAATAAGAGTGATTTAATATTTTGTAAACTATCTGGTCAAAAGACACCCTTGAAGATAAGATATTTTTCCCTTTAACTCCTCAGACAAAAGATTTCAGCCAGACAGTGCCAAGTTTCACCCAGACAGAAGGGTTAAAAAAAAAAAAAAAAAAAAAAAGGAAAAAATTTGTCAGGATATATTCAATACCATAAAATCAGGTAATTCCTTTAATTGATTTAAATTTCCATTCAGTGCCTAACATTTGGCCTCTATTGTTCGTACTACCCACAGCAGGGGGGCAATGTCAGGCGATATAATTTAGACTTTTTTGACGTTCAGTTTCAAATGTGTCAGTTGGGCTATTATATTGTGGCAGGTAATTTTGCATGACAATTACTCAACACTCCCGAATACAAATCCTGAAGTAACTACTGACCCATTCCTTCATGGGGCAAAACCAAGAATGTCTGATACCAGTAGATATATTGAAACAATTTATCTATTTTCAATCAGTCCGTTAGTCATTCCAACTCTAGGACTACATTTTAGCCTAATTTTTTTGCAGGATCAAGAGGGTGGCAAAGTTTAACGTTCTACTCATTTTAACAGCAAAACGAAACCAAATATCTGTCTTTTCTTTTTCTTAATTACCCTTTGCTGAGCTGCATTTTTTTTTTTAATCTTGAAAAAAATGTCATGAGGCAACTTGCCGCAACTAATATTATGCAAAGGAAGATAAGTGTCCCCAATTTAATAGAACAAGCCAACTCCTGAAAATGGGAATTATTAGGACTTACTTTGTGAAAAGCTCGGCCTCCGATGCCGTTCTAATTTTAGGAGTATTACATTCTGAGGGTTTGGTTGTAGAGCAATACCGGTGGCTACAGATTCCACATTCTGAAAATAACAATTATATGATTTGTTTAAAAACAGAATCAAAGATTTTCACATGCAAGCATACAGAAAATGAGACAAAATATACAATTTATCTATTCTTAAATTTTTTGTGTAAAGATATCAAAAATTATCATTTAAAATAAGCAAATCAAATGTAACCAAGCCTATAATACTGAGAAAAAATAACAAAACTGAATGAATAAAAGAAATATTAATTTAATAAATTAATAAAAGCAAAAAATTTAATGTATCAAAACAAATTCCAAAGTAAATCCTGAACATTTCATTTTTTTAAATTTTTTTTTACTTCAACTTTTAATTTGCACTGCAGTGATTTTTAAGTGTAAATTTACTACCTTTTAAAGGTAATTTCATCCAGCCAAATGCTGACCTTTTTCCCAAAATAACTACCTATTTTCCCAATGAAATTGCCCCCCCCCCCCTTTTTTTCCTCAAAAAAAAAAAAAAAAAAAAAAAAAAAAAAAAAAATATATTATACATGTAATATTGAAATTTGTGTTATTCTTACAATTTTGATGCTGATTTTAAATTGTCTAAAACATATATCAGCTATATTTATGTAATTGTTTTATTATCTTATGAGTTCCCAATGTTTTTTAATTTCTAACACTATTTTCCCAATACAAAAATTCACAGTCAAAAAATCTAAAAGAAAAATGGCACAGAATTTTCAAAATATTGGGCATCTTAATTGCAAAAATCATAAGATTTTAAATTTGAATAAAGTACAAATGCAAATGCACAATAAAATTCTTATAGTACGAACCTCTACATTGAACACCTTGTCTCATCAATCCATACAGAAATTTGTCGCACAGGTGGCAGCGTTGCAGAGATGAGAAGTTGTACTCTGCAAACCGATGGTTTTCCGATGCAGCCCCTCCGCAGCTACTCGCTGCTGGAAATTAAACAAAAATCATTGTTTATTATTCATACGCACAAAATATAATTTTGGACATAACACAATGTAATACTGTATTATTGGTCATCGTTTCCCACTTTTTCCTCGCCAACATTGAAAAAAAAGAAGAAGAAAACTGTTAATAAAAAAAAGAAAAAAAAAAAGAAACCTGTTAATAAGTTATAACATCAATGTTTTAAACAGTTTTTGTCCTTGATTTTGCTTTTTGAACAGTTTTTCGTGTTTGTATAACCTTTCCCTTTCTGTTTATTTCCACTTTGTTTTGTTTTTTTCTTTCTTCAATATTAATACCAGTTCTATTGATTTCTGCATGGTTGTATTGGACATGAAAAGTAAGGAGTTCCAATGAATCCTTGTATTTCTTACACCTATCTCAATAAAAAAGGGCTTAACTTAAATTGTTAACTTGAGAAACAATACAGTGAGTTGATACATAGTATTTCTGCTTTACCATTTCTGAATTTTGATAAAGTTATTTAACTAATATCTAAAATTGTTGGAGTTTTTTTTGCCGTTTAATTAGGGAAAACAATGTTACATAAAATATAGGATTTGTAAACTTTTCCTACTTCTGTTGTTTCATAAACATGCCCCGTCTTTTAAAAATAACTATGTTCAGAGTCTGTATGGTATATTCCTCTAACAATATTTTCCTACAGAAAGATTTAAAAAAAAAATGAAATGGTTGCAAACCTCATGTCAAAACACAACTTTGTACTTAGCATCTTGTACAATGGAGACTTGCCATATGTTTTAACAATTCACAAGGACATTTTTTTTTCTTTCTCCTGTCTCTCCATTAACCCAATTCAGTGAACACCTTGCGGCAATACCTTAGGCATGTCGGGGAAAGTATGGCCGCATTTCTGTTAATGACACAAACACACACCATCGTGTGCACGTCAGTCAGTTTGCCTTGCGGGCCTCAAAAATATATGTAACATTCACTACTGTTATTCAGGCACGGACAGGTGCACTTAATTCAGTAACTCACACTTTGATACAGATTCATTATTAGACAATTAACCCTATCCCTCATATAGACTCATTCTGATGCACTCAATAGGTACCACATAAAGCCTGATCTGCAGAAAACCACAGTTAAACCTTACCAAATTTAATTCTTAAGTCCTCATTTCCAGACCACTGAGGAGTAGCGAACAGCATAAAACCTGATCAGCCTGCGAGTTACTCGCAGGCTGATCTGGTTTTATGTTGTTTGCATAGGTCTTTTCATGGTTACCTCTATGAGGGAAGGCTTAACAAGCTAAGCATCAACAATCAGAATCTCCTTCACAAGGATAACGGTATATTTCTTTTTATCTATGGTTTTATAACAGGATAATGAATTCTGGTATATCGCTGGAAACTGAAGCAGAAGGTAAAAAAAAAAAAAAAAAAAAAACACTGGAAGGAAACGGCAAACAATAAAACTGACCAAATTTAATAACCAATGATGGACTATAAGTTACGTTCATCTGTTATAACAATATTTTTTAAAAAAGATATACAAGTTCAACAGTTTTTAAAGTTAGTACCTGTTAATTGAAATAAAAAAAATGACCAAACCTTTACGTAATCTAATTTATTGAAAACAGGATATTCACTTAAGAGTCCTTGTTTATTACGGGGTAAAAAAGAGATTCTTTTTTAATTTTCTTCAAGAAACACAAAGTGTATAGGTTAGTGGAACAACTGAATTATCAGTTGGAACAATCATTTGTGCCAGAAAAAAACACGTAAATTGTTGACTATTTCAATATTAAGAGTGAGTCATTTTAAGAGGAAAAAAGTGCCCCTTCAGACTTAAAATATTCATCTTGGAAATTTTAACCGACATTTGGCTAATCCAAGTCTCTACAGATTTGTAATACATTAACCGCATTTCCATCCAGAGTTTATTCATTCTACCGAAACGATGAATATGTTAAAATGTCTCTTATTCTCTGCCTGATAGTTACAAATTTTCGCCTCGACGATTTTCAAAAGGGGGACCCCAGAAAAGCTATATTTTGAATACCAGTCAGCCCCTGGTGAAATCTAGCAGTAATTTCTCCCTTGCAAAGCCCCATCATAATAACTGTGAATGCACTTTAGCGCTGCCCTTGCCCTGTTGTGCAATTGGTTGTGTTTATTTATAGAAGTCGGCCCCAAGATTTTGTTCCCCTTAATGTGTAGGAGTTGCTAGACTAGGAGCTTCAGCGTGTAAGCCATGTGATTGCATTCTTGCGCGACTTAAAAACATGAACCCCAGCATCTGTTAGTTGTTGTTGTTTTTTGTGGGGGGTGTAGTTTTTGTTAGGTTATATTTTAACACAGTTTCTCCAGTTCCATTATCTTTTTCTTCTTATTTCGCTTCAATCTCAACTTATCAAATGATTTTGAAATTCCTGAGCAAAAGTAGCTTGAAGATAAGTAATCATTTAGTCAACATAAAAACATTATCAAAACCTCACTTAACATTATATAAAACACCAAAAACTAAAAATTACCCTCTTTTTAAATGCATAATCTTAGTTGAAACCATGTTAAGAAACTGCAGGGTTTATAGTTCTCTCTAGAGTTTTGAAAAGTTGAATCTTAAACAATGATTTCCGAACGTGTTTTAAGTCCTCCCATATACTGTATTCAAGTAACATAAGTGGTAACTCGGGTATCACTAAAATCAAATCTTAGAAAATACTTAAGTTTGTACTTTACCTAAAATATCATGATCAAATCCCTAAAGACTCATATGGTCATACATGTATTTTGTTATTAATAAGCATAAAATGCTTAAGCACAAAATATAATTTTGGGGAATATGGGGCCAGGACAAGAAATAAGTTGGGTAAAAATTTGATTTGAATCCCTTTTACAGGTTAGTTTATTCAATATGCATTTTTTTTTATTAAATAAAAGACTTATAGTACATCTTTCAAATTCTAATAAAAAAAAAAATAATGAAAAAAAACCACTGAATTGTAATTTTCCTAAAATAATTATTATATTTAAGACTAACAAAAGTATATCAGATCTAGAAAAAATCAGAAGTTCAATGAAGAACATGTTGAAATATTCTTAAAAAGGATTTTCTATATTTATAATAGTGTTGCCGTTTTTTTTATAATTAATATACCATATATATTATACTATATTTTTTTATACATTACAAAACTATTTATATTAATGAAAAGCAAACTAAAAAAAAAGGAAATAAATGAAGAAAAAAAACTTTTTCAAGAAGGTATAAAGACATTAAGAAGTGAGAGAGACCGTTACTTACCCTCCATATCGGACATATACTGGCCCGGCGGTGGGAGCGTGCCGCTGTACGGACCCTGTGGATGGCACAAGTAAAGAGAAGATGGTAAACCGGGATCCACGCAGTATTCACAACAACATTCACTCTTAATATCGTATTGCATATTTTGACATTGCCAAGCAAGTACCGCTGAAGTTTCAGCCGGCTTGCTAACAAATTGTGTTTCCTGGTGACAGAATTCGGCTTGATTAACGGCGGTACGTCCGTCCGATTTCATTCACACTGTAGAACTAAACGTTCCTAAACCCAATAGTATCCAAACGTAAAATGTGTATTCCACATTCAATTTGAGTATCCAAATCACAATAACTCTCCCCTTCTTCACAAACCAAAGAGAAAATAAACTTATCCGTTGTAGAAAGAATATCGCTGAATTTATCCAAGTTTTAACGAACGTAGCCAGTAAACGCACATGTGTTAATAAACTGGCTTTCTAAAACCAATACACGGAGCGCCGTCTAACGCAACTGTTCTCTCGCGTGGTTAAATTCTCTCTGCTAGCCTCAAACCAACTCTCTTCACCAGCGCCGGTCGACCGTCACAGTACTTGGCACGCGGCCAACTGCTTTAACCTACTAGCAAATGATAGCGGTAGCGGTATAAGATCTAAAGCAGGTAACCCTATGGGTTGACCTAGAAAAAAATCGGTGGATCGTCTCATTTCTACAGGTTACAGTCTGTTTCAAGGACTCGCGTGGTTACCTGCGTTTCACGGCATATAGCCTGTTTCAAACGAACGTGCGCTAAATAGAGTAAAACGATTGTTGAAGGTAAACAGCACTGGTATAATTTGAGATGGTATAATAACGTGTGGTTTTACAGTAAATACACCATGTCATACGATAATTTAAAGTGTGTGTGTGTGTTTTTCTTTCTTTCTTTTCAACATTTGAACATGCAAATACATGCAACTGTTGGAAAATTACTTAGACTCTAACTTAAAAAAAAATAAAAAAATCCCTGAAAATCACCATGTTCATATGTCATTTTATTTATATAGGAATTGATTAACTTTTGTATCATACTGTAAGTACTAGTTAACATCTAAGTCTAGGGGTAATGTCTATTGGCTATGGAACCATAGGTTATGCATTGCATTTCTTGAATGGCATGAGATCATTTTGCTCCAAACCAGGAATCACTGAGAGGGATTAGTTTTAGGGCTTTGTTTCCCAAATGACATGAAACAATGCTTGCAGTTTGATGCCTTTTATCTGTTATTTCTTAACCCTTTCCCTCATAGAGGACACCATGAAAAGACCTATGTGAACAGCATAAAACCAGATCAGCCTGCGAGTAACTCGCAGGCTGATTAGGTTTTATGCTGTTCGCTGCTCATCAGTGGTCTGGAAATGAGGATTTTGTAATTAAATTTGGTAAGGTTTAACTGTGGTTTTCTACAGATCAGGCTTTATGTGGTACCTATTGAGTGCGTCAAAATGAGTATATAAGGGAAAGGGTTAAATTCATTTACTTACTGGCAAGTGATGATCAGGTATTGATAGTAAGTAATAAGTAAAGGAATCTTGTAGTCTAAGTTTCATGCCATGGACATTTAGCAGCTTTTATCTCTGGTCATCTCGCTTCAAGCATCAATCTCCCTGCTAATGGAAGCCCACAGCATGTTGCCACTGATTTATACTGCCGTCTCAGGAACCCATTTACACCTGGGTGAAGTGAACCACTGCTCTCCTCAAAGTGATATCTGTGTACCTGGACTATTATGTATATTATTACAGGGTCTAGATCTGTTATAACGTGCTCTTCATATTTATTATGATGCTAAAACCAGTATACCATCATCCAACATATTGGACCAC
>CM037783.1:24166138-24216138 GCA_021229015.1 Solen grandis | reverse complement strand
TTCAATGTTCTAATATTGTGAAACTGAAACACAGAAGAACCTGTCGTGTATTGAGATAAGTTTTAAATTCAACTTTCTTCATTTCTAATTTTCATTCTATGTCATTCAAATTAACATATGGTTTTTGAAATTGAGTTTCATGCATAATGTGATATTTGATGATTGGAAACTAAAGATTTGTCAAGAACCGCATCCTCAATGTAAATTTCAATGTTAACGAAATTCGTTTTACATCATTTGCATACTGACGTTATTCAGCGAATAGGACTGACCCGTTGAGCTTTATTCAAAGCGAGTACTATATACCGTATTGCCAAACTGGTATAGGGTGTGATAGCGCATTTATGTACGCATATAACCGAATGGTCAAGTATAACAAATATATAAATAGACCAAGAGTCAGTGATATTTTTTAATCGTTGACAACATTTCCGGTCTTTCACTAGGTCTGACAGCGGCCATGTTGGCGGCCATAATAGCGGCCGTGGTGTACGAGTGCCTGCACGAATATCTTCGCTTCCTTAGAAACAGAGCAATGGAGAACGACAATGGGTGTGTATATATGCTAAACCGTTACTTCTGTTTACAGCAACCTTTTAGGTATAGCCCCTTTAATGGTTCCGCTACATTTCTGATCTCATGCCCTTTAACAGAGATAACCAAGGTTTCCTAATGTTTCATTGGGTTATCTCGGTAGAGGTTAAGTTGACGATGACGATAGCGGTGTTTGTCGACCTTACCAGAAGTGAATTACAGGACAAACACCTTAAATAACAATTATCGTTTCACGTTTGGGAGGGGAACTTAAAAACGTCACGCGTTTCAAGCATTAAACATACTAATATTTTGCCAAGAGTTTAAATAGGTCATATACCCCGTATTTTCGAAAATAAAAACTGTACATGTGTTTTATTATTCAAGGCCAAACTCAATAAAGTATGAGCACTTGATATTGTAAGAATAGGGACAGGAGTAAAATATTTGAGTTTGAACATTCCATTGTTAGTTTTTCCGAGAATTGAGGAGTAGTCCTAATTTTCTTGAAATAATCAACTCCACATAGCTCTAATTATGATTTTCATGCTCAAATCCAAGATGTACTCTTTTGGTTCTGTAGGGGTGTCAGTATGATCTATGGATATTAGCCTTAGATCGTAGTTAAGTTTTTAAGACCATTTCACTGGAGGTTCGGATCGGCAATATTCTGTATGATTTGCTGACTTAAATTGACCAGTCAGTAACCCCCTTGGTAATATGAAAACGTAGGATATTTGAAATTAGGAGGGGAACTTCATAACGTTACGCGTAACATACTCATTTTATGGGCAAATAGCTTAAACAGGTCAGTATCGATACAAAACAAAAACATACTATAAAATTGATATATGAACATTGTATTTTCAGATCAACGTGTTTTGGTACTGCCAGGATGACGTGTGGTGAGAAGATAGGCCAAAGTGTTATCCAAATGATTCGAGTCCTGATAGGCTACTTCATGATGTTGTGTGTGATGACAATGAACATCTGGCTTCTTGTGTCCGTCGTCGTCGGGGCTGCCGTCGGATACGGCGCTTTCAAACCCCTTATCGCCAATTCTATCTCGGACGCTATGACGTCACATGAATATGACGTAACGCAAGTGACGTTTACAAAGCGCGGACGCAATAGAAGTCAGCGGTCCACGTCATGGCGATACCGCACTATAGATTGTTCGCCTGTTGACGGCAACATGTTGTTTGAGAATGAATCCGTGTTTGATGATAATTTGTTGGTTAGTAAAGATACTAGACTTCCCGGGGGTCAAAAGATTGACCAATCAGATGGTGGTACAGACGTAGTCTGGATAAAACGGACTGACGCTGACCCCAGCTATAGGTTCATGGAAGATTGTGTCCATGACTATACTGATGATCAACTAGCCAATCCTGAAGACAAAACAAGGACAGACAGTTTGTTAACAACTGACACAGCTTCCCTTTCTAGATCGTTCAGTCGGTTTAGAAGCACGAGTAAAGTGATAAACGATTCCATTCTGACGGATTTAAGCGGAAGTTTACGAAGCAACAAATCGAAGACGAGTTCGTCCTCATTATTAGGCAATGTTGAACTCCGAAATGCCCCAGACCGAAATCGTTCAGCTAAACGGACTTTGAGTAAAGTTAGTAGAAGTGAATCTACTTCATCTAGTAGATTTAAACCGATCAGTAGAGAGATTATGCGACACCAGTCTATTAAAGACGAGTTTGAATAGAGAGTGTCCCAAGTTTTCTATTTTAAGGTGGCAAACAGATCTGTTTTAAGAATTCATTTTGACAACTCAAGCGTGTACATATCTGAGTACAATGTAGTTCATTCTTCAATATCCGCCTGATCCCCCCCCCACCCCCGAGACAAATCCGGATGTAAAAATTTCTAATCCTATTTGCTGAAACTGATTAAAATCTGCTTATTTTTTTCGGATTAGCAAAGGTAAACATTGCATGATTTTAATGTTTATGAGTGTTTTCTGAAATATGACATAGTTGAGGAATAAATCGATAACATTACTACCTGGATTAGTAGTGAATTGCATTGCATTCAGTGAAGGAATAGTACTCACTATTCACAGCTAACGCTGATTTCACTAATTTTGCTTAGCTCTAAGTATTACTTTAATAAGGGATGTATTTTATGAAACGTTTTGATTCAAATATACCAGAATATTTCATTTTAAGCAAATTTTGTAAGAAAGGTAACTTACATGTGTCATTTAATTGAATATTTCGGAAAATAAGACTGATAAATTGTGTTAAACTCTAAGTTGCAAGCTCTTCTTTAATACTGACGGACTAATTCATGAAACGTGTTTCCCTTCTTAAATCTCAGGATATGTCATTTTTAGCAAATTTTGTTAGATAGAAAGGTTATTTTATTTAAATGCTCCTACATTTTTAAAGATAAGTGTGCTAGCACTTAGAGCCAAGTCTTTTTAGAGAACTTGATGGTCTTTATTCGTTGTTGAAAAGCCATAACGTAGCCTACCATTGCAGTGAATATCATATATAACTGCTTTACCATTACTTAATTTCTTTAAAATTGGTGTCATAAATAGTAATTTGCATATTCTCCAATACATATTCAGTTGTACTTTATGGATATTTTATACTTATCTTATTTAGAACAATAATTTTAATATTTCCTTTATATGCGAGAATGCTATCTTACATTTTAGTATATTTATTGCATTCAGAACAAAGGAATATATGGTAGGTATGTTGTGTTACTAAAGCCTTCTTTCATTGAAAATTAGCAGAATTTTGTCGGGGCCTCCGTGGCCGAGAGGGTAAAGTCGCTGACTTTAACACTCACTCAGCCCCTCACCGCGTGGGTTCGAATCCCGGCAGGGTCATTCAGATTTTCATGTGAGGAAGCCTCCAAGCTGGCTTGCGGTAGGTCGGTGGTTCTACCCGGATGCATCCATGCATTCGGGGTCTTCCTCCACCTGTAATTAGCTGGACGTCGCTATATGACTGAAATACTGTCGAAGCGACGGTAAACCCAAATAGTCAAGTCAAGTCATGTCAGAATTTGGTGCAACAGCAGTAAACAACGAAAAAGGCTACATTTATATTTTTATTCAGAAAATTGTGTCCTAATTTTAACGTATCTTGTTTTTTAAAGATTCTTAGATGACATTCTGATTTTGACCGTATTTTTTTTTAAACTCGGAGATGACATTTATCTAAGAAGTAAAGAACACGATCCAGATTTTTTTTTCAATTTTCATGGAAAGTATTATCATGTTCGAGACGATTTAAATTGTCTAGTTTAAGTGCAATTACCTTGTTCTATGCATGAAATAACATCTGATCGCTGCTAGTGTATACTGACTGTGATTATTTATATATACTGTACATCTAGGAGATTGTAATTTGATGTATTCAAATATTATATGTTTACCGTGAACGCCAGAAATGTTATTGTAAAGTGTTTATTATAATTATGATGTGCTTTTATATTATCACACTTCAGTGGAGAAGAAAATGGTTGTGTAATTTGCGTGCGTTTAGAGTACTGTGTACAGTGAAAATGGATATTTCCAGAACTCAAGGACCTTGGATAAAAGCATCTTCGAGACATTGCAGGATTAAGAAAACAGTGAATATGATTACAGTTGAACCTGTATTAGCGGCACCTGTATTAAGCGTTCATCCGCATTTAGCAGTCAGTTTTAATATCATCTAATTAGCATTGTTATACGTTTAACCCTCATTTAGCGACCATTCTTGTTAAGCGACCATATTACCTTGTTACTTTGACTGACCGCTGAGGACAGGTCTGACTGTATATGCATAGGATAGAGTTTGTAAAGAAATATTCTACAGACTGTAGAGTACCGCGGCGAACGTAGGCCTCTGTTGTCTGGAGAAATGTCTCAGTAAATTCTATCTGACTTAGAAGTCATCTTAATTTTTGAAACGCTAGATTTTGTCAGAAAGTTCAGCCTATTTTGTACATGGTTAAAAAGGAAATAGAAGTTGTACTATATTGAAATGAATCGCAGATAAAACTGAGTTTTCAGGGCTTCTAATGGGCTACAAATTTGGGGTGTAATGGTAACCAAATGACCATGTGGGAAGATTTGGAGTATATCCCGTTATCGGTATATTATTCCAATCATCGCTTCCCGGAATGCCGCGATGTTACTTTTATAAATATTGTCAGCCATTAAAACTAATGGAACTTTAAAGTGTTCGTTTTATAACAATTTTCCTCTTTCTTTCTTCTATCATCTTCTCAAGATGGATCACCACTATTGGTTAGACTTGCAGTCTGGGTTAATCAGATTTTACCTAGAAAGTGTTATTTTTAGTTTGTTAAACGAGGTTCATTATATACCAGTTTACATAATGTATAGATGTAATTTTTCGTTGACAAAAAACAATTCCGTGGATTCATATATTCGTGATTATATGCTTTTGGTAACTTATTAAAGAATCGCACTTTTTTTCGTTGTGTTAATATCGGGAATGAAACTACCTTCGAAATTAACGAAAAGGTGTCACCCACGAAAACTGATGACTTTGTAATGTAAGTTGGTATTCTTATCATGAAAATCGAATATGTATGATTGTTTGCTTTGGTTGTCGACTCTTAATTCCATGTGCAATATTTTAGATTTTACGGTGAAAATTGTTGTATCTGCATTCCTATCATGTAGGATAAAAAGATCCTGCGGCTGTGTTTTTGAGTTTACTGTAACAGTAACTTTAGATAATAGTATAAATATAATTGATTCCAAAATTCCACTTGTATGTATAAATAATGAATTTCTTTGTATTGACAAAATACTTACCAAAATGTTTATTGCATCATCTACTGTCATTAGTATGAATACACTTAAATGCGTACACGACGGAATGGCAAAAATCACTTAAGGTTTGGGTATCATCTTTTGGAGTATTAGATCTTTCAGCATGAGATTCATATTCTAAGAGCTGGACATAAATTACTTGGCTTATTTCTTCTATATCAGACTGGGATATAGTTATATATACCCGTTCTACATAGGCCATAACCTATACAAGAATATTGTATTATTATTATACATATTGTCTTTATGTGGAACTCGTATATAAATTTATTCTATCAAAATAAGCATTTTACAAGTACATCTAAATATTTTTATTTTACTATTTCAACATTGATAAACATGTACACTTGAAAAATGCAAATAGCAGTTAACTATAAGCATTTAATAAGATAATAACTAATTGTCCATTTATTATTAAATGGCAGCTATTGTAAGTTGTATTTAGATCTTTTATTTATATGTTTGTATCCGATAATTATATAGACATGTGCTATTATCATTTATACTAGACTCTTTAGAAAATAAAGTCGACTTCATGTGCAGAGACATTAAAAAAAGTTGAAAAGTCTACAATTATTATAATCTGTTTGGGATACACAGCGGCTTGCTGAAGGGAGGTAACCGTGAATATCTCGCATACTCTATGTGCAGTTATCTTTCTTCCTTTTCAATTTCATCATCATCGCCGTCATCATCATCATCATCATCTTTAACAACATATCAAAACCAAATGCAATACTCGAGTATGTCATTTTATATCTTTATGCATAATAGGAGCAATTTATGTTTGATAATTTAAATCATCGTAAAGTGTTGTTTTTTTAATTTGTCTATACATTTTATAATCATGCGATTCTACTTGTACTGTTCTTGTACTGTCATTTCATGATATATGACCGCAAGAGTTATATTTTAGTATTAAATACAATCATATTCATTTAATTACTATTTTGTATTGTTTCGTTTAATTTACTTACATATAATAAACAATTACACATTTTTGTTGGGTTTTGTTGTTTTATTTATACCCACTATAATTCACTCGTGTATTTAACAACTGATTTCTTTTTGTATTTTAATTCCCCAGTTCAGACACTCTATCATTGGTTGTTTATAAAAATGGTTTCATTTGGGCACTTATTAAAAAAAGTCGTGGGTTTAAAGTGCTGTCATCAGTTTTCTTTCTTTAAGACATGGATGAAGAGGATTTATTATTTCTTATTTTAGCTCATCAGAGCCCAGCAAGCTTCATCATATGTGACTTGTCCATCCTGCAATATCAGCAATTCGCTAAAAAGGACATCTCTGAATCCACTAAGCATAAATGACCATGAAGTGGTACTTCACAAAAGATCTTTGTAGAACTCCGGTTGCCATGGCTACTTGGTATACAAAATACGATTTTGTTCTTATTGTTCATTTTTGCAAATTTTAGCAAAATTCGGATTCTGCATGTCGAAAAGTACAGCTGATATAAATATAAATGCACTATTACTATACATTAAGCACTGTATGGATTTGGTGAAATTCCTTAACTTATGTCTTAGAATAAACTCAAGGGCAATAACTCCAGACCTAATGGACGGATATCAGCCATAATCGAACCTGGCTAAGAAATTATGGCTATAAACATTATTATTACATTATCCATTACTGTAACATACCTGTTTGTAACATACATATTTGTTTAATCGGTTCTGTAAATGATTTTTTTTTTTCTCTCTCTTTTTTTTTTTTTTTTTTTTTTTTTTACAAATTAAGTCTGTAGTAGCGTCACATGGATTAATTTATTTGCATAATTGACATGAATTGTTTTAATTTGATTTGCACACGTTTTTTTTTTTTATTATTTATTTTTGTTGCTTGTTTCAGCGTGATGTATATTTCTGCTCCCCGCCCCCTTATGCACTCATTTTTTTGCGATACCTTTTTAACATTTTTGAATTTAAATATCATGTTTCATTGATGACATGTCAAACGGATGGGGAGCAACAGTGTGTTATGTAAAAAACATCAAAACATTTGTAAACGTCAAACGCACGAATTATCATGAAATATGATATATCAATAGACAGATAATATGATTTTTTTTTTGATTTTTTTTTTTTGAAGTGTTGAAATTTTATTTGAATACGGTACCGATGACGTTGAATAAAAACCGAATCATACAAAACGGCAACGTTTCCCGAACAAATCACATGTTGTGTAAGAATTCAATTTACATGAACCATTAAGAAAGCCTTTGATATGGTTCAAACTTCTATGGACATATCTCAAATGACCCTGACCCGACTAATCTATGCCTGCAACTTAATTACTGCATTGATTGGACTTTATATTGGCAGATCGACAAAATATCAGCGGATTCTCTAGACGCTAGAAAGGTATACCTAAGTCTTAATCAGAAACTCTTTACATAGGTATAACTACCCGAGTCACGTGACTCATATCGGTTTATGAGGCTTGTTTACCCAGGGTTTATATATGAATGGCAAGATACGGGCTTTTGGCGCGTTGAGTTTAGCACTTGTAACTGTCAACGAAAATAAAGGATACTCAGAGTAGATCTTATGAGAGTGTAAATTAAACGGAAATCTACACGTCCGGAACAAAAATGACGAATTTTGAACCGTGATATAATATCAAAATGTTGATATCAGCTTGTTTTCAAATGGGTAATAAGTTGGAAGGAAGACAAAAAATGACGAAGTTATAAGCTTTGCAGGGATTTAAAACTGGACAATAGTTGTATAGGGATTTAAGGTAAGTGCTTGCTAGCTGCATTTCAATGGAGAGAAAATTCGGTTCATGAATTGAGATCTGAATACTCTTCAGTTAACCGTCTAACCATTTTTATCTCTTACTCTCTTTTTCCTTTATCTTCTGTTTCTCCCTAACCCAAACCCTCGTTATATAAAAATTACAAAAGCTATAGAAGATATTTTCCTTTTTGTTTATCATTTCTGTTTTATTTTATCTTTTCACTTCGAGGTGAGATACAACCCATATCCACTCAAAAGAAACAAATATTCTTTTTATTTTATGATAACTGCTGCTAAATTTCTTTAATAAGTAAAATAAGTAGCAGGTCTATATCATCACACTAGGATATAGATTTTATCTCACTGATGGAACACAGTATTTCATTAGTTATAACATAAAATAAGTGTACATTTCTATTTAATACTATGTAGTGTTTATCATTGTAAAACATACTCGACTCTCGTGTGTTCGCCGTCATTTACCAATCTGAGGCCGTTTTGTGTATTCGTAGACATCTGTAGACATAATATCGATCACGGCTGATCATGATCAATTAGAAAACCTATTAAGCAAATAAATACTGGGTGATTCTATGTCAATTTCATTATTCATTTGAAAAGTTTATTATCGTTTGATGCGTAGTGGTACTCGGGATCAACAATTAGCTTTGATGTAAGTTATTGTTATAGATGAATAAATGAAAATAATGTACAAAGTATTTTTCTGTATTCCCGCCCCATTTACTGCCATAAACTGCCATGCTTTCTTCTTTTCTCTCCCATTTCTCATTATCTGTCAATCTTCATTTCTCTCTCTCTCTCTCTCTCTCTCTCTCTCTCTGTACTCTACTTTTGAGGAAGAAAAATGTTTTTTATTTTGGTGTTAAGGTATGGTTTAAGAGTTAAGAGTAAGTATTTGTGTTTCATTTGGTTTGGGGACTGAAATAATTGTTAGCTTCAAAACACATGCACTTGGGAAAATTATGACAACTGTACAAGTGAGGTATGCGTTATATATTGGATCCATCGCTAAATCTGTTGTTTGTACATGTATATAGAAATATATCTCATATGTATGTTTGTGTTTATTTCGTCGGTAAATAAACATACTCATATGACCAAAATGCATTTGTATGTATTTTTTTACAATGTCCTTGCGTGCGTACGCTGTAATATAACTATTGATAAAAATTAAAAAAATCTGATATATTAACGTATATGATATCATATTTACAAATACCAATGTTTAAACAATATTGAAGGCATAGGTTCGAATCTGGCATCTGTCTCCATCTGTGTTGCATTTTCTTAATTAGTTCTTCTTTTTATTTTTATGTTTTATTTAATATCAGGCAAATATCCCCACTTTACATATTTTATATGCAGAAACTATTGAAAACAGACATTTAATTTATAAAAAAAAAACGAATGAATTCCATTAATAGGAAGTTTACGATCGGGTATATTAGGGTTTCAAAAGATCATGGTTATTTTTATTTATTATTTTATCTATCTTTTTTTCTTGGTAAGATATGACTTGAGGAAATAAAATAGAATCGAACTAAGACTGTCTGGCAACGAAGTTACACCTCAAGCTTGGGCATTCTGTTGAACTTTGTGGTTAATTAAGTAATGGTAGCAGGAAAAAGGCATTACTAGTGAAGTCTTTAAAAAACTCTTTTTAATGCTTCCTATTTGGTGACCATACACTTCAATACAGTTCTGTGTATTCTGTCTTTGTTTGCATTAACTTGACCGGTGTTTGCTTTTCCTGCCTTAACGTGTAATTACTGGGTCTTCAATGAGCCCTCTATTCAAGAAATATTGACGTTTCCAATTTTGGATACACGTTGTGAAAACAGGTGTAATTTTTTAAAAGATTAAAGCTAGATACTGGTATAAGTTTAAAGCCAATGTCAATTTGTGCAATTATCTTTAAAAATAACAGTGGTTCGGTAATGCCATTTTGTGCAATTGTCCAACTATATACCGTTTGCAAGACTTTCATTATCTGTGTATCGGTTATTGAATTTAAACTTGGGGTTGAGATGGTAAAGTCAAGGCATACACAAAACACTGTAATCCATGGCGTAAATCTCTGTATTTCACCACAAGGGTGTATACTTGAAGAACTCCCAATAATTACCAAACTTTTCCTATATCCCAAGGTCTTTCTTTATCAGAAGACAAACTGTGCAAATACAAGTATACGGCAAAATCTGACCGCATGGTGTAGCTCACTCTCAGCTGTTCTCATAATATTGATGCCGTCCTATGGTGCACAGTGTGTATCATACGTAGATATATTATTACAGCAATATCTCTTTGACCAAAGTGGGGAATATAATTATAATCCTCGTCATATCGCGAGTCGAATATGATTGCAAATGTATAAAATCTTTACTGAATTGTTTTTTCATATCAAATTTTACTAAACAAATTCATGACTATGTTATTAAGCTCACAAGGGCTTACTAATAACATTTTCATGAATTCGTGTAGTAAAATTTGATATGGAATGACAATTCAGGTCAAATTTTTATTATAGTATGACCTGAACTCAGTTAACCGCGATCATATCGGGGGAAAAAACTGAACGTCCTGTGAGTGTCTCGGACTATAATATAATCTTACACACAAACAAAGTTTCAAACATTAGCTGAAAATAAAATAACGATTTAATAATGTGTGAGTTTTTCATATTTAACAGTAAATGGTACATATTTTTCGGTCAAAGTTTGTTTCATCAAATGTATTTAATCCAGCTGTTTGAGTGCAACACAATATGCATATAGACTACATGTAATTCGACCTAAAAGTTAAATGTGACATGTATAAGAAAATACGCGATGAGTATACGAAACAAACCAGAAACAGCTGTTTAAGCACATTGTCAAGTGATAAATATAATTTCATGGAGAGTATCTGAAATTGTTTGGGGACTAGGAAAACATCTCGGTGTTGGCATGGCATTCGCATTTTCGCTGTTCGGAATATCGTCATATTGCAGTATAAGAAGTTTGTATTTAAAACTTCACTAGACCATTTCACTCCAAAGTGAGACGTAAACAAACGACCACTACCCGAACACCTTATCTACATGCTGGTGTAAATTTCCACACATTGTACATTGGGAAATAAGCATACATTTGAGATTTTTTCCTCGGTCACTGATTAGTCAGTTTAAAGCAGGACATTATACCGGGCATTGTCGATATTCTGGTGAAATGGTAAATTACATTTTTACTTTAAATCATTTAATTGCAACTTGCAAAGTAACGCAGATCTACAAATATATCTATGAAATACACTGAACAACAATATGCTAACAGAAAGTGCTAAAATGACCCAGATAGTACACCATACATTCCCCTTGTTTCTTCCTTAAAGCGTATTACAACAGATATCACGGTAACTAAGGATCCTCCACCAAATGTACTACATTTGTAATATCTATTAAACCCGGATTTGTTGTAGATAATCGATTTGACACATGGTTTTATTTTCAAAAAATCAATAGCTTAATGTCTTTCCAAATATAAACGATGTTATTTGATTTTTCCAAAACGGGTTCGCAAATCGACGTTCTGAAAACATCTTATCTTAAAATGCAAATTGTCTTTATAAAAATACCTTGCACAAGGAGTACTCTATTCATACAGTTTAGTACTTTAAATCAAGGCCATTCCAAATTACATTTTCCACGACTGGGGTATTTTTTTTCTTTTCGGATTTAGACATTTAGACGTTTTAATATCGTTAATAACTTACGAAAATCACGCCCATTGGCATAACGTTACTTAGGAATTCTGAGGAAAACAAACAAACAAATCTAGAGTATCCATGAAAAATGCAGCACTAATTACCAAACTGAAAAGCCTAATATCGAAAAATACTTAAATATGATTTCAGGCTTATGCTCATGCTTAGTGGTGTTCTCGAAAAAGAAATCCTTAAGCTTAAGTTTGTTCTTAAAGACTGTGTGAAGCATATTTCAGTACGAAATTTGACTTAGCTGAGTAAAACATATATCAAATCAAATTGAGCATGATAATCAAACATATATCTGATTCCAAGGGCGCCGCTGCCCAGTGGTAACATACCTGTACGCGGATCCGAATTGTAGGAAAGATCCCAGTTGGGACCAAGAATTTTTCATGATCTTCCCTTTTGCAAAGTAAATGACTTGTGTCCAACCCAAGAACCGTCGAGAGGGATAAGAATAACTTGTAAGAATTTGTTTCCCAATCGACGTAAAATAAATAAATAAATAGGTTGAAGTCTGACACTGAGTTTGAGTTTAAATACGATGTTCATTATCTTCGAGAAGTTTGGGCCAGAGATCGGACATGTATGGACAAACACGTTCTAACGGTTTACGTACATACGTCCATCCACTAAACATAAACATTGTACACCTTCAGCAAACCATCCGGCTCACCATGGAGACGCTGAAGAACAAACTACGGGACAACAGGGCTGCTGTTATACGTGACCTTGACCTGAATATGGAGCTACTGTCCTTGCTATCTGACCAGGGGGTCATGGACATCACGGATTGCGTTCAGCTGCAGGTAGCGGAGCGGGTCATCTTCTTTTATTGTTGGAACCTAGCGTAGTGTCAGCCTAACTTAAATACATTTTAACGTTTTGTTTGATTTTTTTAATTTATTCTATCTTTCTAGCTGACAGATTTTTACAACATTTTGCAAACAAGTACTATAGACTATAACTATAAAATATATGAATTAAAATATTGAGTGGCCATGCTCCTTTTAGAGAATAAGCAAAATATTTATCTGTTTGTTAATTTGCTGAAAAAATCAAGGTATTAAAATTGGAAAGATTTCATTTCTAAATATTTCAAAACATTCTTAATGATTTTTTCAGAACAATCCATGGCGAAATTGGTGACTTATAATGTATTACATGTATATTTAATATTTTATTTATTGTATTTAAGAGCATAAAATATCCATTTTGCATCAAGTATCCATTTCAGATCCAATCCACTGTTATAATTAAGGCTTTCTGGATATTTAAAATGTATTAATCATCACGTTTTTGTGTGTATTTGTGTGTGTGTGTGTGTGTGTGTGTGTGTGTTTTAAAAAAAACTGCTTTTACTAAAGATTTAGCCAATATTACATAAAAACACTAAAATGTGACATTTTTGACCCGAAAAATATGGCAAATATACTTTTATTAACGTTTTTGTCACATGAATATCAAAATTTGGATTTTTCTTAAACATTCTTCTTTAAAAATAAGAGTTTCAAAATAAATAAAATAAATGTTTAACCAAATTGAAATTAGTGGTAACCCACTGAAACATCCATAAATGTTTCAAGAACACTACTATCATGTGAAACATAGTCCATCACAATCATATAATGAATAAAAACTTTCTGAGTGTGTGTATATCAGATCATATTACAATTTGATAAGGATAAATTATGGTCCCTTGACAAACTGTACACTGTTTGGCTAAAATGATTCGTGCATTGATTTTTGATATTAGAAGTGACTCTTACCGCTGATTTTGAGTGGCATATTTTTATACATTACCGTGCAATAAATTAAACAAGAAATATCTTTTAAAAATATAGTAGGCGTAGCTTAATAATTGTCAATTGTAACATGTAAAACAGATTATAACTATTATTAAGTTGGAAACGTTAGCAAAAATGTTTATAAATACCAAAATTATAGGAGGTATTGTGAAGACTATATAACAAAACGGATTTGATATACAAGCTAAAATAAGCAAGCTTATCTACCAACCTTCATTAAATATAATGTACTTGCTGATTTTGTTTAAAGTGAAGACAATTCGTATGTAATCAAGCGAAACAGAAAAATCATAAATCGCGTATATCCGATTATTGTTTACAGATCCGCACAATAAACTGCACAACTCCTCCGCATGTGTTACCTCCCCTGTAGACCGAATCCACTTTTACAAATTAGTGGAAATTGTGGTCTAAAACTAGACTGCTTCTTATTTAGTTGTTTTAAAATATATTGCCAAAACAGCATACCTAACTTAATAAGGAAATGTTAATTTTTCATTTGCTTCATTTGCATACCAACATTTGATTGGTTTAAGAAGTAGGTCAAAACCGTTTTATACAGCTAAGCCGAAAAACAAATATTTAAATCATCATGGACGCAAAGAAACAAACACTTACAATAAATAAAGGAGCTTATTATTATTTGGTGTCAATACTATGTCATGTCAATTTTTTTTTTCAATCATAACCTTCTCGTGGAAAACTGGCGCAAAACTTATATAGGAAAATCATTCTAGACTCGTAGCAGTTGATGTCGACATAAATAGAAAAATCTGTTTCTGTCAACCCAATTTAATTTTTTCCAGGTATCGTAAATTGGAGATAAACCAGGGGAAAATATAACTAATTTAATGAGGGATTAAATGTATCGATGATTCAATAATATTATAGTTTTATGAAAAACCAAGTTCAACATCGCATATTGAAGGTATCCAAAACGTAGCATGAGCGGCGCTATAAGGCTGCATCTTGGTGTGTTAATGTAATTTAACTTAACATTGTTATTCAGTGTAGCCATAGCACGTGGTATATGACGTCATTTTAAGCTGTCGCAAACAGCATAATTTGCCTCGATTCGAAAAAGAAAACTACTGTATTTTATTTCTTCACTAAAGCATGCGAAGCGGTAAATTGTGCAATACACAAAAGCCTTAATGATTCTTTTGTCAGAAGTACAGTATTTCCTAACATTCGGTAAAACATTACTGTGTTAGCAAACAAAATCTACCAACTCGAAAGGTTTTCCCGAATGTTAGGAAAACCTGTACATCTGACAAAAGAATCATTTGGACTTATGTATAGGACACGATTTTCTGCTTCGCATGCGCCATACACCATTAAAATCGATAAAGAAATAAGATACTTATAGCAGTTCACCCCCCCCCCCCCCCCGAATCGATTCAAACTATGCTTTCCGCGATAGCTTAAAATGACACTACATACCACGTGATATGGTCACGCTGGTTATTTCAATACATTTTATAATGTCTTTACGTTAAATCAAATACCTTTGTCTTATATATACAGCAAACGCCAGACACGAAGGAACGTAACCAGAAGTTCCTGGAGATAATCCTGAAGATTGAAGATGAAAGCCTCTACGTGAACCTGATCAACTGTCTACAGCGGGCAGGGCAGACCAAACTGGCAAACATGTTGGTGGATGTTGGAGAGGAGATGCTGGTCTTGAGTCACAGTATGTTACTGTAGATGATCATGATGAACGTGATTACTTTAATCTTATTTATTTTACGTTATTGGGAAACAAGTTCTTACAAATCCCTCACGACGGTTTCCGGGTTTGACCAGTACTTTGCGCCTTGAAAAAACATAGAAAAACCTTGCTCCCAATGGTGTTCGAACCTACAACCTTCAGAACTTGAAAGAGATTTTGATTTTTTTAATGCATAATGTTGCGGTTGATAAACGATTTTATGATAAATTTGCTTTTGATCTTTGCTACGTATGATGATGATGATGATGATGATGATGATGATGATTGTTCTAACTGCCGTTGCACTGAGTATTATTATTCTCGTAAGTTTTTATACGTATCACGCCTGCTCTTACTGCTGATGAACATAGTTGATATAGATAAGTTTTTATACATAAATATACATTTTATTTAGTTACTTGTGAAATTGTCAGCATATTAAGGTTGCAGATTTATACTTTTATAAAAGCTATGTTTCCATATATTGGCGCATCACGTTAGTAAAACTAGAGGACTTGACCATTGCAAATCTATAGACATCGATAAAACTGGTGTTCTTAATTTCGATACGCTACATTTCATGAACAACTATATTCCTATTCATGTGCTCAGGTATATGGTGTCGGAAGATTTTGTAAGGTACAGTATGAGATCTGAAACCGCTCATTGTATACGTCTATCTAGTAAGTGGATGACTTTATTGTCTTTTTAATTTTTGTAGTGCAAATCCATTTGGACACACAACTGAAGGAGATGAATGAATTCTTAAAGACCGAGGAACGCCGAGTGGGCATCTACCTTACAGAACCTCCACCTGAAGACGAGGAAGGTGCCCCTGCACTTACAGAAAAAGAAGTTTGGGAAAAGGTCCAAGACTCAATAAAACGCTCACAGCAACTTCTTGCACGTTGCCAGTCGGTCATCAGAAAGTTACACAGAGATTGTGAAATAGTGGCCAAACAGAATTCTGATATAGTTGGACATACTCGAGAGGTGGACGCGAAAATAAAAGCAGTCCTTTCGGTTGGGAGACATTCTGCCAAGCAAAGCAACGTTCCGAAAAAGACACAAGATGTCTTCGCTAGTTTAATGGATGACATTGAAAAGCTCGTTAAAACGAGGAAGAAAGTGATCACCATGGAGACCGAAGGTAGACGTCACTCAACTCGTATCGTGAGGCAGTGCAGGGATTGGCTGGAAGGTAGGTGCATGGCCCTTCAAAAACTGAACACTGCGCAGACTGCCCGTGGGTTTGATTCTCCGAATGAAGGAGACATATCCGTAAGTATTCAAAGAGAAGCTCCACCAGTAAACGACAATGCTATTATGTCAATTTTAGAATCTCTGCAATTTCTTGAAAAAGACCTACAGGAGTATATCCACCAAGAAGTTATATTGTCGGATAAATACAGATCGGAAATGCGAAGAAAACATCTTCAGAAAAAGATTCATGGTTTTAACGCTCATGGGATTTCTGACATGGAGAAAGCTTTAAAGAGTATTGAGAAGGACCCTGCAGCAGTGAAGGATAAGGTCGAAGTTTTGCAGTCATGTGTTGGTGCAATCAATAAAGAGTATGGCGAGTGTTTAGCTTATCTTAATAAAATAGATCCTAACTATGGAAAGGAAGAAGGGAATTCAGAAGAGAACCCAAACGGGTCTCCATTAAGTCAACGGAAAGAAATGCGTCCAACCCACGTGATTGGCCTGCAATGTTAAGAAGAAGGGAGTCATTGGAAATAAAATGACAAGAAGCCTTGATAATAACTAAACAAGGCAGGGCTAACAGGTCGAGAGCAGACAGAACCTAACGAGATGCTTAAGAGAATAAAGTACGTGGTTAAAAAATATGACGAGCTGAAAGCGGAAGACCAGAATCTGGAATCGAAATATAGACTTGAGGCATCGAAGAAAAAACGAGAAACTGATATATTGCTGCAGAAAAAGGAAGATTTTATATTAAGGTTACAGACGCAGCTGAAGGAGACGGAGGCAGAGAAGGAAAAATACAAGAAACTTTATAATGACACTAAAATTGGATACCAGCGAAACAGCGACAGTAATCGATGACTTCATTAAGTTGTTACAAGTCAACTGCATGTGTTCGTATTATTGATGTACTGCATACTTCGACTGAACAGTGTAATTACGGTTATTTGGATATGTCTCGTATATATGGATAAAAATATTTATATTATTATTATATGTTATAGTTTTTATTAAAATGATATATGAGGAATAAGTTAAGTCGTTTTTTTTTAACTTATCTCTCCAGTGCTAAAAATGTTGCTATGATGTATATTACTATTATGTTGATAATATCAATTATGTGTTTGTGTGTGTTTTTGTTTTAGTTGGGTTTAACGTCCCACCGACAGTATTTCAGTCATTTGGAGACAATGTCTAATTGAGACAGATATAGTGCTGCCACTCTGCAGTATCACTCCATAGACAATTTGCATGATACCACACCCAGTCACATTATCCTGACACCTAGCCAACCAGTCTTGGAACTACCCTTATATGTTCGGCGCCTAACAAGAGAGTTAAACAGGTACCGTTTTTACTATTAATTATTTGTATTGCTGCCAACATCTGTAGGAAATAGTTTAATGTAATTTGTCTTTTTATCAGATTGTGGTTTTGAAAAGTCTCTCTCTCTCACACACACACAAATTACAGAAATGTTCAATAGGTAAAAATATATAATTTTATAAATGCATGTAACAAATGGAATAAATACCGATGCTCTTATGTAAATTCTTCTGGAAAAGAGAATCTTTACATATATGAAATTGAATGTATGTTGCTGTCGCGGATGTTTGCCTAATTTAGATATACAGTAAACAGTCCAAGTAATAAGATTGTCTGCTCTGTCACCGGGAGGTAGTAAGATCGATCCCTGACCACGAAATACGGCGTTCCTGGGCTTACACACGTGCGTACAATTGATTTGAAAAATCGAAAATTTTAAATCGCCAAAAGCGCTATAAAAATCGTCGCCTTATCAGGGTAAAACATACATTTGTCTTCGTAATTAGATACAGAGAAATTAATTTTGAACGAATGTTACAAAAATCATATCTATAAAAACAAAATTAAGAGCACAAATAAGCTTATTTACCGACAATATCAAGGTATTTATCTAATGGAACGATACTTTCCTGATCAATTCATCTTTCCCCGTCTCATTCATTAAATATGCCAACCTCCCCTTTTTAAACCATTTTAAGGAAGCATGGCAAATTGACACACATGGCTGATATCGAATGCAAAGACTAGGGAAATAGTCTGTACCATCTTCATTTAGGCTTAGTATCAATTGTTTCATTTCTTCCATGATTCTTGAAAAAAGAAAAAAATGTATATAGGTATGCAAACATGAACAGTGTTAAGATATAACTTTTTATTAATAACTCGATTAGTATAAAAAAGATAACTTCAAGCTAACTCTTTCAAAGTCTCTAACTAGCGACATTTTTGTCCATGGTCATTACACGTGTAACGCTTTTTCGACACACGAATAAAGCTATATTTATAAGAGTTGTTGTTGTATTGGAGTTTACCGTCACTGCGATAGTATTTCAATCATATAGCAACGTCCAGCAATTTACAGGTGGAGATAGAACCACCGACCTACCGCAAGCCAGCTGGAAGGTTTCACATGAAAAATCCGAAGTCCCTACTGGGATTCGAACCCACAGCGGTGAGGGGCTGAGAGATTTGTAGTTCACGATTGTAACCGCTAGGCCACCCCTTATATAAGTTGACTTACGAGGACTGGGTGAAAAAAAATGAAGAGGCTTTTACTGGAAAAGAAATGCAAGAGTTATCTAGAGGAAGAGACTTTGGAAAAAGGGAAGTAAATGTAGTTGAAGAAAGAACAAAAATAAGAAGAAAAAAAAAAGGTGATTTTTTTTATATCAAGATAGTTTAAGACGAATTAAGATAGAATAGTAAAATATTAAAGACAGCAGAATGGAGAACTCTGTACATGAGAGCCCACGACCAGGATCATGCTTTAGATGAGACCTAAACCGTACAACGGTAAAGGCCGATTGAGTTCGCCTTTAGCGAACGTTGGGGGTAATTCTGCATTGTGCAGAAACTTACTTGGGCCTGACCGCTGTCCAACATAGTCCACACTTTATATACCCTACTTGTAATATCTTTCGAACGGGTATTAAATTGGTTCTATATTTAGATTTTTTAGTCTTTTAATGAAAATGTCTGTATTTCTTTGAATATTTATCATGTCACTGAAATATGTTATGCATAGAGTTATTTTACCTTCCAGAAGCTCAACAAAATACAAATAGCTAACTCAGTGTTTTCAAAATAGAGCTTATTTTGGTATTTATATTTTTCAAACGAAAGGGAGTCGTTCCATTAAATAAACAAAAGACAGTGTTATATGTGTTTTAAATCGGTTTAAAAAAAAGGCTCCAAAGTGGCGCAGTTGTAACGACTCTGTCTGCAATTCCTCTCAGTATCACTTGGGTTCGTAGCTCTGAGGTGAAAAACAAAATGCATACTAATTTAGTGCTAATTATAATTCCAGGCTATTCATTTTATTTATTTTAAAACTTGATTTGTTATTTTATGATAATGTCATTATAATTTCTGCATTTGAATTCTTCTTTTTTATCATTTTAAAAGGACCTACATTTCATCCATTAAGCTGCAAAATTATTTATACTTTTAACTTGTAAAACGTGCATATACAAAATTCATATCTCATTCAAAGTTGTTTTTAACTATTCAGTTTTGAAGCAAACATTAAAATGTCTATATTTGTTTAAAATGAATAACGAAAGGTTCAATTTCAATTTATAATTTATTACGAGTATTGAAATGTTTCGGACATGTAAACATATCTCGGGCACTTCAAATGTTTGGATATAAGCTTTCAAGATGTCAGTACAACTACGCTTAAAGACGATAACGACAATTTCATCTTTTTTTCCAAACATTTAGAATTTCACTTGTTTCCTTTTTTTTTTTTGATAGCGTATTAATGATATTATCTGATCTACTAAAATATGAAATAAAACAGGGACAGGTACAATGCAGTCACACTGCGGTATTACGCTGTAGACGTGTGGCAAGATACCACACACATGGTCACATTATCCTGACAACGGACCAACAGGTCATGAAACTATAGCTATACCCTGCATATATGTGCTGAGCGCCAAGCAAGAAGCTACCTGTGCCATGTTTTGCGACTTTGGTATGTCGCAGTTGGGGATCTCGCTCCCGAGGCGGACGCTTTGATCACGTGGCCACCGGAAACGGATGTGATACCATGTCTCTTGCCTACGGCTTGATATCCTATCGATGCAGTATTGTCGTTGGAATGACAAGCCCCCCAAATCAAACATAATTCTACAATCAAAATTAAAGAAGTGCAAACGCTCTGTCAAAACAGGACGTCTTCGTAATCGAGAAACATTTCTAATTTAATTAATATGAGAGAACTTACATGTGAACACTCATTTGATTATAAAAGTTACACACATGTACTTTAAGAACTTCGGCAATTCAAACATATGGTGTGACACGAATGAAGTAGGGGAAGCATGCGTGCACGGATAGTTTAGAGGAACATTACATAAAGCTGTCTCTCTCGTTCGAAATACAGGATAAAAATAGTTCTCTACAAATCAAACCGCGACATACCAAAAGTCGTAAAAAGATGGTACTGGTATCGCTACCTTGCATGATTTTTAGCATACAGGGTTAGGTCCAGGGCTCATTAGCCCCGTGTCAAGATAATATGTGGCTGGGTGTGGTATCATGCTACATGTCGTGATACTGATACTGCAGTGTGGCAGCACTATATCTGCCACAAGTAGACCTCATCTCCAAATGACTGAAATACTGTCGACTGGTTGTTGAAACCAAATTAAGAAATGAACAAAACGATTCATAAAGAATAGCCATTTGGTAAAACAAACGGGGCTGCGTGATTCAGAATGCGAATCTTCTTTGTGTAGAACTAGCGACTATTTCAATGAATATATTTTACGAGAACTTATTATAAGAAGCCAGTCTCTAAGCAGAGTTGTCGTTCATTCCTCACATAACCTCCAATGACAAGAATCTTGTCAAAACAGAAAACACTCATTTAACGCGGATTTAAGTATATTTTACGGATCAAAAGTATAGAAACATTGAATAGATTTTTTTTTTGAATCATCATAAAACGTGTGTAAAATATTAATTTCAGTTGTTATTATCGGAACTATTTTCTGCCTTATTTAGCCGATGGGAACAATCCGCAAACGCTCATCTGCAAATGTAAATATTTACAGATTCAGCCGGATATCGTAATTTAAAGCCAGCTTTTTATTTTCATAATTTGTAATTTTAATGACCATTACGATCAGGATGAGTGGTGCTTATTTATATATATATATTTCACAGTTTAAGGAGCCTATCTAGTCTCCTTCAAATTAAATATTTGAACAACGGTCAAGATGACGTCATATATTTGGAACTACTTTCTGAACCCACCACAGAGGTGAATGTTATGTAAGCCAATGTGTAAGAGAGTGATAAGATACATGTAAAGTTTTTACCGAAATTGTTACATTTAAAGAAGCAGCTTTTCTTTGTGAAATGTTATTTGTTTGTTTTAATGGGGCATGCTCCATGATTTTTCAAGTACATTTGACCACCTTTGAGCTCGTCTATGTATAGAATAGTCCGAGCTATTGCGGTTACCCAATCGTCGTTGTGCGTGAACAATTTCTTTGTCTGAGCAATAAACTTTCTTAACTCATGCGATATGCATTTGAAACTATTTTTATGGATGGAGGTCAATGAGAATAAAATGCAGTGACCAATTTTGAACTTTTTTTATTTTATAGCGATTTTTTTGTCCTGAGCATAACTCAACTATATAAAGTATTGACTTGAAATTTAGATATATTTTGATGGTGATTTTGAAAAGTGCAGTGACCAAGAACCATAAGGTTACCTGGTCCCATTTTTAAATTGTCTCCCTTTCTTTTATTTGATAATGGATTTTTGTTTGGAGCATGACTCAAAAACTATACGAGCTATTGTCTTTAAACTTTAATAATGCATAGATTGTGACCAGCAGAAGTGCAGTGATTAAGAACCAGGATCTCTACCTGGTCCTGTTTTTTAATTATCTCCCTTTTATTTTCTATCCAGAGGATTTTTCAAAAACGTTAAAAATGAATTGACCTAAAACTTTAAGTGCAATGACCAAGAATTTTTTTATTGAAGCGTTAATTGACCCCCTGAGTTGACGTGGAAGTGATGGGCAAGTCGCCATATTTTATCGCCACATTTCATTTTATATCATGGCATCGAGGAAAAAAAATACGACGTTTTGCCAACATATGTACCCTATATTACGACATAAGTTTCTTTGTACTAGCCCTGGACGTCGTTATGTTGACAAAATTTTATTAGCTTGTTGCTATGGAAGCGTTAATTGACCCCCTGAGTTGACGTGAACGTGATGGGCAAGTCGACATATTTCATCGCCACATTTCGTCTTATATCATGGCATCGGGGAAAAAAAGACGACGTCTTGCCAACATATGTATCTTACATTATGACATAAAATTCTTGGTACTCGCCCTGAACGTCGTTATGTTGACATAACTTTTTTAGCTTGTTGTCCTAAATTATGTCGTCACGACAGTTAAAATGTGAAAAAAAAATTTCATGATCTCATGAAAAGTGATAGCTTTTTTTTAAAGTGGTCGCACCTGAATGTATTACCTCTAGTTGAACAGCATCCATAACCATCAGCTACTTTAAAAAGGGGTCATGGATTTCTAATAGGGTATTTTTCCCTTTTTCTTTTAGACCATTATATCTGTATCAAATAGAATTTAGAAAGAAAAGTTTTATGTTAATTATAGGTATTTTTGGTTTTAAGTTTAATAACAAATATTACTTTTTAAATTTGGAAACAAAAAATTCTTTTTAAAAAATTGTGTAAACTATGAATTGTCTCTCAGTTATATTTTTTGAATTAGCATTCCTAAGCAGAAAAAAATGGCAAAACAAGCTTTTAAAATGGGTTGAGTATGGTAATAACTTATACATATTTCAAATATTTTGAGTTGAAGCAATCATTTAACATGTAAGGTTTGTTTGCCTAATGCTATCATTTGTTTACAAACAATAAATTATCAATACCAAAATATTTTTCCTAAACAGGATATGACATAATATATAGTTTTCTTATTTCTGGAAAGAGAATTTTTTGTTATTTTTTTCAATTCTCCCGAGTGCCCAAAATGGTGCGACTACCACAATGTAAGATAATATATTTTGAAACATGAAGGCTTTAAGTCTTGCGCGATATAACAATGTTGCTTTACAATATCGTATTCCTGAGACAATCCATGTTATTGAATAACTGCTGTATAATTAATTGTCTTTGAACCATTCCCGCCATTACAGATGTATTTACCTTTAAATAGAGGATATTTTTTTTTGAGGGAATATATCAATCACAATGTGAAATGATACAATTCAATATTTACACGAGCGCGTAGCGCGATTGAAAATATGATAATTGTATCTCTTTTAGATGAAATAGAGTCCATATTCACTCATGCCAGCTGCTACAAAATATCAATATACAAACCCTTTTTAAGTAAAAAAAAAAAAAAAAAAAAAAAAAAAAAAGTTCCGTCAGACCTATTTCACTCGCACTGTGGAACATGGATTTTATCTAACTTATAGACACAAAATTTAATCGTTCGAAACCCGGCAGGGTCATTCGGATTTTCATGTGAGGAAGCCTTCCAGCTGGCTTGCGGTAGGTCGGTGGTTCTACCCGGATGCCTCCGTGCATTCGGGGTCTTCCTCCACCTGTAATTAGCTGGACGTCGCTATATGACTGAAATACTGTCGAGGCGACGGTAAACTCAAATAGTCAAGTCTAGTCAAAATTTAATCAGTTAGCATAAAATATATATTCGTACTCGTATACACATGATTCATGTCCATGAAGAGTGCTGCCTACACTCCTCTATGTAGCGCTGGCGATTTGGAAACCAGATGTAGTATCTCGTTTTGATATGTAATCCCTATTCAATTTATCTTTAAAAATCACACAAATAAATAAAATGTGAAAGAAAATATCATATATAAATAAAAGAAAAATGAAAGTGATCAGAAAGTTGTTTTTCCCTTAATACAATGCAGTAATGAAGTATTACATTCGTAATTTTGGACTGTTTAAAGGGAGCATTTTAGGATAAACTTTTTCTTTTTAAATTTGATCTATTTGATATATCATAATTGTTTAAAAAGAAAAACAAGAACCTACTAGAAATTCGAACCCACAGCCCCCAGTTTCGAAGCAGTTAATGGTTATGGATGCTCTTCAACTGGAGGTAATGCATTCGGGTGCAACTACCTTAAAAGAAGATCACTTATCCCCTAAGATAAAAAAAACACCTTAAGAATGTATTTTCATTATACAATAAACTTTTCCCGAGGGAGCGTGCCCGAGGGAGTATGCCCGAGGATCCTCACACCCCTTGTTGAAGAATTCTAGATCCGGGCCTGATCGTGAGAAAATTCCTCACATTTTAACTGTCCCGACGACATAATTTAGTGCAACATATGGAAGCGTATATAGTACACCCTGATGGTGTGTTCATGTAGTCTATGCCGAAATACATTAGGACAACATACTACATAACTTATGTCGACATGTACATATATAACACATTTATTTTAGAAATAATCAACCCCTTTTGTATCTATGATAACAAATTTTCTGTGTTTAAATATTGCTGCACAATTACATTTACTTATCTTCGCGACATATGTTTTCACGACATTTTCTGGACCAAAATAGGTAAACATATACTTGCGAGGAAATGCGAGAAAAGGTATCGGGCTTTAGTAATATAAAATGTGTTCAGTGGTGTTTTTTTTTCTCTGCTTCTACATATTATTATAGTATTCCGACATATATTTTAACGACTTTGCCATGTAAGTAATTACTTAAAACCTCAAAATTATTTGAAATTTGTGATTAGTTGAAATATCCATATTTTGCAAAGATTCAAAAGTTTAAGGAACAGGATAGGAGCTGGTCGTGGACACAATGGAGATGGTAAGTTTTTTTTTATTAAAACCACAAGTGATTAGTAAACTATAGCTATCGAATGATAATTGCATTTGTTCGATTATTACAATTGTCATCAATAAGTATACAATATAAAAGTTAAATTATTTATAATCGAGAAAATACATTTTACAGCACTGATGAATTTATAAGCTATGAACATGTTTGTCAGTAGGGTATATTGGAGATTACTGTATAGAATTATTTTTTTTGTGTGTCACCTGCTGTAAGCAGAGGTGACACACAGGGATTTCTTTCCCGTCATCCGTCACAATTTTATCCGTCACACTTAAGCAGATGACATATAACATTCTTGGTAGCGAAGTAATAGTATTAAAACACTTAATGTTATATTAATATTATGATAAATGGTAAGATATCAAAACATATAAGTGAGATATTTTCCTGTATTATCACTATTATTCTGAAAGATTGTCCAGCTAAAAAAGATTTGTGGATTCCTGCTTTTCGTACACAACACAGTTGTCAGCTTAAGTCAGATGAAACGGATTGCGAAACGGTTAATGGCTTTGATATTCATTACGTTGTACATGCATATGTCAATTCTGAGACTGCTTCAAAAATACCAACGCGTGTGCTTCGGTCTTGTCCCCCCCCCCCCAAAAAAAAAAGATCGCGTCTGTACAACACTAATATCAATTTTATACAGATGTTTTCTGAGTTTAAGAACAATAATTTCAACAAAAAATAAGCAGGGGGGGGGGAAATTAAAACGTTGTCTAAACCATCATGGTGCATTTCATGTATACTGAAATATCAGCTCAGTATCTCAGACTCTAGGAACAAAAAGGAAAACCTCCATTATTAAAAAATGTCAGATTTGCCGAATGAACGACGTGTGTAGCAAATAACTTTTTGTCCCGACCCATACGTGCCGGAGCATCAAAACAGAAAACAAATGCATACCTTCATTTTTATACCAAGACTTAGTTTATTGCATTGTTTTCTTGTACAGCAATCATGAGCTGCGTTTAACCCCCGGCTTCCCTTTTCTTCAGAATCTCCTGGAGATTTGTCAAACAGTGTACCAACACCGACTCAGACGCCATGTGTTCCGTTCTTTACAACATCGACTGTTTTCTCTTTAAATGCCTGTTTGAAATGTATAGCAAATCAAAAACACAATTACAAATGACAGGAGTACTGCAAAAGTTAGCAGCTACGGTTTTGTACACGTATGCTCAAGGTAATATGATTATTACAATTTGACCTCAGCGAAAAGCCATCTCGAGGTGAAGGTCAAAAGGTACAATAATGATGAACAAACGTAACGGGTTGCTTTTGTCATTTAAACGTTATTGACCTCGAAAAAGCTACATTCTTAAATTTATTTAAATTTTGTAAATCTGAATTTCTGTAAAATCTTTCACCGAAGAATAAAAAATGTCATAATTATTTTGTACATTATGTATAGTGTAATTATGAAGGTCAAGATTAAAAATTAGGTTTAATTTCGCTAATGTTAAAGTTGCAATACTACACAAAATCAATACAATAAATACTGACAATAAGGTGGAAAATATGAAAATTCTTAAGATCGTTTCATGGAGATATGCAAAATATTGCCTCTGTAGTTTAAAGGATTAGCCCGATTGATATTGAAAGAATAATTAATTCGCACCCCCCCCCCCCCCCCCCCCAAAAAATCGAAGTTCTGTCACGTGGTCAAAATCATACACTTATTATAAAATAAGACACTTTCAAAATATTCAAACCAAGATGCCGGAGGTCGTGGACTCGACCTCCTCTAAAACCAAAATCTTAGTATGTTGTCAGAGGGACGTTTTAAACCAAGCTAACAAACAAATCTTAAAGCCTCTATAAAACGAGATCTAGATATAAATATACATGCAAATTATAGTACATGACTGCGGATCCGAAGGTCGTGGATGCGAACCCTGTCAAGGATTTTTATTGGCCTTCCAAAGTAGTGGTCCAACCCTGGAACCGTGGAGAGGGAAAAATATTATTTGTAAGAACAAGACTTCCAATCGGCTAAGATAAAGACCTAATTAATGTAATGAAAAATCTCGATCTATATTATAAATCAAAGCGCTGATAGCGCTGAGAGAACAGGGTTTTTAAAATGATGATGTCGCATTTCCTTTGTTTTTCAAAGTAAATTTAATATTTCCTTGGAAGCGATGCGAATGAATCAAATTTTATAAACCCACTTTTACCTTCCTTGAATACGATCGTTAAAAACGATAAACCCAATATTTGTCTCAATGGATTGCTAACAATAAACATATCGCCACTCTTCCTCTCCTCTTATTTATTTTTGATGTATATATTGTTGGCTATCGCTGGAAATTCCAGCCAGTCAAAGTTCGAAATATCTCCGCATGAGATTGCGAATTGTTTCCTGCGTATTTTTTTTTTTTTTTTTTTTTTTTTTTTTTTTCTCGTTACAGTTTATGAAACATGGAATCTCCAGCATTGGTATTCAATTTCGACTTCCAAAACGCAATCGTACTGAAATAAACATGAAAGTTGTCACCATTTAGTGTTGAGAGAGGAAACAAATTTTAGACTTTTTTTCTCAGTGAAGTCAATAAGAGGGAAATATATAAATATAAAATTTCTAAATATAGCCCCGAATTGTTGTAAGATCCATAATGTGTGCAACTCTGTTCAAAATGGTTTGTAGGCCTATTCGACATATTGAAATGTTGTAAAGAGTTATCAAGAGCATAGCCCTCATTATCTTTTATTATTTTATACAACGAGACAGACTCACTAATTATATTGCCTAAGTACTAACTTTCCAGGATCTACCAAAGCTGTTACAGTGATTTTCTGTTAACAATGCACGGTCCCGTGAACATCATAGAAACAATGTTTTTCGCTGTGGATGCGTTTTGAATTCATCCACTGGATGAATTTGGGGTGGGGGGGGGGGGGGACTTTTGAAATCAAAATAATACGGACTTTCAGTATTGGGACTCGACTTCTGTTTAGCCTAGGTCTAGATGAAAGTTCCGGATTGGTGATCTGCGCATGCGCAGAAATGATGAATATAAAACTTGACAGTGTTGAAAGTAACATAAAATGTTTAAAAGATCAAAAAAATATAAATATGAAATACTTTATCTCTAATATTTTACTTACTACATAATTATATTTCGGAAAAAGAATGTGTTAATGGAGCGTATTGAATAACGTAAAGGAACCTTCACTCGTCAATGTCAATTTTTGGTATATATGAGGTTCCAGGGGGTTAATGCATAAATTTTTGGTTATTATCTGTGTCCCAAAATATACCGGGACCCTTTCGGCGCCTTTTAAACCATCCCCTGTGCACATGGCACCTATAAATCAGTTGCAAAAGTCCCCCGAATATGGTAAGGTAAGGCTGCCGACTTGCGGACTCTTGTCTCGTCACTGGTAACATTAACTCGTCACCTGAACATTTTTTTTAAATCGCAATATGACAATTTTAAACAAATAGTTGTAATTTAAACAGTTTTAAACTTTATTTTATCTTTATCAATATCAGTTTATTGGAAAATCTTATAAGTCAATATTAACACAAAACAAAGACATTTTCAACTAAAGTCTTAAAACACTCAATTTCATTATGTTTAACACTTGTCTTGTATGTCATTTAACTAATTACCTAGCAGTTTCGCACAAGGTTGATTTTAAATTTCAGCAAAAGTAAGAAATGTTGAAAAAATCAACAACAAAAAATGAATATAAATATTTCAATTGTCTCTTGGAATTTTTGTATACTTATGTAAGTGCTTAAAAAAGATTTGTGTTCATTCTCCATATCAAGTTAAGTCGGTGATTGGCAGCGCCACTTACTTTCTTTATATATCTTTATTACAAATATTCTTCAGTTTTAGGATTTTCAAGATTTTTTTTCTTCTAGTTTTATTTCACTTACATATTTACTTATCAGTACCTCTTTCATAGTTATACATGTCTATACTTTGTATGCGATGAATATCTGTATAGGACAAAATTGAATTAAAACTATGTGTATGTCTATAATTTCCTTCGTCGGACATGGCTGTAAATATAACCAAAATAAATAAATAAATAAATAAAACAGTAACCAAAAAGGCAGCAATTAAAACTAGAACCGCAAAGCGGCATCTTGGTTTTCGCTTTTAACTTGACTAGTAAGAGTACTGGTTTCAACTGCAGACATAATTGATTGATATTAACTTTATTCGAATATTATTAACAAATTAAAAGTTGAAAAAAGAAGAAACTTAATAAAAAACAATCGTGTATTATATTACAAAGGGATATATCCTGACGTTATTTGATAACAGCCTTAATCGAATTTGATCGAGAGAGTGTGGTAAAAAAAAAAATGAAAATATAAAGTTTGAAGATAAGAAATGAAGTGCGATATTTTTTTTCTTATTTTTTTTAATATTCATGGGTGAAAAACTCAATATATGATAACATTAGTTAACCTTCTTGCCCGAATTTAGGAAAGAACACTGTGGTTAAGTTTAAAAGTGATTGCTTAGAGAATGAACACGCAAGAAATTTGGATCTATTTTGAGCTGAAGAAAATGGCAATTATCGTTATATAACCTTGACCAATGAAAATACTGTTTAATTTTTGATTTATGAGAATTTGTGTATCATAAAACTATACAACCAGTGGAGAAAATGATGAAACTTGAACAAAGACACACAAAAAAAAGACACACACTAAAAACTTATGTTTTTGAAATTGTAATTCATCCAATTAGTGACGTTTGCCGCATGCTGCTGACAAACAATACATACCCTTAACTCGCTTACCCAAATATTCTCTGTATGTATGTTAAGCAAATTAAATAATGCAAATATAATTCAGATAACATACTGATGTACGATTTTTCAATAAAGGATCAAACTTTGGACTGTTGTAAATTGATCAAATGAAGTCCGATCTCCAAAAACTAAACATCATTAGAACGATCTCTTCACGAACTAAAACTTTTGTTCATATACTTTCTATAAAATATTTTTAGATTTGAAGCTATTTTGTGCCGATAAAAATAACATGTTCGGTATTATGACCTTGACCGTTGCATATATTCATCGTTATTTACTATGAGTTTGTTTTTATTATTTAAATGCATAAACAGTGAAAAAATGATGAAGATTGAAAAAAAAATAAAGTCAGGAGCTGCAATAAAGAGGAAACATACGGATTTACAATTGTTTGATAAAAGGATCAAACTTTGGACTGTGGTAATTTGATCAAATGAAGTCCGATCTTCAAAAACTAAACACCAATGGAAAGATCTCTTCACAAACTAAAACTTTTGTTCATATACTTTCTATAAAATATTTTTAGATTTGAAGCTATTTTGTGCCGATAAAAATAACATGTTCGGTATTATGACCTTGACCGTTGCATATTTTCATCGTTATTTACTATGAGTTTGTTTTTATTATTTAAATGCATAAACAGTGAAAAAATGATGAAGATTGAACAAAAAATAAAGTCAGGAGCTGCAAAAAAGAGGAAACATACGGATTTACAATTGTTTGATAAAAGGATCAAACTTTGGACTGTGGTAATTTGATCAAATGAAGTCCGATCTTCAAAAACTAAACACCAATGGAAAGATCTCTTCACAAAATAAAACTTTTGTTCTATACTTTCTATGAAATATTTTATGATTTGAAGCTATTTTGTGCCGATAAAAATAACAATAATCGGTATTATGACCTTGACCTTTGCATATATTCATCGTTATTTACTATGAGTTTGTTTGTATTATTTAAATGCATAAACAGTGAAAAATGATGAAGATTGAACAAACAATAAAGTCAGGAGCTTCAAAAAAAAGGAAACATACGGATTTACAATTGTTTGATAAAAGGATCAAATTTTGGACTGTGGCAGTTTGATCAAATAAAGTCCGATCTTCAAAAACTAAACACCAATGGAAAGACCTCTTCACAAACTAAAACTTTTGTTCATATACTTTCTATAAAATATTTTTAGATTGAGAGCTATTTTATGCCGATAAAAATAACAATAATTGGTATATGACCTTGACCTTTGCATATCTTCGCTGTTTTTTTTCTATGATTTTATTTGTATAATAAAAATGCATAAACAGTGAAATAATGATGAAGATTGAACAAAAAGTCAGGAGCTGCAAATAACCGTAAAAGTTATGCTTTTCAAATGTTGATTTTTCGAAAATATTGGTTAAGTTTGACCGCGTACTGTGGACAAACCATGCGTTTCCCGAATTCGTCACCCCAAATATTTTGTGCGTATATGTCTTGCAAATCATATGCAACAAACAAAATTCTCCTATCTCATCTCTGAATAAAATGGGTAGGTTTTTGGTAGACCTACCCTTATTTCACAGTTTTTGCGAGATTCGAACATTCAACCTCCTGTAGCACGAAAGTTTTTTTATAATAAAATTTTATTGGGCTATTTACAAGAAACATTATGCAAAAACCGCATTTGAATCGGACCTCAAATAATTGAGATATTGCTTATTAAACATTTTCATATAAAACGCCCCCTGGCGGGAAAATCAAAACAAAAATGAAAATTATCTCGACGTTAGGATCATCTACAAGGACGTGGTTATTACTGATAAAAGTTTCATAGATGTGGCTTTTCTCACCTCGGAGCTATGCTGTTCACAAGAAAGGATTAGAAAAAAAAAGAGAAAGAAACAGAACAAGAATAATAGGTTTTCGCACTGCGATGCGAAAACCTAATAATAATCCAATACAAAACGTTTGTTTTCCATTTAAAATCAATTAGCCTATATTATTTTGGATTCTTACGTTATAATTATAATAAAATGAAGGAGTATATTAAGCAAAGTATAGTGACCGACTACCGAGTACCACAAAATGATAAAACCATAAATTCAAAAGACTATGTCTTACCACATATTTCGAAAATAACATAATCATTATAATTTAATGATATTTCAGCAAATATCTAATGGCAAAAATGGAGTTGGACTGGTAATTTTACAAAGTGGTGAAGGTAATTATTTAAAAATTTCGTACCAAAACACGGGGTCCGTAAGTCGTCAATGGGATCCCAAACTCGTCAATTTTATTTCACCTTTATAATAGCGTTTTTTTCATCAAGAGGTATGTTTTAGTTGAACCTTTTCTATGACCTTATATTCGAATACAATGTATTTGTAAATAACGTGATTTTATACATAGAAATTAAAATATATTTATCTTTTGAAAAATGCCAGCCTTCAAACTTTATGAAGAAGAGAGAGAATAGGATCGACGATGTGATTTCACCCTGGAATAATCCAACGTTACTTTAAAAAAATAATGAACCTAAATGTTTAACACACAACTTCACTATACATAGATCTGAAAATGCCTAAACGTTTCCCATCTAACCTTTTTAATTTACCATAGGGATTCCTGTCAATGCAGTCGTAGGCTTTTCTAAAATCAATGAAACAACAATATAATTTCTTTTTTGATGTGGGAATGGAAAATTGTTCATTTTACCTTTATAAAAATATTAAGACTATTTACGAAATGTCAGATTAAAAAAAAAGAAATATTTTAGCTAAATAGCGCCTTTCATCACATAGTATAAACATAGTAGTAAGTAAAGGGGAAATTTTTTTTTTATTTAAATGCCCATTGTATAGCGCCATTCGTCATTTATATATTCCGAGATTTTATACAACTAATCAAAGTATGGCAACATTTATTTTATTACTTCAAACGAAAAAAAAAGTCATTGTTAAAAAATTTGGCTCTGTATTGTTTGGAAGCTTTCAGTATTAGAGATCGGGGTACAACATAATAGGGAAATATACGTGATGATTATGAAAGTTTATATCCGAAGATGTTATATCCGTCATGTGTGTGTGTGTGTGTGTGTGATTTAGTACTCATGACTATATATGCCATTTAAAGCTCCTTAGGCTACCCTATGAAAGTAGTATATAGCTACTTTTTTATGTATAGATGTGTGTGCGTTTAAGTACATGTATGTGTATTTAGGCAATTATTTTTCGTATGTATATTGGCTATATGTATTAAAGACAAAATAGTAAAATATCATCAACTGTTTATATTATATTTGATTTGTTTATTGTAATTTATATTAGGTTTTTTTTCTTCATCTCTCTTTTTTTTTTTTTGTTCGCTTTCACACGGTGTTTTTGTGTTGTTTTTTTTTGTGTGTTTTTTATATAAAGTACTATAGCTTTGTAATTCTAAGTAAAATTATAAATAAGGATAAAAAATGTGCATCTCTGGGTACATGTGTCAAAACATTCAATTTATTATATTTATATCTGTGATGTATGACGATGAGCTTATGTATGCTTAAGTCTAAACCATCGTATGTAAGTTTTCGGATTTCAAGGATCGCGAGGCTGTGCGGAAGCAGGCATTCAACTTAAAGGGACTGCCGTTCTTTGTCAGTGAGCAATTTCCACCTGAGGTTAATGAAAAAAGACGTGAACTGATTCCAAAACTAAAAGACGCAAAACGAGAGGGGAAAAGAGCCTGGATAGCGTACGATACGCTCTATATCAACGGCGTGTCCCCGGGGAATGGTTTGAAAATACGTGTTTGGAACTGTAATGGATTATCAGATAGCAAATTTCATAGTGATTTATTCATAAAATCCGTTAAAGAAAACGATATAATAATTTTAACAGTCATGGACTAATGAACATTCAAAAATTGATATTGAAGGCTACCACTGTTACAATTTTTATAGAAAATGTATCCACAGAAAAGCAAAACGTCATAGCGGCGGTATACTGATATATGTAAATAATAAATTAATAGCGGGATCTCAATTGTCAAAAACCATTTTGACACTATCATTTGGCTAAAAATTGATAAAGATTTTTTCCTTTTGGATAATGATTTATTCCTGTGTGGTTTATATCTTTGGACTGACGAAACAACTATAAGTAATGTATACGATGCCGATTTGTTTGAGGTATTAAGTGAGGATATATGTCATTTTGCGCAATTATCTTAGCTGGTGACTGGAATTGTAGAACAGGTGAGCGATCAGACTTTATTCAGTGCGATGTGTTTAATGACGTCTTAGACGCAGTCGATTACACTCCAGACACCCCCTTGGGTCGGGCCTCCGCAGATAAGTCATGTAATGCACGTGGTATGAAACTGCTCGAGTTTTGCAAAGCTACCTCATTTCGCATAGCTAATGGGCGGTTAGGTGATATTGAGAACACTGGGTCATTCACATACTAGTCATCAAGCATGTAGCACCATTGATTACTTGTTACTACGCGATATCGATTTCCCTATGATAACAACTTTTCAAGTATGTCCTTTCAATGAATTTAGCGACCACGCCCCGCTTCTATTTACCATTAAGATCAATGCACGTGATTCTCACGAGCCGGACTTGACTTGTGATCAAGAAAGAGAAACCTTCTATAAATGGTGCACGGAAAAGATGTCCTCGCTGCGCAGTAATATCATCGGCAACCTAACCGAGCTAAACAATTTATTTTTAAATTTTAATACTTCGGGAGAAACAGATATAAATAATCTTGTCGACTCTTTTGCAAATGTTATTTATAAAAGCGCTGAGCCTTATTTTAAAAAATCGTTTAACCCAAAGCGACGTGAACACTATGATCACGACAGGTTTGATAATGAATGTTATCAGATTAAAATGTCATATTTAAAAGCGTTAGATGATTTTAACAAGTGTAAAAGTGTAGAAAATAGATAAAAAAAAAGAAAAATTGCAAAAATCCAATGAGCTTACCGACCTACGTAATAAAAAGCCCAAGGATTTTTGGAGATATTTCAAGAGAGATGTTAAGCAAGTATCAAATAATATTGACATAGAGAGTTTTAAAGAATATTTCACCAACTTATTCAATGAAATACAAAGTACCACGGATGAAGAAGTTGAGGGTTTTTCCAATAATTCTGATTTAAATGTAAATATTCCTTCTTTTGAATGCTTAAATTCTCCTATAACACCAGAGGAAGTCGAGTCGCAGTAAAAGGATTAAAGCGAAATAAAGCCGCATGTCCTGTAGACAATATTTTAAATGATTTCTTGATAGACACATTAGGTATTATTCTTGGTCATTTAACAAAACTTTTCAATATTGTTTTCTTATCCGGATGCTTCCCTCTAGCTTGGTCTCATGGATTCTTTGTTCCAATACATAAAAAGGGTGATCCACACAACATTAACAATTATAGAGGCATAAACTTTTAAGTAATCTTGGAAAATTATTTACGAGCATCCTCACAAAAAAGAGTTGAATCATGGGTTGAAGATAGTGATTTTATATCGGATGCTCAATTTGGTTTCCGCAAAGGCTTAAGTACAGTTGATGCAATTTTTAGTCTTAAAAATATTATTAATTGTGGCCTTACATCTAATAAAAGATTATACTGTGCTTTTATAGACCTAAGTAAAGCCTTTGACTCAGTCTATAGAAATGTTCTGTGGTTCAAAGTTTTTAAAATGGGATTTAACGGCAAAATTTTGAAAACGTTTAATTCTATGTATTCTGTTGTTAAGTCATGTGTAAAACAATGCAATTCTGTTTCAGATTTTTTTTATATATCTATCGGCCTTAGGCAGGGTGAAAATAATTCCCCGATATTATTCTCATTATTTTTAGATGACCTTGAACTATACCTGCATAGATATTTATGACTTATCTCTTATTATTCTATTATATGCTGATGATATGGTTATTTTTGGCAATTCCGTGGAAGACTTACAAAGCATCATCAACCGATTACATGAGTACTGTCAAACTTGGGGGTTAAATGTAAATGTAGTAAAAAACAAAAATCGTGGTACATGTATTCCGAAAAAAAGGAAAAATAAGATCAGAAGAAATATGGTTTTATAATAATCAAATGCTGGAGGGGGTTGATAATTTCAATTATCTAGTTGTGGTTTTTAATTATACCGGCTCTTTTGTTTTAAATAATAACTTCATAGTTGGAAAAGCCCTAAAGGCTATGAATATATTAGTGAAAAATATTAATAAATACGGGGTTAATCCAAAGATTTCTCTTCAGCTTTTTGACGCATTTGTTGGCTCTATCCTGAATTATGCTTGTCCTGTTTGGGGCTTTACTAAAACAAAAGAATTAGAAAATATCCATTTAAAATTTTGCAAGTTAATTCTCGGTGTAAAACAAAGTGCTTGTACTGTAGCAGTGTATGGCGAATTAGGTCGGTACCCATTATACATAAACCGATTTGTACACATTATTAAATACTGGTTTAAATTAAAACATTCTAAAAATATTATACTTTTAAAACTTTATCATAAACTAGAAGAAGACAGCAATAATGGTGTAAAAAACTGGGTATATAATGTAAGATGCTTACTTGGGCAGCATGGGTTTGGTGAAATTTGGTTTCATTCAGATAATTTTAACGAAAGATCATTTATATCTACATTTAAGCAGCGTTTAATTGACAACTTTATACAGAAATGGCGGTCTGACATTAATAACAGTCCTGTTCTTAGTGTACTATATTCTAATTTGCATAATACTTTTGAATTTTCAAACTATCTGAATGTTTTAATTTGTAAGAGCAACAGAAAATATATTACTAAACTTCGAATCTCTGCTCATGATTTAAGAATTGAAACTGGCAGATATGGAAATAATAGAATACCTCGAAATGAAAGACTGTGTTTACTTTGTAATTCTTTAGAAATTGAAGGTGAATATCATTTTGTTCTAAAATGTAGTTTTCTTTCTGATATACGAACTAAATATATTAACAAGTATTATTATAAAAAGCCAAGTATGTATAAACTTATTGAATTATTATGTTGTAATGTAAAATCAATACTTATTAATGTCTGTAGATTTCTTAAGTATGCAAGTGAAAGACGTAAACAAGCATTATTACAATTCAACACAAATGTTTAGATATGATATATATATTTGTTAGTTAAATTATTCTCCGCATTTTATTATAGGGTTCTATGTTACAAATAATTCATCCCGCATATAAATATTATTCCAATGCACGTAAGGCTACCTTTAAATAATCAATTTACACATTCTCCATATGCTGACTTTCTTATTTATTTATTTGTACATTTTTGTGATTCTATTAATTCACTTTTTGTTTTGCCTTCTTTTATGTGACCATGTATTATATGTTTGCAACGAACTGTATTTTAGACGAGATGCTGTATGCATAAGTCAAAAAATAAAATTCTGTTCTGTTCTGTTCTAAATAAAATTTCTGTTCTGTTCTGTTCTGTTCCGACACACACACACGGATCAATTAACTCGGGTAACCCTTTTATTACCCCCTGATTGACCCTAAACAGGAAATTACATAATCATACCAAACCAAAAAGTTAATTCTCATCAGTAGATATGTTAGAGATTTTACTAATTTAGAAACATGGTCTTTGTGGAAACCCAATGCAGATAAAGGATTTTAATGGATAATAAGAGGGATCTTTATATGAAGGTATGTAAAACGTTTATTAACGTTACTCATATTTTTGATATGACCAGGACTTTTATGTCAATATCATCAAATATTGTTTTTAGAATACATCCTGTTGACATTTTTTTCATAATGCCCCCCCCCCCCCCAATCACTATTCATTACATATAGTTACCAGTAAGTACGAATGAGAAATATAATATCTTAATATTTTTATACGAATGTAAATTAATTAACTGAGCTACACATTAACACCCTTATTCGTTTATTGCCATCTTGGATTTAGCTTGAAATTAGTTACAGTAATTGTGATTTTTTCAATAAGATATATAGTGCTGGCAGAGTTTTGTCTTTTGAGGACGTCATAGCAAAGGGAGAGTAGTCAGTCAATATTTTTTCACCTGAGACATTTTTGCAACTTTCAATAACCGATATCATACAAACTACAAATAATTTTAACATATTTTTCGTACAGAAAATGAAATCTTTGTGGTTGACCTTTAAAATCAGCGACTTTACCCTCTCGGCCATGGAGGCCCCGCAGAATTTTTCTGCTGGGGGCAAAATCTGAATTTGATGTGAGTGCTAGGTGGTTTCGGGGGCATGCTCCCCCCGTAAAAAATGTTTTTTTCTCCCCCGGAAAAAAATGTTTTTAGTATGATGGAGATGATGCATTCTGGGGTATCTGAGGATGAAAGTGATTTTTTCCCCTTTTTTAAATCCGATATATATTTTTGAAACTTGAAGGCCTCGGATCAAATGCCTATGTCCCACCGGAGAAAAATAATCAGCGATGTGGAAATACACAATTTTTTTTCTACCTATGGCTCCCGATGTTTGAGCCAAAAAAGACTGAGCAGTCCCATGAGAATTGACAATGATTATGCTTTGGGATTGGTCCGTGGAACGTTCCCTGATGTTTCGGCTATGGTACAATGGCCTTGAAACCCGATGTTCGGAAAAGCACCGGGGGCCTTCTCCAATGATCGGCGAAGATGCTCCAGGGTTTCGTCGAGTTTGAAACATCATCGGGGGAATATCCCTGTAGATTAGGGAATCTTGCGAACCATCCTAGTTGTCACGGGGAATATTATGGAGATTATGAAAATCTGATGGTGGAATAAAGCGACAAAGTCAAAAGAAGACTTTTGGGTGTTTTAAGGGATGCCCTAAGCAATGTCCAATGACTTTTTTGACCGTCTCGGTCTAAGATTGACCAAAAAAGAAACACATTTCTGAGTGTGCTTTTCAACCCTTGCCTTTTTCTCTTTTTTTTCCAAATATTCTGAGATTCAACCACAAGATCGGGAATGTGTCACAGAAAGGTCGCCGAATATCCCCGAATGTCCCCTGATACTTCGGCCAGACATCACAGAAGCATCGGGGATTCCACACAATTTTGTATTAGCAAAAAATGGCGTACTCGGAGAAAAACAATACCGTCATTCAGGAACTATTTTCGACTCCGCAATATGGAAAAAAATGAAATTCGGTTAAAAAGGGGGTGGTACTTGGCTGTTACATTCAATGATTGAATTGTTTCTCTTAAAACATCAATTATGTACGAGCCGAATTTCATCTTAGAAACAAAGTGTCTTGACTTGACTATTTGAGTTTACCGTCGCTTCGACAGTAGTTCAGTCATATGGCAACGTCCAGCTAATTACAAGTGGAGGAAGACCCCGAATGCACGGAGGCATCCGGGAAGAACCACCAACCTACCGCAAGCCAGCTGGAAGGCTTCCTCACATGAGCAAATGTTTGCAGATATTAATTATGATATTAATGAGGAAGCTGAAAATTTTAATACCGACTTCGATTTCAATGATTTTAGTAATATTTATGGAGATCTTGACAACCCTATAACATACGAGGAAGTGTGTAAAGCTATTTCTCTACTCAAGAAAAATAGAGCACCAGGAGGAGATAACTTATTAAATGAATATTTTATTGAAGCTTGTGATATTTTAGCCGGATACATTACAGAAATTTTCAATATGATTTTAAACACCGGAACTTTTCCAGATGCTTGGACTAAGGGTATAATCATCCCACTACACAAGAAAGGTGACAAACTAAATGTAAACAATTATAGAGGTATTACATTGTTAAGTAATTTTGGAAAACTTTTTACATGTGTACTTAATCAGCGAATAACAAAATGGTGTGAAGAAAATAATGTTATTTCTGACGCTCAGTTCGGTTTTAGAAGAGGAAAGTCTACAATCGAGCTGTTTTTATTCTTCACTCAATTATCAAAAATTATGTTAACTTAAACAAACGTTTGTATTGCTGTTTTATTGACATGAAACGATGTTTTGATTCCATATATCTCAATGCGCTATGGTTAAAGTTGTTTAAATCAAATTTAGATGGTAAAATGTTACGAATAATACGTAGTATGTATCAATCAGTTAAGTCTTGTGTTAAACATTGTAACAGCTATTCAGATTACTTCAATATTGCAGCAGGCTTGAGACAAGGGGAGATAATATCCCCGATACTATTTTCTTTATTCGTAGAAGACTTAGAACTGTTTTTACAAAATAGAAATGATTGTGGTATTGCTTTACATGATATATGTCTGATTTTATTGTTATTTGCAGACGACATGGTTGTAAAGTCCCAAGACGACTAAACGTATAACCTCTTTATTCTGATGAATTCAAGGTAAAAAGCTGGAAATATACAAAGAAAAAGCACACTAAGTATATGACTAGAATAAAACATCATACATAGATTTCTTAAGAATAATATGGACTATGACCAATAACATTATAGTTTTAAAAATAATAACAAGCCTAACCAATAACAATGGAAATTATCATTTACGCCAACTTACTGCGACATCACATATGTTTAACATCAGTCTATCGAATAACACACCCTTATTTCCACTTAATAATCAAATCGGTCAGAAAATGCAAGACAATAGAAACGAAAGTAGAATCGCTAGCCTCGTGCTATAAAGCTGAACTACGACCTTCAGTATTCCAAAACATATCGATGCATGAATAAAATAAACAAATGCACATGAAACAAAAGATAATAAATGACTTTAAAATATGATTTATCAGGTCTATAATTATATCATACATCGTGATAGGCCACAACTTGCCTCCAGAGAAGTCAGTTTTCATAACAAGAGGCCCATGATGGCCCTAAATCGCTCACCTGACATAAATAGGTTGACCCAAGGAACATCTGTACCAATTTATTTTAAAATCTGGCCAGTAGTTTTATAGAAGATGATATTTAAAGTTTTCATATTTTTTTCTTTTTGTTGCCATGGCAACCAGAGTTCTCCATGGATCAAGTTTATTTTAGCAACTTTTGTGAAGGTTGACCCAAGGATCATCCCTGCCAAGTTTAATCAAATTCTGTCAAGTGGTTTCAGAGGAGATGTTGTTTAAAGTTTTCCCTATATACATATAAGGCAAATAAGCCCCGCCCCTGGCGGCCATGTTTTTTTACGGATCAGAATAATTTTAGCAACTTTGGTAGAGGTTGGCCCAAGGAACATCTGTACCAATTTATTTTAAAATCTGGCCAGTACTTTTGAAGAAGATGATTTTTAAAGTTTTCTTCTTTTTTTTCTTTTTGTTGCCATGGCAACCAGAGTTCTACATGGATCAAGTTTATTTAGCAACTTTTGTGAAGGTTGACCCAAGGATCATCCCTGCCAAGTTTAATCAAATTCTGTCAAGTGGTTTCAGAGGAGATGTTGTTTAAAGCAAATTGTTGACGACGGACGACGGACGACGCACGACGGACGACGGACGACGACGGACGCCGGACGAAGAGCGATCACAAAAGCTCACCTTGAGCACTTTGTGCTCAGGTGAGCTAAAAACAACAATGGCGGGAGTAAAACAAGGAACGATAACTCTGTAGAAACTTTAACGAACGGTAACTCTGTAAAGACTTAAACAGTAAAACCAAGAAAGACAACTCTTGTCAGGTAACGTCACAATGGTTATTATTGGGGAAACCCCTGAAGACTAACAACACTCACTAGATCGTATATACAACTATTGAATACCTGGGGCTTAGAAGTAAACATAATGAAAACAAAAATTGTAGTTTTTCGCAAAAGGGGTGGCACAAAAAATAATGAGAAATGGATATATGCAAATGAAAATGTGGAAGTTGTAAATGATTTTAATTATTTCAGCGTCACGCTGAATTACACTGGCAATTTTAACCTTAATACCCAAACATTGTATGGTAAAGGTTTAAAAGCATTAAATACCCTGTTGTCAAATTAAAAAAATATGAATGCAAACCAAGAGTAGCCTTGCAGTTATTCGATGCTTTTGTTTCCTCTATTATCTCGTATGGTTGTGAAATTTTGGGATTTTCTAAATCTAAACAGTTGGAGATGACACATTTGAAATTTTGCAAAACTATACTTGGTGTTAGACAAACAACCTCTAACTGTGCAGTTTATAGCGAATTGGGTAGATACCCGTTATACATAAATAGATACGTACGAATTTTAAAATATTGGTTTAAACTGAGGAAAAGCGATAATATAATTATTCAATCAATCTTAAAAGATGCTATGTTACAAATTGAATATGGTAACATGAATTGGTTTGGTGAGGTCAAAACCTTTTATTATATTTGGTATAACGATGTACATGATATGAACGTGAATCATTTTATTTGTAGTTTTAAACAACGTCTTATAGACGAATATTTACAAATATGACAAGGAAATGTCCGTGAAAATGGTGTTTTAACAGTATATAGAGCCCTTAAAACTTCATTCGAATTGAACCATACTTAGATAATATTGAGTCAAGAAATCTAAGAATTGCGATAACAAAGTTACGTTTATGTTCTCATAACTTAAAAATACATACTGGTAGATATGAGGGATTAGAGCGGCACTTACGTCATTGTCAAATGTGCGATTCAAATGAAATAGAGGATAAATTTCATTTCATGTTTATTTGCAAATCATATGCCCAAATAAGACAAAAATGTATCAAACGTTATTACAGAATAAGACCTAATATATTCAAACTTATACAGCTTCTTAATACACAAAACAAATCGGAATTAATTATGTTAAGCAAATACATTTCAGAATCATTTAAGCATAGATATACCTTATTAACAAATTCATAGTACATTTGTACATGTTATACATTCATATATGTATTTAAGTTTATACGTATCATAGGTTTAAAGGTCATGTTTTACAGTCATATACTTTTTCATGGTTGTATTTTAAACATTGAGACGTAACTGTTCCAACAATCATATCTTTATGAACTTGTTCAGTGGTCATATTACTATTGTTGAATTGCAATAGTACTAATTCAGTCCATCTTTTATATGATAAATGAAAATATGTCATATTTATATATTGTGTTCAAATGTATTTAAATGCCGTTCACTACTTTGTATAATTGTGATGTATATCTTTATTAATTAAAATCTGTTCTGTTCTGTTCTGTACACACACTACAGTACAACGGAGTTTAGTCACGGTTTGTGATTTCAATACCTGTCACCAACTATTCAAAACAATAACAAAAACGTGTTATCGTTAGAAAGACCGTGCACGAGTTCTTTTAATTATTATTCGAGTGAGTGGATTTTATGTTCGGGAGATTTTGATTATAAGTTCAGTGAGAAGGGTTTGAACGCGCTATTTGACTGGTTTAAAATCGAGCACTTGTTTATGCATATAAATTACTTAAAAGGTCAATCTGACGTGACCCCTAATACGATGCTGTCAGATTTTAATCACCGGAGCGCATATTAAGATATGATTTTAATGAGACTGAGTATGAAGAGACCTTGAAACAACTCATCGTTTATTTTAGCTTTAAACAACAGAACTCTATTATAAGTTGTAAATTTCACTATTTAGCATCCTCCGTTCAGGTAGAACTTGAAAACGTTATGTGTAGAGATTATAAGATAAAAAAGGAAATTGATATCTAAGCGACATCAATGCAAACATCTATTCGACTGAGCATTTCTCGTTGAGTAATTTTTTTCTTTGCGCACGTTCTCAACGTACGAAGCAACGATTGGACGATATGTACAAGAGGAAACTAGTCATCCTTGACGATCACCGATAGGTTGAGTGAAACGCGGTATGAAGCGGGAAGATTGCGCCGAGCTCATCAGTTCAAGTTGTGCCCTTGGAGAATAAAGAAGACTCATGCGTGGGATGGAAGAAGTCTCGGTGAGTAATCGTTTTATTTTTTATTTTATGTCGATATGGAAACAACTTTCATGGTTCCAAATCCCACTTGACGGTTCGACTAGTACTTGGGCGTAAAAATGGTTTGTTTCTGGTGACCCCCGACCCTTTTTTTTTCGAGGCTGAGACACACAAAAAAAGAGAAAAAAATATCCATCTCAATCCAAGATCCTTCGTTTAGACGATAAGATTACGGATTGGTTTCGAATTTCAACTAACCAGGCGCGTGCCTAGGCTTACGCAAATACGCAGTTGCGTATACTTCGTCCAGAAAATCGAAAATCTAAAAGTGCCAAAACTGCAATAAAAATCGATGCCTAACCCGGGTACAGACCGAAATATTTCGATTTCAGATGTAAGATATGAAAAATATTTGAAATTGATTGAATCGGAGACTCTATTTTGTAGACATTTCACTGAAAAATTAAGCTTAAAGTTATATTACTAAGGTTATATGAGGTAATTTTCATTGCCAAAATGGGGCCTCCGCGTCCGAGAGGGTAAAGTCGTTGACTTTAGCACTCATTCAGCCCCTCACCGCGTGGGTTTGAATCCCAGCAGGGTCATTCGGATTTTCATGTGAGGAAGCCTTTCAGCAAAGTAATTCATGGTCAAAAGCCAAAAAATAATCAAACAGTAGGTACTGTATAAAGATTTATAATTTCTCCATAGCTATTTATCTCATTATATCATTTTTGCAGCATTAAGTTTACTGTACATGAATTATAGCACACATTACCACATATACATGCACATTGATACAAAGTATGATTGCAGACATATTTTGTTAATACTGAAACTGTACTTTAACCTTAGTAATATGACTTTAAACACACAAATGTATTATGGAGAATACGCAATCTGGAGTAGTTCCAGTATCGTGTATGTAGTAACTGAAGTTAATCAAGGTTGCTTCCCTTTGTTTATTATATCCATTTGCATGGCTGTCAACATGGCGTCTGCCAATGACATTCCGTATCAAGATTTTTTTGTTAATAAGATCACGGACAACAACGAGAAGTTCAACCTGCTGACTAGCAAGTGGGACAATGTCCACAAGTTCACTTTCCCTAGCAGGTAACCGTATAATATACCTATATACTCCAGCAGTATGATATAGATCAATAAAATGATGGTTACTGACAGGCACTCGGCCACGTTTTATCATGCTTATTGTTCAACAATCGGATAATTGCAGAAATATACATGTATCAGAATGGAATCCTTCGCCAAGAGTTATGAGAGGAGAAAATAGTAAAATTATTTAGCATATTTGAACCAGAATTCCCCCCGCCCAGATACCTCTCAGCTCGCACCTACGGCATTCTAGCCCCCATTTTTTTTCGGGGGAGCCCCCTAGCAAGTCTGCGTATCCCGAATTTAGCCCCAGGAACGCCCCAGCTAACTTTCTTAAATACTTCGTCTGAAATGTAACGAAAGTCTTTTTAAAGAGGGTCGTATTAATCTTTAATTTGTGGGATCCTCGGCACACTTTAAATATATACTTGTTAGTAATCAGTCCATCGCACATAACTAGCGAATTCATGGCCTCTACTTTCACTTGAAAAACAAGTTTCTCACCACAGATAACAGACTAGAGAGCGTGTAAAATGTAAATAGACCTTGTGCTTTGCGAGCAAACCCCGTATGAGTGATTCCATCCGAGTATTCCGCATTTATTCATAATTAGGAAGCCAAGAACGTGTGTTGGTTGAATAAAATGACATAGGTGACTGTCATTTTTATTTAATTTTTTCGTCTGCTCTCTTATAATAAGTTATATACACAGTGATACGCTGTGTACATGTACTGGAAACTGAGTTCTCATTGAGCTGAATTAACCCTTTCCCTCGTATAGACTCATTTTGACGCACTCAATAGGTACCACATAAAGCCTGATCTGCAGAAAACCACAGTTAAACCTTACCAAATTTGATTACTAAATCCTCATTTCCAGACCACTGAGGAGCAGCGAGCAGCATAAAACCTTATCAGCCTGCGAGTTACTCAGGCTGATCTGGTTTTATGCTGTTCGCATAGGTCTTTTCATGGTGTCCTCTATGAGGGAAAGGGTTAATGGACTGATGTGTAGTACAAACTAGAAAGCTGTTAGCTGTAAAGCTGCCTGTAATTGCAAAATACAGTAAAAGGTAAATTGGCATGTAGCATGTTACATTTTCCACACTAGGTCTAAGCTTTCAAAAAACCAGAAACAAAACTTTTTTTTTTTGCCTTGGCGCCTGAGAAAGCCACACTCTAAATTTTTTTTATATTTTTTTGTTTCTGTGAAGAATTAAACCATTGAAGGCATTGGGTTAAAACAGAGCAGCTCGACGTGACATACTATTTTTAGCTCGACTATTCGAAGAATAGTGAGGGCTGTTATAGTCACCCTGGTGTCAGCGTAACACTCAAAGTTAAGGTTTTGCATGCAAGTTTTTCTGTCTTCTATCTCCGTAACCACTTATGGCTTAATTTTGAAGCTGACACTTGTTATCAAAACATGTCATTCCCCTGTAGTAGTGACTCATGACTTTGAAAATTTGTTGTTATTGAAGGAGTGCAAAATAAATGATAAACGTGTAAATTAGCCTGGTAACCATGTTGTCAGCCCTAATAAATATCAAGATTTGTAGGGAGAAAACTTGCAGGGAGATATCTTCATAGTTTTGCCTGGCCAATTTCAGCTGCAGCATTCCATATAAAAATACACCCATAAATATTTCAAAGTCATTTTATTGCTTTGATACTTTGTATATTTGTTCAGCAACATATATGCAATGAATAAAAAAGAGCAGACACTATTATGTATATTGACAGATTCATGCATGGCCCTTGAAATATTAAGCATGGCTTTTTATCAAGCAATCATCTTCAAGCTTTATGACAATGTTTATTATACCCCCACAAATGAAATTTGGGGGGGGGGTATATAGGAGTCACCCTGTCGGTCGGTCCGTCGGTCCGTCCATCGGTCGGTCCGTCCGTCGGTTGGTCTACAAATATTTGTCCGGAGCATTTCTCCAAAACTACTGTACCTATGTTGATGAAATTTCATAGGTAGATAGACCTTGATGAGAGGAAGTGCAGTGCATAAGAACCATAACTCTGCATGTATTTTGAAAGGAGTTATTGCCCTTTGTCATTTTTAATCTTTTGATTTTGTCCGGACCATAACTCCAATACTAAAGTAGCTAGGTTGATGAAACTTCATATGTAGATTGATCTTGATGAGAGGAAGTGCACTGCACAAAAACCATAACTCTGCATGTATTTTGAAAGGAGTTATTGCCCTTTGTCATTTTTAATCTTTTGATTTTGTCCGGAGCATAACTCCAATACTAAAGTAGCTAGGTTGATGAAACTTCATATGTAGATTGATCTTGATGAGAGGAAGTGCAGTGCATAAGAAAACCACAATGTAAATTCTTAAAGACAGGTTTTTGCAAACAATAAATATGGATGTGAACCATAATTAGACTGCATTTTTATTCTCCTCAGCTACAGATCTTGGGGGCAAATTGTTTTCTTCTGTGTGTCTGTATGTGTGTCTCTCTGTCTATCTGTCTGTCTGTCAAAACTTTTTAGCATTGTCCCAAACTTTTGAACCATTGCTCACACTAACTTTAAACCTTACATACATGTAGTCTTTCACTCACGCAAACTTTTGAAACTGTATTCCTACACATGACAGACTTCCGGTGTGGGTATTGATCACATTTAGTGATAATATTTTTTTTTGGTATGCTTATAAGCCCAAATCCTATGTGTGAACATTCGTTTTATGTGTCATGTGAATACATCCTGTGTCAAAGATGGGGGTGGGGGTATGAATCACCTTCAGTGATAGTTCTAGTTTCCATTAGATCTTGGCCAAGTTCAATTATGGCTGATATCGGCTTATTAGGTCAGGAGTTATGCCCCTTTTAATATTAAAAAATGCCAATTTCCATTTGTTGCACTCTAGCATCTTCATTTTTGAGCAATCATCTTCAAACTTTATGAGAATGTTTATTACCATAATATCTTGTCCAAGTTTGATTTTGGCTGATATCGGCTTATTAAGTCAAGAGTTTTGCCCTTTTTAATATTGAAAAATGCCATATTTCACTTTGTTCGCACTCTAGCATCTTCATTTATTAAGCAATCATCTTCAAACTTTATGACTTTTTTTTTTTTTACCAGATTCGATTATTGTTGATATTGGCCTATAAGGTAAGGAGTTATGCCCCTTTAAATATTAAGAAATGCCAGTTTTCAATTTTTTGCACTCTAGCATCTTCCTTTCTGAAAAATCCTCTTCAAACTTTAAAACAATGTTTATAGCCATATTCTTTCGACCAAGTTCGATAATGGCTGATATTGGCCAATTAGTTCAGGAGTTATTCCCCATTTAATGTTTAAATTTGTGTCAAGTTTGACATCAAATTTCGACCTCAGGCATTGTTTAGTTTGTAGAATTATAAATGATTCTTTGGATTATATATTAAGTACAACTATGCTATGATTTAGTAACTTGTACAGGCAATGAAGGCAGTTTTTCTCAGGTGAGCATCTTTAGGGCCATCTTGGCCCTCTTGTTTCTGAGAATATGACTTCACATCTTTATGAAACTAGGTACACATGTACATCATGATATGATCATATAATATGATAAAATTTATGCAAATTAATGGCTGTAACCTATATTTCATGGTTGGATGAACATTGAAAACATTGGTTGTTCTGGCCCAGGTTTATCTTTGCATTTAAGCTTTTTTTTCTATGAAGATGACTTCACATTTTTATGAAACCAGGTACATATGTACATCATGATATGATCTATTTAACATTCATGAAGATTTATGGGTAACTCTCTACAAATGTTGATAAAAAAAAAACTTGGTTGATTAAAAATAAAAGAAATCATCTTTGATTTAATTTTCAAATCATCATTTTATTGCCCAAAAATGCTTTGATTTATTAACATTTTCTCTAAAACCACTGGACAAAATTTGATAATATTTGGCAGGAATGATTCTTGGGTGAACCTTCACAAAAATTGCTAAAATTAACTTGATCCATGCATGTAGAACTCCATGGCAATGGAAAGAAAAAAAAAGAAGAAAACTTTAAAAATCATCTCCTTCAAAACTACTGTCCAGATTTCAAAATGTTTTAGTACAGATGTTCTATGGGTAACCAAAGTTGCTAAAATTATTTTGATTCGTAAAAAACAGATCTGGGGGCGGGGCTAATTTGCCTTATATGTATATAATGAAAACTATAGAGACCTGTTCTCTGAAGAACCTATACAACTTTAGTCGAGCCTTACAGATCACACAGCAAGTTAAATTCATAAATCTGTCCTTGGTATTGGAAAAATGCTTGTCCCTTTTGTGCACAATTTTTTTTCCCTATCAAAAAGGAAACTTCAAGGGGTGGCTTCATTGTATTGTTGTATAAAACATACCTTTGTGTATTAATAACTACAAGTTAATGATTTGAGTTAATAACTTCTTTATTTGAACATTAATTCTATTTAGTGTGACAAGGCCTTCTCCAGTAGGGGACTTCTATTACTTGTTTTCCCTAGTTAAATGGTGGCCTGTCGCCTGACTTTAGTAGCCACAAATGCTTAAGATGCCTTGCTGATTTGCATATTTGATACAAGTTTAACTGTACCTCTCCGCGCTTAGTGCGGATCTATGCTTGAGATTCTGCACTAATGAATATGAGTAGAATATTCTACAGAGACGTTTAATCATAACCGTATCTGCTTTTTATGTGTTCTTGTTTGT
>CM037783.1:24116038-24166038 GCA_021229015.1 Solen grandis | reverse complement strand
TGTTTCTGAGGAAAAATACGGTCCCACGCACTTAAGTAACACCCTGATTTAAGTCGATAAATCTTGTTTCTGAGGAAAAATACGGTCCCACGCACTTAAGGTACACCCTGATTTAAGTCAAATAGCTTGTTTCTGAGGAAAAATACGGTCCCACGCACTTAAGTAACACCTTGATTTAAGTCGATATATCTTGTTTCTGAGGAAAAATACGGTCCCACGCACTTAAGTAACACCCTGATTTAAGTCAAATATCTTGTTTCTGAGGAAAAATACGGTCCCACGCACTTAAGGTACACCCTGATTTAAGTCAAATATCTTGTTTCAGAGGAAAAATACGGTCCCACGGACTTAAGGTACACCCTGTTCTTAGTCTAATATGTTGTTTCTGAGGTACAATACGGTCCCACGCACTTAAGGTACACCCGATTCTTAGTCTAATATGTTTTTTCTTGGGTACTATACGGTCCCACACACTTAATGGACACCCGATTGTAGTGAAGGAATTCAGTCAGCCGGGGGTATTCGACGGTGACAAATATATGTAAGTTATGAAAATGTAAGTATATTTTTTGAACAGCCGCCTCCAAACTCCGCAATCCGAACTCTGTTAAACATGTCTGATATGGATTCACCTGCAGCCACCTGCAGCGGGCGGCGTCCACTGAGATTGCTCACTTTCTAACTCGAACAAATGTGAAGCAATCTTAACTTTGTCACAATGTCTAATTATTGGTACACTATCTCGGCTAAGTCCGATAACTAGCCAGAATATTTCAGATACTCCGGAGTTATGGCCCTTGTCATGCTGAAAATTGCTACATTGACAGTGTGCGCTTTCTAACAAACAGGAACCTATCTTGTCCAAATTAGGTCACAATATGGAGACAGTATCTCACAAAGTTCAATAATCAACCAAAATGTATTGAATACTCGAGAGTTACAGCCCTTGAAAAAAATGTCTACAATGACAATCGTAAACGGATCCGTTTGCTAAACTTTGTCAAAATGTGTATTGGTAAAGTATCCCTATCGAGATCGAAAATCTGTATGTGTCAGAGTGTCCAAGACATTCCAGAGGCTTGATACTTGAACTGATAAAATTGTATAACGGGCGTATTTTGCGATAAACAGCGCTCCTATTTAAAATTGTAATACATGTACTATGTTTTCCAATATTGTTATGGAATATATTTTGACAATCCATACATTCTCCGACTTTCCGCTATATTTCCTTTTTTGTGAGTGAAATCTAAAGTAACTTTGCTACGTCCCTTGAGTGTCTATCTTAATTTTATCTCGTATATAGATAACAACATCATATTTTATAAAATGAACATAAGAACTTCTGAAATTTCTTCCAAAGTTGTAAAGAGGGGGATGAAGAAACCGGTCTCCTGTTCATCATTCAGACTGAATTTCAACAGAGACTGCTGGAGAGGTACGGTCATCAGACCATATTGATGGACGCCACCTATAACACAACAAAGTACGAAATCCCGATGTATAACATCTGTGTGAATACAAACACGGGATTTTATGTCATTGCATCCTTCTTCGCCGGACGAGACACGACTCTCTCAATAACGGAAGCATTGCAGATGATAAAGAAATGGAATCCTTCGTGGAGACCCAAATTTCGACATGAGAGAAATTACTGCAATAGAGAAAACCTTTCATGGTTTGTTGACGTAATTTTCATATATATAGAAAAGTAACTGTATAACTGTATATTTGAAAATGTTATAAACAACCTGACATTTGAAAAACATAAACAAAATGTTTGGTTTTCATCCTTAGAATATGTTGTAGTAGAGTATAACGTTATTTCAGTTATATTGGTACAAAATACCTGATTTACCGATAGACCAATACATTTATGCATACATGTATGTAATTAAATGTGATCCGTTTATAAAGTAACAATTTAAATTATTATACGTTTCTCTTTCTAACCTTGATTATCTAAAATGGAGAAACGATGTAAGATATTTTGCCTTATATTTATTACAGGTTCCAGGGTCTTTCTCTGCAGTTTCCACTGTCAGAAAGCATGGCAACGCTGGCTAAGTCACAATAAGATACCTGACAGAGATGAGGTTTTAGAGCTGTGAGTACTATTAAAAATCAAAGAGTTTAAAATATGGAATTTCACACACACACACACACACACACACACACACACAGAGGTAAATTCATTATCTGTAGATCATTATTTTGCAATGAGAATATTTTATAAATTGATTAATAACGAATTCAATATCAAATAAAGCTTTAAACTATAAGAAAAACAATAGGGAAGAATTTCAAACTTATTCTAATTCTCATTCAATGTTATTATTTTTAAAACTATTAGAATATGCTTCATACATTTGTGTAATTTAAAAGAAAATCAACATGTTACTCTGTAGTCTGAATTCCATCGCAAACTCATCAACAAAAGACGAAGTGGATGCTAACATCTCCAGAATGAGAAGTCTGCCTCAGTACAGAAACAGAATAATATTTCAAAACTGGGTGGAGAAGAAATGGCTGGCAGAGGCAGAGGTGGGTAATTCATCCATAGATTGGCATAAGGACATAAACACAGGCCGAACGACAAATATTTTTTATTGATATTTTTTAAAACCTCACATTTGATAGTAGAATAAAATGCTGCCCCCCCCCCCTCCCCTCTCTCTCTCTCTCTCTCTATCCGTCAATGTTGGTGAAGTCTTTATTTCTGAATGATTAACTTGCGTAGGTCACATTGCACGACGCGGCAAACGCTATTTTCGTAATATAAGTTTTGCCGTTCGTAATGCTTATAATAGCCTTTGTTGGTATTATTTTACCATTACTGATTGGTGCATTGGGTGACCATGCGCCTGTAGATAGGTATTGAGAGACATAATACTCGCATATAGTTTACAATTTCTTTGATTTTTTTCCCAAAAAAACCCCCCAAAAAAACTATTTTCATTCCTCGCCCTGAGAAAACCTGTCCGTGCAATCTCCAGTTAAAGAATTGTGTTAATTTATACATATTACTGCATATGATTTTTTTAATTTATACATATTACTGCATATGATTTTTTTAATTTATACATATTACTGCATATGATTTTTCTTTTCTAATTCTGTAATGAATGATATCCCATCCATTATTGAAATTGTTATCATGGTTCATCAAGTGATTGTCCGAATTTTACACTTAATAAAAGTCTTAATTATTAGCTATAACTCGATGTCAGTGAACTTTTTAATCATTTGAAGGACCATGATTATAGATATTGACAAATGGATTACCTTAACAACAAAAAATACTATGTGTGCTTCTTACATACTAAACAGGGTAACCATGGAAGTAATTATTTCTGACGACCAAATAATAATCTCTAATTTGACCGGGTCGGTATATTATTCATTAGAGACACCTACCGACAATACCGGTAAATCTCTTTTTTGAAATGCATATATTATGTTCTTACTAATTCATTAGTCTTGCATTGTTAGTCTACAATGATTCAATTTTTCATTAATAACATGAAAAAAACGTAATAAAGAGCATAGACTCAAAATTCTTACCATGCAGGGCATCATTCCATGGCAATGATTTATTTAAATATTTGTACCTATTTGTATTTGTTTTTTTGTTTTTTTTTGTTGTTGAATGTAACATTGAATATTTTTTTGCTTCTCTTCATGTCAGAGGTGGATTTTCTTTTATCGGAAGAATATACACGACCTTATTATGACAACAAATGGAGTTGAGAGAATACACAACGATATAAAGCACCAATACCTACAGCAGTTTGGAATTGGGAAGTCTTTGGTTTCAGTTCTCCAAATACTTGTAGACAAGTACTTCGTTGAGACGAAACAAAGGTACATTTCATTTTTTCATGAATCACACATTTAGAAATAATCTTTGAAAGGTATCCCTGTGTTAACATTTTAATAAAAGTATTATTTTTCCCTGAAACCGGCTAACTTGTGTTAAAAACATGGTGTATGATACCACAGCAAGTCACATTCTCAGGACACGGTGACTTACAGCCTTGGAATTACCCTAATATGAGCAACAACAAGGGAAATATACCAGAACTATTGATCTCCCATTTATTTTTTAACAGATCTTTCCACTAGGTTACTGTACTTTTGCAGCGACTTTGTTACCATAGCCTGAATAAGCCTAGCACAGTAAAATTGTCTGTTAATGCGACATTTCTCCCATGACCACCGATCTTTATATCATTTCGCTCTGAAGCAGAACTATAATAACTATCTAAAAATTTCCGCAATTTCTGTAATTAAGAATTTGCAGTAATTGCATAATGTTCACACTATAGTTCTTGGCATGTAAATAAATAAATAATCAAACAAGTCTTTCATATACATACATATAAACAATGATTACGTACTTTATCTAATTATAATTAATGCATTTCTAATAATTGTAAAGGGTATTTCTCTCGACTTTAATTTCATATACATAAGTTTAATATGACTATGTTGACTGATTTGATTAAATTTTATTTAACTGAATGTGATATAAAATTCCTGAGAATTTGTAAACTCTGATCTTGTCAATAAATTAATGAAAATCTACGAGATTTATTGCTTTTCTGAAGTCGTAAAAATGCTGAGGTCAATTCTCCAGCATTTATATTTCTTAGCCAGCTTTCAAAGATTTTAACAAGACGATTTAATATTTCCATTCCTATCTGCTTGGAAGAGTACAGAGTATTGTCATGAATAATAGTATTCTAGAGTATTGGGCCCAATATTATTTTTGATCTTCATTAATGATCTACCGTTATATGTTAATGATTGAACGAACATGCATATTTTCAGATACATACAAGAAAACATAAAGCAACATACATCAACAAGGAGATACTCACCTGCACTTCCAAGTTTTTTATGGAATCGCCCAAAGAAATTCCTAAATCATTGCCTTAACAGAATTCCACCATGTGTCTCAGAATTTGAAGAAAAAGATAACACTACATAAAAGTGAAAAGTGAAAGAGGTGATAATGTATACACCATAGACTTAAATGAAAGTGTTGAATGTAGTTGCCCTGACTTTCAAAAAACTAAATGGCCTTGCAAGCATACCTTAGCGGTTAAAATTTCACAGTGTAAGTTAAGGAAAATAGACACGATTTTCAACAAACCACTCTTTGAGCTTGACAATTACAAAGACAGAGATATTGACAATTCGGAAGAAAAGTGTTCTTCAAATGAGCAAAATAAACCTGAGAACGGGGTAACACTTCGGGCATGCTTGGAGACTCTCGGATTAATAGAAGCCCAACTTTATAATTCTGATCAAAATTGTATTAATGAAACAAAGAAGAAGCTCGATGGTGTATTAAACTATTTACATGACGTAAACCCAAAGGTAATGGACTTGAGCTTAAGAAGAAACAAACGTAAATGGCGGAGAACGTCAAATGTGAAAATTTCAATAAAAAAGAAAGCGAGACAACCTACCCCTACGGTTATTCCCATGAACAGTGTCATCGATTTGGATGAGGATATAGGCTGTTCACCTACGCCAGCTGTACCATATCAGACAACGGACACTCCTACGGCGGTACAAATTGACAACGTCATCGGTATGGAAGAGGGGGACAGCATTGCAACTGATACGGACACTTTGCAACTGGAGAGAGGTTACCCTCTAACATCATTTATTTCTTGTCCGCTTTTATTTGTTTGTTGCTAGACCTATGCAACTAAATATAAAGATGTGTCGAAATGAGTAATTTCCATTAGAATTAAACTGTGTTGTAAATCTACTGCTTTCATTCAACAATAGATCTGAGGGGTTAAAGTCAATCGAATTTTAGTCCCTTAACATGCATGAAATAATAACAAATTTAAATACGCAATGGATCAGTACTATATAAGTGTTATATACATATACAGAGGGTTATAGTATCACTAGGTTTATATTGCAAAAATATATCGTTTTAAATTCGTCATCATCTTAATGCAGCGAACATATTAAACCCTGTTAAGTAAGTAACAAGGCTGTTTGACGATTCAGATTAGAACCAATTAAAGGAGTGTTTCACTTTTTTTTCACAGAGCTGATGAAAATATGGGACAATCCGCCAACAGACGAGTCGGTTAGTCGTGTAACAGAGTACGTGATTACCAAGAAGAGTCTCCATTTTCTTAAGGGTTTGGTCTCCGATGAGGTAATTTGAAATGATAATAATTAAGATAAAATAAAAATAATAAAATCGAAACTTTAATTTATGAAAGAAGATATATATAGATATAAAAAAATGCACACCAGCGATAAATGACGAACCATCGTAATAGATTGCCTCATTTTGAAAATGTCCAGAATCACTGCAACAAACGTTCTAAGTCATCCCCTTCATAAATTTCGTTTTTAATCATACAACAGGTGCATTAGACTCAATATATGTATATTCATCTTATTATGATGCCTTTCAAGACTGTGTTTATGCTAGGTGATAGACGCTTACCTTGCTTTGCTTACCAAGACGAGACGAGTTCTACATATAAACTGTGTTGTGGCAACAGCAATATTTGAAGAAGGACATCATGGAATACATGGTTTGATGAGTCGGGTAATGCTTCTTAGAGAAAATATTGATTTGTTGTGTTTTAGGAATTAAGTTAGTAATTAAAAAAATCCTCGTAGTTTTATGTTAAAGATGTGTTTATATTCATATTCAGTGTTAATGAAGATGATACGAATGAGATGAAGTTTCAAGTAAAGTTTAGTTAATTTGACTACTTGATTTTACCGTCGCTGCGACAGTATTTCAGTCATATAGCCCGAATGCACGACAGCTGGAAGGTATCCTCACATGAAAATCCGAATGAACTTGCCGGGATTCGAACCCACGCGGTGAGGGGCTGAGTGAGTATTTAGGCCACCCTCTCGGCCACGGAGCCCCCTAAGTTGATTTGAAGGCATAAAAATAGATATATATGGATAAATGTATGACATACGAGTATGATGATATGATGACTTTATTGTTCACATTGGACTTCGTTTTAGGAAAATTTCAACGAGTACGAGTATTGTCTATGTGCTGTCAATGAAGGCGGAGTTCACTGGGTTTTGATTGTAAGTAATTCACTTTATGATTATATCACAAATAATTACTTAACAATTATTTACAGTAAGTGATGTGGATCCTCTGTCAGTACAGGTGTAAGCCAGCTTTACTTTCCTCAATATACTCTTAATCTAAGCTATGCAAAGGCCATGCTGTGGGATGATTTTTATTTTATTTTGTAGGGGCAACATCAGACAATCTTCCATGTTTCAATTACAGTTTCATCGATGATAAGCTGGACAAGATAATATAAATACAGTACTTCTAAGTTCATAAATATGATACACTGGGCTTCTTTAAAGGGAATCAAGATTACGAATCCAAATTTAACAAATGGTCTGACAAAGATTGTAGATAATTTAATTTAAATCCTAAACAATTAAAGCATAAGAGATGTTTGAGATAACAATAATATGTTACTTTATCACTTTGAAATGAAAACTGTAATAAATTTGAGGTTATATGATATTTATCTGTTAAATGTGCCTTGTAAATATATTAATCAATTTTATACATATCATCAATACAAAAAGACTATCGGGAATATTTTAAATTCCGGGACCTGTACCTAAATCCCGTACCAAATGAAAACTTATCTGTACTAATTTGTTTCGTTATCATCGTCCTTTGTTGTTCCTGATGATGATGATTTTTGTTTTTTACATTGACGTGAACACCGACTTGTTAGCTTACTGTCTGGAAATGTCATGCATCTTATAGACCCAAACGATAAGAAAGGAATTACCTGTTTTAAAATGTGTCCATTTGATCTATAGATTAGTTAATGCATGGCATCTCAAATCATCATCATAGACTATGTCTCCTATAGTTAAAAGTCTTTTTCTGTGCTTTTTCTTCTATATTTCTGAATAATTTGATAATGTGAGTTTTTCATCGGCCATATTCTCGATAATTTAATGATTTTGTTTTTCAGAAAAAAATACATAAAATTGTTCGAAAAAAACAACAACAAAACATTTATGGAAATTAGGCTGAAAGCTCTTGATTTAAATGGACTTTTAGAACACATTTTAGAAATCTCTGAAACAAACAGCCAACGGCTGAGGATATTTGTGAAAATGACATGTATCATTGCCTAATGGACATATTGTTTGTAAATTATGCATGCAAGTGTTATTAAAATATTCTGAAATGGTTTTACTTTATTTAAGTCGTGCTTCAAAAATATGCGCGGCATCTTTGATGTTTTGCATCAAAATTAGTCTTGTTACGATCCTGAGTACGTGTGGTTCCGTTCATAAACTGCATATCTAAGCAGGTCGTGACCTTACAACACGCTACTGAGCGCGAAGGGATAGAATACGGCGAAATTGGCCGTGTTAATTATTCAAAGCAATTGTGCCTGCTTACATTTACGGATTCGTTTTGATCATCAGTTGAGTTGACATATTGTATAATTTACAATGCTTTAAGAAATAATGACACTATATAGCAAAATCATAGTTAATACACAGTATAGAATTTCTTGTAAAATATTATATTTGCATGTATATATGAAATAGATCATACTGCCACAAGAAAAGACCATTGTTTACGTAAATCCAATGGGAGAACTCATGCATGAACAAAGAAAGAAACCTAATAACTGGTGGTGAGTCCAAATTAAGTTCGTGTTCTTAAAGGGTATCATGATGCCATAATGACCGTGAACACATACATACACACACGCACTATTTATAGCTCATGATATGCCTCTAGTTAATGTTTACCGTTTGCAATTTATTTTTATGCTTTATTACTTTTGGTTTGCTTATTTTTTTCCAGACATTTATATTTAAGTTTAAAATCTATTAACTGCTCGCTTGTGATTTACTTTAGTAGTTACAATTATTACTAAGTTATAGTTTTGTATGTGTTATTTGTAATTTCCCTTTTTGAAAACAGCGTTGACGAGACCCTACAAATAAGATGGTATGCAACCCGGATAAATATATATCACACTCTTCGATACGTCAAATATTTTGGAAGCGGACCTAAATGAAAAAAAATATATGGACCTTTCCAGATTTTAGTATTGAACATTTAATCCATACCTTACCTTAATTCAGTAAGGTTAACTGTTCACAAACAGCTTCAAACAGAATATCATGAGTTATGTATGTAACCCGGGGTTGTCAGAAGATACGAACAATATGGCTGTCGATTATATGATAACTTTGATATGGTCTTCAGGCGGTGGCAATCAACTATATGTGTAAAAAAGCCTATAACATAGAAATGAAAGCAAAATAAGACATTATGATAAAAAAATGACATTCTGATTCTTTCATAATTTATAATCGCGATATTAAAATTTCAAGATAAAATATCAGAATTATTTGATCTATAACAAAATTTGATTCTTACCAGATCCTGTCTGAAGTTTTACAAGTTTATGTCAATATCATATAGTTATAGTATATATATGAAAACAGTGAATGAAAGAAAATATAATTACGCGAACGTCCTTAATATGAATTGCAAAGGGAAAGAAAAGTGATGCGACGTGATATGTTGGTAGTTCATGCAAGTTGAAAGGGTATGTGCATGCATTCGAAGTGACCATTCATCAACATTCGCTCACTCATACATGACACTGAGCAGTTGTAAACAGTACTAAGACTATACACAACAGTGTCGTCACATTACTGAACAAGAAACAACTACCGTACCTATACACATGAAAGCGCGGTATCGCAGGCAATATAGCAGCATCTTAAATTATTATTATCATTTTAAACTATATGGGCAAAATATAGCATGGGTTGCATGTATAAAGCAGGTTAAATCATTATCTACCGATTATCTAAGTGAAGTCAATTTTACATCTGTAAACACTGCAATGGTTCATCCAACAAATCGGAAATTTATTAATTCTAAAGGTATGGCCAGTTTCCATTTTTTTATCCATCACGCACTTTTCTGTTGTATTTATATTGATAATTGTTTGAAGTATCTGATGTGTATGATTTTTATGCTATTATTATGACTGATCTTGGGAGTTTTAATACCAGATATACAAATTAAATGCGCTCTGTTGGACAAGCTTTACGTGCACCTGTTTGCTCGTACCATCGTTATACAAAATGTTAATATGCTTGAATGACGAGCTTTACATGCTTAGGCGTTTGACAGTTTCTTACATATCTTACAGGGATGAAATGCCAAACGATCTTCTAAATGTGATTTATTTATCGTTGCCACATAAAAAAACAACAAATAATGAACGATAACTCAGCATAGATGCGTAAAAGGGAGGGGGGGGGGGGATTAGTTGACTTGACTATTTGAGTTTACCGTCGCTGCGACAGTATTTCAGTCATATAGCGACGTCCAGCTAATTACAGGTGGAGGAAGACTCCGAATGCACGGAGGCATCCGGGGGTAGAACCACCGACCTACCGAAAGCCAGCTTCCTCACATGAAAATCCGAATGACCCTGTCGGGATTCGAACCCTCGCGGTGAGGGGCTGAGTGAGTGTTTAAGTCAGCGACTTTACCCTCTCGGCCACGGAGGCCCCGGGAGGAGGATATCAATGAAAAGACTATGAATGATATAGTGTAACGTAAACCATTGGCGCGCAATACATGAAGTGCAGCAGTTCACGTACCTCTGGCATGTAATGTGTCTTTGATTAATTTAATATAGGTATAGGCAAATAGATCATGTTTGTCGTTCGTTGAAATTTATTCAGCTCACACGGCAAAATGATATATTCGCTACAAGATCCATTTGGCGTGTAAAATCAATAAAGCAATTCCAAATCACAAGCCACTTTACTTTCTCCTTAAATGTTTCAGTTTATGATTAACTCAACATAAGGGCCCTCCATCCTTTGATTCTAGTTTCTATTGAGCATAATTTTAAGCATAATAATAGGATATATTGCTTTACCTATTCTAAATGCTTCCAGCCTGACTCTTATGTGTGTATTATTTAAGTGAAGTACTCTTAAAAGGGTTACGATCATGTCGATGCCATTTTTTTTTAAAGAAAAAAAATTGTTATAATTTTTTATAAAGTTGAATGTCATAAGTGGGATCGAATTAAAATCCATATCGGTATATATGGATGTTCCAATCGTGACATTACAAGAAATGGTATTTCTTTAGCATTGTGTTTGTCTTCCATCTTACAGTCGGTTTCTGGACCTGAGGCATTCTTGTGGAATCGACAAATCCCCTCCTGGAAAGTGGAAAATAACAACCATCCCCCACTCGAAGCAGATGGATAGCACATCGTGTGGTGTATTTGTTATGAAGGTATGTCCATCAATTCCTGTGATTTTTTAGGAGAAAGTGGCAGTAATTTAAAAAGTAATATTTGATAGTTAAATACGAAGAACTATGTCGTTAATATCACTTCTATCGAATATTGATATGTGATGTAGATATCTTAGTTGTTGAATTCTTTTTTATTGTTTTAAGTGTATCTACATTGTTTGACATGTTGTCATCATATTACTCAGCACTTACATGGTTTAAAATCTAACATAATATTGTTTTCAATTATTGACTAAGTTGCTGTTATCTAGTAATAAATTGCCCATTGCAAGCACATATAAACTTTGCAGTTTGCAGAAAACTACATAAACAAAAACAGTCTGCAGTTGAACTGGAATGCCACTGATATAATGAATGAGCGTAAGAAGGTCGCTATGACTCTGATGTCAGTAGGGATGAGGAAACGCGACGGCTCATCAAGAAGATCAGCATCTCCAGTATTCTGGAAAACCAAACTGCGCCACAGGCCAGTCCCAAAAGTAACTGATTTTTATTCTATGATGATGATTAGTTCAGTCCAAAATGCCTTTAAATGACCAATTTCACATGAATTTATGATTTATGAAATTGTGAATTTCCTTTACAGTAATATTATATTTTATTCGAATCAATAATAACGACATTAGCTTTTTTTAGCTGTCTTAAATATCTTTTTTCTTATGTCTGATATCGTTAAACTTCGACGTCATTCTGAATTGTTCCGTGTTAGCATTAATTAGCATTTCATTCACGTCTAATTAATTTTTCAAAAAGTTTCAAATTTGCTTTCATTCTTAATATATAATTACAATTTTAATTTGATCTATTCAGTACATCAACTACATGTTTGGTTTTTCAGCGGAAGCGATCGTCCTTCGAATATTCAGATGTGAAGAAACGCAGAAAGGAACGTTTTTGCCTTTGCAATAAACCTGATGACGGAAAGTAAGTCATTCATATATCCAAGGTTGAGCTTTTGCAGAAACCTTTTTTTTATTTTCGTATATGCTCACAGAGTTACTTGTTAAAGAGTAACGCACTAGCGAACATAACATTTTCTTATGTATGTACCTTATCTTAATACTCTAATCAAGCTATGCATGTCAAAATGATTTACTGGTCCCATTTCCACCACAAAACTTAGCTGTTAGTAATATTTAAATGCATTGGAACATAGTTCGTGTCTTCCCAAATAAAATCCCGAATAAAATTAACGACGTATATCGTTTAAAAAAACATCATAACAACAACAACAACAACAAAAAAAACCATAACTTTTACTTTTCCGCCATATTTTAAAGATATTTATATAGAGCAATAATCGCGGAATGTGTAATTATTTTATTTAAGAAGTATTACTTGGCACTAAATGACTAAGTTGAATTTAAGCCTGCTGAACTGTCACATGAGTTTTAACACCTTGTTCGTAGGCAATAGTGTTTGAAATTATATTGTATTAATGATAATAATTTCCTTTTGACCTTTACAGATCTACATATTTATCACTTAGCATAACTGAAATAACTAAAACTATAGCTTCCTTTATGACTCAATAGGAAATACTGGCAGTGTGAGGGATGCGATGGTTGGTTCATCCAGCATGTGTTGATTTGTGTGAAGACCAAGAGCCAAAGAATTTTTTCTGCGAAGATTGCAGAGGTATGTGCATGTAAAAGCAAAGAAAACAAACCGAATTTGTTACAACCAATAATTTAAGTGCAAGGATGAGTATAAGAAGAGCGAGCCACACGAAAATTAAAACAGGAGATATGTCTGTTTCAAATACGATTTTTATTTTGACATCTGGTAAAAATATCAAACTGGTACAATATGCATCTTTATTGTTATATCTAGATTGAAACATCAAACATGGAAATATACAAGTCAGTAACATACAGTTGTGACAAACTGTAAAATATCAGTGATTCATTAACGTATGTTTTATGTCAGGGGCAATTTTGAAATAAAATGTGATTATATAGACATTGACATACTACTGAAAAAAAAAAAAGGAAATATGTTTCTGAGGAACTAAAAAGCATTTCTTTGTTTCTACTATTTTTTTATTCACGCAAATAAATATTAATGAAAACCTGTCAGGATTTTGGAAAATACAACATATGAACCAAGAACAATGTAAATTTTTTTTTCTTATTCCTTAAGCAGATACCTTTTTAGCTCACCTGAGCACAAAGTGCTCAAGGTGAGCTTTTGTGATCGCCCTTCGTCCGGCGTCCGTCGTCGTGCGTCGTCCGTCGTCCGTTGTCCGTCGTCCGTCGTCAACAATTTGCTTTAAACGACATCTCCTCTGAAACCACTGGACAGAATTTAATGAAACTTGGCATGAATGTTCCTTGGGCGAGACTCTACAAAAGTTGCTAAAATAAAGTTGATCCATGAAGAACTCTGGTTGCCATGGCAACAAAAAGAAGAAAAAAAATGAAAACTTTAAAAATCATCTTCTTCAAAACTACTGGCCAGATTTCAAAATAATGTGGTACAGATGTTCCTTGGGTCAACCTCTACCAAAGTTGCTAAAATTATTCCGATCCGTAAAAAAACATGGTGGACAGGGGCGGGGCTTATTTGCCTTATATGTATATAGAGAAACCTTTAAACAACATCTCCTCTGAAACCACCGGACAGAATTTGATTAAACTTGGCAGGGATGTTCCTTGGGTCAACCTCTACCAAAGTTGCTAAAATTATTCCGATCCATAAAAAATCATGGCCGCCAGGGGCAGGGCTTATTTGCTTTATATGTATATAGAGAAACCTTTAAACAACATCTCCTCTGAAACCACTAGACAGAATTTGATTAAACTTGGCAGGGATGATTCTTGGGTCAACCTTCACAAAAGTTGCTAAAATAAAGTTGATCCATGAAGAACTCTGGTTGCCATGGCAACAAAAAGAAAAAAAAATGAAAACTTTAAAAATCATCTTCTCCAAAACTACTGGCCAGATTTTAAAATAAATTGGTACAGATGTTCCTTGGGTCAACCTCTACCAAAGTTGCTAAAATTATTCCGATCCGTAAAAAAACATGGCCGCCAGCGGCGGGGCTTATTTGCCTTATATGTATATAGAGAAACCTTTAAACAACATCTCCTCTGAAACCACTGGACAGAATTTGATTAAACTTGGTAGGGATGATCCTTGGGTCAACCTTCACAAAAGTTGCTAAAATAAAGTTGATCCATGTAGAACTCTGGTTGCCATGGCAACAAAAAGAAGAAAAAAAATGAAAACTTTAAAAATCATCTTCTTCAAAACTACTGGCCAGATTTTAAAATAAATTGGTATAGATGTTCCTTGGGTCAACCTCTACCAAAGTTGCTAAAATTATTCCGATCCGTAAAAAAACATGGTGGACAGGGGCGGGGCTTATTTGCCTTATATGTATATAGAGAAACGTTTAAACAACATCTCCTCTGAAACCACTAGACAGAATTTGATTAAACTTGGCAGGGATGATTCTTGGGTCAACCTTCACAAAAGTTGCTAAAATAAACTTGATCCATGTAGAACTCTGGTTGCCATGGCAACAAAAAGAGAAAAAAATGAAAACTTTAAAAATCATCTTCTTCAAAACTACTGGCCAGATTTTAAAATAAATTGGTACAGATGTTCCTTGGGTCAACTTCTGCCAAAGTTGCTAAAATTATTCCGATCTGTAAAAAAACATGGCCGCCAGGGGCGGGGCTTATTTGCCTTATATGTATATAGAGAAACCTTTAAACAACATCTCCTCTGAAACCACTGGACAGAATTTGATTAAACTTGGCAGGGATGATCCTTGGGTCAACCTTCACAAAAGTTGCTAAAATAAACTTGATCCATGTAGAACTCTGGTTGCCATGGCAACAAAAAGAAAAAAAAATGAAAACTTTAAAAATCATCTTCTTCAAAACTACTGGCCAGATTTTAAAAAATTAGGTACAGATGTTCCTTGGGTCAACCCTCACAAAAGTTCCTAAAATAAACTTGATCCATATAGAACTCTGGTTGCCATGGCTACAAAAAGAAAAAAAAAATGAAAACTTTAAAAATCATCTTCTTCAAAACTACTGGCCAGATTTTAAAATAAATTGGTACAGATGTTCCTTGGGTCAACCTATTTATCTCAGGTGAGCGATTTAGGGCCATCATGGGCCTCTTGTTTTTAACTATGCCCAGTATATGACTGTATATTTTAGTTCATGCATCATAAACAATATTAATACGTTATCAAAATACTTGTGTTTGGCTCTCTCAAAGAATGAATTGAGTCAGAATATAATTTACTAATATCATATTATCTTGTGTTATATTGTCATTTTTTTCTTTAAAATAAACCAGGTCCTGAAGGACAATGAAGCTAGTGCAGCAGCTCGCCAAGCTGACTAGATGTGTGCGGTTCACTCGCAATGACCACGAGAGACATGAGGATATAAAGTTACCTGTGATCCCTAATGCTATGTGCTGTGTCGTCCTAGCTGCTCTGATGGATTTACATAAAAGACTATATATAGGGTTTCAAATGAAATCACTACTATAGGCATACATATACTCAACGTTAGTGCTTTTTCAGAATACATGTAAGGTTTTTGAAAAAAAAACATATGGAACTGTCTTATTCTTTTTCATGTACAGGTTGAGTCTTATATTAAATATGCACCTTATTCAAATGAATGTTCTGAATAATGCTATCAATTTATGGATATTTCTGAGTCATATTGAACTTTTTTGTTTAGTGTACTAAACATATTCTCATTATTTTATCTGTCAAAAATTTAATAAGAGTTGGGTTCGTGTGTGAAAATGTTTATTGAGTCAAACCACTAACAAATTGAATGTCCACACTATAAGACTTTTATTCTTGGAGTAGATACGTTTTTCATTTATGTGCCGTATATGAATGTATATATTTGTTTATAAAATTATTGAAACGTTATCAAAGTACATGTATTTGGCTCTCAAAGAAGGAGAAGGTGTCAGTGTTATCTCCAACACGTTGTTATTCATTATATCGTGCCAATATATATCATATTATCATGAACATAAGTTGAAAACTATCTATATCCACATGTCGAAAAAAGTATATGTAATGCAGGAAAATGGAACATTCGTATATATGCCAAAAGTAAGAAAAAGAAGTATTTTGTTTCTATCCATCTTATATCTCTGTATATTAATAGAAATAAAAGATTAATCAAAGATGAATGTAATTAAATTAAAAAGTGGTTCTTTGGTTTCTAGAATTGAAGGAAACACGGAGCAACAGCAATTAACACTTGAACAGTGTAGTGCCATTTGTTCATGTCGGGATTTTGTAATAAATATACATCATTTTATGTTTCTTTTCATTGTTATATTTTGGAAATACACCAATTAACATACCACCTTCCAAAAGAAACAAACATTAATGATAACTTAATTTAATTAATGAGAGTGCTGTGGTCCTGTAGTCACATACCCAAATGCGGATCCGATGGTTGTGGGTTCGATCCCTGATGGGGGCAAGGATTAAACATGGCCTTCCATGGATTAAGAATTTAATATATTTTCAAATCAATGAAAAATATGTAAATTTTAACATACACAATATATGGATATTTATTAAAGCAAAGCAGTACACATTCCATTTACCCAAAGTATGTATGAAAAGAATAAGGTGATTGAACCGTATTGAACCTTAGAAACAAGATATTAGATCTACAAATGAGCATCCTTAAGTGCGTGGGACGTTTTCAACATCAGAAACAACATATAAGACTTAGAACTGAGCATATCTTAAGTGCGAAACAACATATAAGACTTAGAACTGAGTGTACCTTAAGTGCGTGGGACGTTTTCAACATCAGAAACAACATATAAGACTTAGAACTGAGCGTACCTTAAGTGCGTGGGACGTTTTCAACATCAGAAACAACATATAAGACTTAGAACTGAGCCTACCTTAAGTGCGAAACAACATATAAGACTTAGAACTGAGTGTACCTTAAGTGCGTGGGACGTTTTCAACATCAGAAACAACGTATAAGACTTAGAACTGAGCGTACCTTAAGTGCGTGGAACCGTATTGAACCTTAGAAACAACATATTAGACTTACAAATGAGCGTTTAAGTGTACCTTAAGTGCGTGGGACGTTTTCAACATCAGAAACAACATATAAGACTTAGAACTGAGCGTTCCTACTTAGAACTGAGCGTACCTTAAGTGCGAAACAACATATAAGACTTAGAACTGAGCGTATCTTAAGTGCGTGGGACGTTTTCAACATCAGAAACAACATATAAGACTTAGAACTGAGTGTAACTTAAGTGCGTGGGAAGTTTTCAACATCAGAAACAACATATAAGACTTAGAACTGAGCGTACCTTAAGTGCGTGGGACGTTTTCAACATCAGAAACAACATATAAGACATAGAACTGAGCCTACCTTAAGTGCGAAACAACATATAAGACTTAGAACTGAGTGTACCTTAAGTGCGTGGGACGTTTTCAACATCAGAAACAACATATAAGACTTAGAACTGAGCGTACCTTAAGTGCGTGGGACGTTTTCAACATCAGAAACAACGCATTAGACTTAGAACTGAGCGTACCTTAAGTGCGTGGAACCGTATTGAACCTTAGAAACAACATATTAGACTTACAAATGAGCGTACCTTAAGTGCTTGGGACGTTTTCGATGTTGTTAATCACCAAGACCTTTTTTAAGTTCCTTTTTCACACTGTACAATGTAAGTGGCACCGGTCCCAACCTGCACGATTTGCAAAACGCTAACTTTTCGAGAAGGACGCCTAATTCCATTATTCGTCGCCCAATTTTCCAAGGCTGTTTTTGGCTGACATCAGTGTTTGTTTGAGCGGAATCATCGTTACCACATTGAAAAGAAATGTCGGTGGTATAATTATGCTCAGTAATAATCCTCTGACATCTCACGCTATGAATATCTTTACGTTTTATCGCCCACCGACCACGTTTGTCTCGTATGCGAGCGGCCATATAGGTAGTTTCCAAATAATGAGGTCACAGTGGAAAACACCCTCTCACGTGACAAAAAATTACTTAAAATAGATTATACGAAGCCTGTCGACAGAGGGCGAAAGCGGCTTCCGGTTTATTGCGATATTACCCGACATTTGTCGATGTTTACCGATTTATTAGGGTCCGTAATCCTTAAAATACATATACATATCACATAATGATTTTACAAATTTAAACATGCAATGCAAACAGGAAGATTTAACAAACCAAAAATGCTATAATCTTTCTATGTAAACTATATTATATTTTATAAGAGAGAAAAAAAATGTCAGTGGAAATGGTACACTTTTACATTTCGATCAACCATTTTTAACTTAAAATAAGAAAAAAAAAGAAAAAAAAGTTCCTCAAATTTTCTTTATTGCTATTTTGAACCACAAGAAACGGATTTAGTTAAATAAAAGTAACAACAGTTCATCATTCTATGTAACTATAACAGGGTATGTAAAATAACGAACATTGTTGTAAGGTATTATTCAGTCGTCCTTAATGTTTATTTGTTTAACATTAATAAATCAACCCATAGTTAGAGCAGTTATTTAGTATCCATTAAATATCTTCGTTAAATATATAATACGTTTGATAATAAAATACATGCAATTTATTCAAGTGAAAAATAAATTAATCTTAACCTCGTTTTTAGCTCATATATTCTTTCATTAAACTTTATGAGTATAATAGTAGTGTCTTACTTAAGGTAATCCATCCATCATTTTATTATGATCATGCTCCATCAAGCGATCGTTGGAATTTTATAGTAAATGCAAGCCTTTATAGACTTTAAACAATCAATGATGCTTGCATCTGTACTGAATCCTTTTAAGCATTTGTAGGACCATGATTTTTATTTAATGATGGATGGATTACCTTGATAATAAAATTTTTGAACTAATGTCAGATCCAATACATGTATATCTAAAACACTGCAAAAAAATACCAATTACTTCAAAGTATTAAAATTTTTTTTACTGAATTAATCAAAAAAAACGAATTAATTTAAATTTTTAGTACAATGTTTCTTCATTTGTTTATTTCAGATGAGACGTTTGTGTTTCCTAAACATTCTTTTGTTATCCTCTCTATCTGTTTTGTTCATCTATATCGCTGAAACAACAAATCACAATGCCTTGAAATCAACATTTGCAAAGGCTAACTACGAAAAGAACACGAATGATAATGCTAGCAACGCTATAGTGAAAGCAGAAGCGAAACAATCTATCATTACAAAACTTGAAAAACAAAAGACCGGGGGACTTTTAATGGCAACCCATACACTGACATCGTATAACTACAACTTCATAAACCCAGGAGAGTCAATTTGTCCCCTTGGTGAAATACCTTTTGTAATAATTCTCGTCTTAACACAGTATAAAAACGTTATGGAAAGAAAGGCTGTCAGAGAAACATGGGCAAGCGTTGTGAGAAAACCATCGCTGTTTACCATTCAACCCTTTGAGAAATTCAAACTCGCTTTCCTACTCGGAAGACCAAAAGACAAACACGAAGAGGAGATCGGACATCAAGAAAGTACTATGTACAACGATATTGTGCAAATTGATTTTAAAGATTCGTATAAAAACTTGACAATCAAAGTACTGATGGGTCTGAAATGGGTGAGTCGTTATTGCCCGATGGCAAAGTTTATTCTGAAAATCGATATTGATACCTTCATTAATCTTCAAGCGCTGACAGATGTTCTCAAGAAACATGGTGATAAAAAGGAGCTTGTGCTAGGAAAACGAAATGAAAACGGGTCTGTCTTGCGATCTGGAAAGTACGGTATTGATAGGGAATTAATATCGTCTGACAAATTCCCGGTGTACGTACTTGGACAAGCATATGTCATGTCCGGTAGTCTGGCATCAAAAATAGTATATACAGCAGAATACTTTCCATATCTTTTTCTGGAGGATGTGTTTGTAAACGGTAGGTTTAACCTCTGTATGTTTACATATTTGATCATTTAGTATTCCCAAAATGAAGCATTAATGATTTGTTTTTATTTTCTATTTGCAGTAAGTTTTAAGTGATATCCAATATATATCCAAATCATTGATAAATTGACCGAAGTATTGTGGTTGATGTTTTATTAACAGCTTGTTTCTCTTTTTCTGTTGTACATGTTTAATAATTGTATAAGTTATCCTAAAGATGATTAATTAAGGAATGTCACATGCAATGCATGCTATGTCACATCGACTAGACCTCACAATGGTAGAAGTGTTCGAAAATGTTTTCGTTTACAGCTCCCAAGTTAGCTCCATTTGCAGAATATAGCTCTCGTACTAGATGAAGAGCTGTATTCGAGGTTCTTGTTGTTTTCTTTCGGAAAGACCCCCACACCTGTATCGAATAATTTATATTCATTGTATATAGATATACACACGCGACGACGAGATATATATTCATGTTGCAGTAGCAAATTGTCTGTCTTTACATGCCTAAAAGATATTAGAGATATAAAAGGGGAATGGGGTTGCATCCTGGCATTTTAGTTCATTCAGTCATTATGGGGTTAAAAGTGTTATTCTGGAGATACGTACTGTATTGTGAGGTTAAAATTATTTAAAAGGTCAAAGAGAAAATGTCAAATGCTTGCCAAAGAATTTGCCATTCAAATAGAATATCAGTCATTGAGCAGACCATTCAAAATCGAATAATATACTGGCTTACCTTTTAGCTTGTTATTCATTTGACCATTCAAAATCGAATATCATTTAGCATGTCATACGACTTGAATGACAAACTGGAAATGTTCCTCGTTCTCTTGTCTGTACGTACTGAAGGATAGACGATGTCATATCTATTGTGAAAATGCGTCAGAGAGAGAGAGAGAGAGAGAGTTATTTTAGCAACCTGTGCTTAGGTTCCAGCATGTGGTCCTTTATAGAAATCTGAGTTTAGGTGGATATCCTAGTCAATTTTTACACGGGATAATGTTTCCATCAGGCCAGATTTTTCATCACTTCTATATATATATATATCTAGAATATTACCCGTCGGGTCTCATCATTCGAATATTGCGCATGCGCAATGCGACAAGCTATGGAAACTTCCTGTCAGGGAAAATCACAACCCGTGACAGCACTAGCATTATAATCCTCTTCCTCTCCTGGGGACCGAATGACTCACAGCCAAGTACCTGGTTTACGTGACTTCTGTTACATGTATATCATCAGTTTGATCAAAGTGTATGCGAACATTAATCATACTAACATCTAATAGGCTGTGTGAAGTTGGCTCGACATACGACATACAACATACGACATTCAACTCTCACGATTCACGACATTGGACATTCAGATTTTGAATGTCGCACGACATTCACGACATGACATTAATTTGAATGTCGCGGCACGACATTCACGACATTGGACATTCAGATTTTCAGATTTTGAATGTCGCGCCACGACATTATTCAGATTTTCAGATTTTGAATGTCGCGGCACGACATTCACGACATTGGACATTCAGATTTTCAGATTTTGAATGTTGCGGCACGACATTATTCAGATTTTCAGATTTTGAATGTCGCGGCACGACATTCACGACATTGGACATTCAGATTTTGAATGTCGCAGCACGACATTCACGACATTGGACATTCAGATTTTGAATGTCGCACGCGACATTCACAACACTTGAAATTCAAATTTTGATTGTCGCAGCACGCATTCACACTTAAAAGCGACATTCAAAATCTGAATGTCCAATGTCGCGAATGTCGTGCCGCGACATTCAAAATCTGAATGTCCAATGTCGTGAATGTCGCGTGCGACATTCAAAATCTTAATGTCCAATGTCTGAATGTCCAATGTCGCAAATGGTGTGCTGCGACATTCAAAATCTGAATGTCCAATGTCGTGAATGTCGTGCCGCGACATTCAAAATCTGAATGTCCAATGTCGTGAATGTCGCGTGCGACATTCAAAATCTGAATGTCCAATGTCGTATGTCGTGAATAGTGAGAGTTGAATGTCGTATGTTGTATGTCGTATGTCGAGCCAACTTCACACAGCCCATCTAATATTATTTCTTATAGATGTTTGTTATTTCATTTCAGGTCATTATGCATCATTGGAAACCAAATGATCTTATAGACGTTTTGTTATGTTTAAAACTGTTATTATACTGCATTTTTCCTGAAAAATGGGAGATAATTTTAGGAATTTGCATGAGCGATTATAGTATTAATCTGTCGCATAGAATTTCTACAAAATTTGTACACTGACCGGGAATTAATAACTGAACATTGATTTTGAAACCTAATGAGGTGTTATAGTAAGACGTTAATCCCTATTATTTAATAAAAGTGTTGCTTTTTATGATGCAAAGTTTAAAAAATATGAAACAGTTTAAATATTCCTTCTATGTCTTCATAGAAAATGTAGTAAACTGTAACAAAAGCCCTTAAAGTTTTTTTGTGTAAATGTCAATTTTCTATTTCAGGATATGTTCGCGAAGCGCTTGGCGTCGAAGCTGTGCATTCAGACGGTTTTCCAAGTTTAAAGGATAAACCTCCGAAAGTGTGTTCGATGCATAGCAAAAACAAGGTTGCAAACACTAAAGTATCTGCAAGTCTCATGTACATGGTTTGGCAAAGTCTCAACAATGAAAAAACGAAACTCTGTTGTATTATGGGAAACAAAGATTGTGAAACAATTTTGTGGAACAAAGGTGAATAATAGCCCCGCATACTGCTTTTTCACAAAATAAAAACAATTATAAATGTATGGATTAAAGTAAACAGATATTTTTTATAAATGAATGGATTTAAGTAAGAGGAGAAATTTTCTGAATCAGTCTCATGAAGTACTAGTCTAAACACAAAAGATAAATATGGCAAAAACATGGTTATAGCATCTATTTCCTGATGAATGTTATCAGCAATAATGAGCGTCCATTTCTAGTATCAGTGACATTAACCCATGAGCTCTTCATAAAAGCTATATATGTTGCAAGCTTTACACAATATATTAAGAAAATTCCATTTTGGAGACGGACAGTTAACAGTAACAAAAGTCTATTTTTAGCATTTATGACCTTGACTTTACCCATAACACCTCGACAGCTTATCAAAGCTTTATCATCACACAAGCTATACATATTAAAAACTTAATTACGATAATACAAACCTGATAAAAAGTTAATATGTAAATTCAGTTTTGAGGACAATCTATTTTTAGTATCAGTGACATTGGCCCATCAAACCCATACGGCGCATCGAAACTTTTTCTCTACACAAAGTATACACGTACCAAATTTGATTATACTATTTTATTCCTGATAAAGTTTTTAAGAACATTCCATTTTGCAGACAGTAAGCAGTAACATAGGTTTTTAGTAACAGTGACCTTGATCTTTTCATTGTATAAGAGGAAATGACAAATAAAAAAATTAATCTGAAATCAAATCTTGTGTTATCCTTCTTGGCACCATTTTTGCATCGTCATTATATTCATTATCATTATCATTCCCTGACCCAGTTTCGGGATCGAGACATACCAAAGTCGCAAAATGATATTTTCATTAAAATCAGTATCATTTTTACTATCAAACTTAAGTAATGAACATAGTATTTAAGTATAGATGTGTATTATTTATCAACATGTACTCGGCGAGGGTAAGTCAGCATATAAAACCTGCAAGGAAAAAAATAAACATTCACAATTGTTAATTTAGTGATAAACAATTTAAGGCAATCATTGTAATGTTAATCGACACATTGCTTACAATGGTCACATTTGTCAGCGCCATATAAGAATACCATGATTTAAGTTGCATGTCTATACCTTAATGTTGAAAGTATTTTTAGCATCATTCCATTTTGCTATTGTCAAAGTAAAGTGTAATTCGAATTCGCTTTCTTCAAAGTTATATAGATATATTTCACCAAGACTCCAATTCATATTTTTGTGCCTCGATAAAGTGGCATCACACTGGATGGACTGCATACCTTATAACATTTCTTTTTCAAACAGGAATACAGTTGATTGTTTAGTAAGACAGCAGGTCACTGACTTCTTCGTAGTTCATACGATAAGAATATGTACATAAACTCATATAAACATCTGAGGCTTGTAGCGTGCGTTATTGCCGATACTTGTACGGTTAAAAGAAAATATATTATATGACGTCAAATGGGTCTTAAAGTAAAGGGTAATGAAATAAACCGACACGTTTATATCAATTTTCATGCATCGCAGTTTAGTTAACATGTTAAAATAGAGAGTTTCGGTTTTCGTATCACATTGCATAATAATGCACGATGTTGCGTTCACTTGGATTGTTATTTATCACCCAGGCATACGGCCTGAACTTTACACCGCGCATTATATTGCATAGGAGCACTTGAAATGCAACTCTATTTCCTAGGCAATGATCCCCGAAACACACATTACAGCTGAATTTGATCATTAGATAGGTACAGTGTACTTAAATGTATAACACTATATAAAGCTGATTTGAATACAAAAGCAGTATTGTACACAACACAGTGATATAGCGCATGCATTATGTCTCAATGCGGTGGTTTATAGAGACTCGTTGTTCATGATAGGTCGTCACTAAATTTGATAATTACTGTAAACACTGGCAAGGATAGCAAAGGTAGATGCAAAAATCTTCTGTACTTCTTATGGTTATTATATAATGTATGGTGTAAAGAGATAAGCGAAAAGTATTTACTAACAAATAACATGTCTACCTAATTCGTATGATTATGCACATGAACCATTAAGGTAAATGATCTGAAGTTACCTTCTTTTTGTGTAGATATTGGTTGTTATTAATTAAATGATTGTATTAACACATTTCAGGGAAAAGTTATTATAAAAGAAATCTCATCTTATTATCAGCATAATTTATGAAACATGAAAAATACTTTCAATGGCAGAGTCCCTGACATAACTATGTATATTTAAGCAAGAAATTATTGTTGTTTATACTGTTTCCTATTGGGAGTAATCAATATAGTAACAAGTGCAAGTTTTCACAATATATATGTAAAACTTTACTTATCTCCCCATACTGTTTATGAACTAGATATATTGTTAACTTTAAATAGGTGAGACGATATGCCTTACCTGTGTTATAAACTGATACATATAATTTGTTTGTAAACAATGTACTATGTACAAGTCCGAAATAAAATATTCTGTGGGGGCTTCCGTCGCCGAGAGGATAAAGTCGCTGACTTTGACACTCACTCAGCCCCTCACCGCGTGGGTTCAAATCCCGACAGGGTCATTCGGATTTTCATGTGAGGAAGCCTTCCAGCTGGCTTCCGGTAGGTCGGTGGTTCTACCCGGATGCGTCCGTGCATTCGGGGTCTTCCTGCATCTGTAATTAGCTGGACGTCGCTATATGACTGAAATACTGTTGAAGCGACGGTAAACTCGAATAGTCAAATAGTCCAAATAAAACTCATTGAAACCAAATGCGTCAATTGTAATATCAGGTTATACAGAAAGGGACTGAAATGTTGCTGGCACAACTGTTATCATTCAAGAAACAGATGCTTGCAACATTCATCAAATCTATCAAAGTTACGACACATCGTAAAATAGAGACACCAAAGACACGAAAGAAAGAGAAAAAACAACAACATAATTAAATGAAATAGATACAGTACTTGCTCGTTTAAATGAAAGATCAGGCATTATTTCACTTACAGTCATAGCGAATAAATACGTATAAGGATTAGCAACCACTTTGTGATTTTTTACTGTAATTAATCAATATCCACCATATTAATCATTTATCTCATGAATATACATGTACAAAATTATGACTCGATAAATGTTAATCAATCGGGCTTTAAATTGCATATGAAACCATTGATTTTTCTTTGCCGTGCTGACTGTATTGAATACAATAAGCAGGGGAGGCCCTGATTCCAGGAGCTGTTTATTCCGAGTTTGCTCAGTTTGCAAATACATCAAAATGAGAGAATATAAGGCAGAGGGTTCACTTTAAGCCAACTCTGGAGCACATTTCAAATCTCTGTTTTTCGTGTGTCTGATTTATCCCTCGGTGTACACACGTAACCAACATAAATACTCCATCTTGATGATCCATTACGCAGGTGGATCACTTTAATTTGTCCGCATTCGAACAATTTGTCATTCTTAATTAGCAAATATGTGGTCTCTCTATCTATCTATCTATCTATCTGTCTGTCTGTCTGACAGACAGAATATCTATCTATCTGTCTGTTTGTCTGTCTGTCTTATCCCGTCCGTGTTTCTTTCTCTTATCCTTTTCTTTGTGCTGTCCGCTCGAATGAAAATCTTTCCGTCTGTCTGTCTGTCAAATCGGTCTTTCTTCCGTCCATCTGACAGTTCATCAATATGATTGGAAAATTGATCTCTACCTGACGCATGAACATCCACTCGTATATCTTTTTATGTTTCACATCATTTTTCTTAAGATTTAACAGAGATTTATCAACATAGATTAGCAGCTTTTTCTTTACCCATATCGATTTGCTGAAGTCTTGCGCGGCCAAAAAGACTTCAACGAGACCCGGACGAGATTGGAAATCAAATACATATTTATGGTATTTAAAGTAATATATTGATATTGTTATTTTATTTAGTCAGTTATTTGTTCGATTAATTTGGACATGAGCAAACGTCAATGTGGTAGATCGACCACACGGCGAGACGCAATTAAGGGAATTTTACATATTTGTCTTTGAAGATTTGTGTTACTAACACCAGTCAAAAGAACAAGACCCTAACCGGAAAAATTCACGGGTTCACGAGGCTGTAATGTATCTCGACGTTCTCTCATGAAACACTTAGTCATCTCGAACCAGTTCATACCTATCTTTCTACTCCCCCTCCACACCATCTCTCTCTCTTAATTATGATCATAATATATCTATTAATTACGCATGCATCCATGTCTTTTGATGTAAAGTTTTGGCTATAAATATGTATATGATATTTTATGCCAATAAAATTATGTTCTGTTCTGTATACTAAAATAGAACTCTAATCATGCATCCGTCCTCTTCTTTCCTCCATTTAAACTTACTTTAGCTAAAATCAGTAGATTTACTAAAAGTATCTGGAAAGTAATTGTTGTTTTGTAATATTCTTCTAAGCAACAGCAACACGTGGATCCATTGGGTTCATCTTGACATCTCCACTTGCCCGCCGTGGGTCTCTCCTACTTGGTTTTACCTCAGTAATCCCTAGTTTAAAGGTCTCTATATCACTAGACGGAGTTCGGCCTCTGTCAGCAAGACCAGCAGGCCGTTTGGAGTAGCTATCAAACTGAGGCTGGCTGACAGGTGCGGGGATGTTTTCTGGTCGGGTGTAGGCAAGTATAGCATAGGGCAGACACTGGCGGGGGTACTGGGATGGCTCACAATCTTCTGTGTACTCATAGAAATACACCTGCAAAAAGAAGGCGCTTAATTTTTTAAATGTATATCTACAATATCTAATTAGAAAACATATCAGGAGTCTGTTTTATGGGGTTTATATGTAAGTTAATTTGCATATACAAAGAAATAAATATTCATCTAAGAAACCATAATTTGATTCTAATGGTTTAAAAGCAACAGAAAAGCTATGTATGTAAATAGATGTGTGGCAGTTAAAATTTTGCATTTCTAGAATGTAGTATGTAAAAGGATATTTGGTCATTCCATTATGACTTGCAAATTTTCCCTAAGCACTTGTTTTTGAATTTGCCAATGTTGCAACAGTATGTCAGTCATATGGTGACATCTAGCTAAAGACAGGCTGAGAAGATGGCTAGTGCATAGAGGCACCTGGGAAGATCCACTAACCAACCACAAGTCAATTGGAAGGCTTTCTCAAGTAAATGTCAAACATAGATAAGTGTACCTTGGAACAATTGTGTTGCCTGTGATTAGGCAGTTGTCAGAAACAGGATGTGCATCAAATGATCAAAATTACTTAAAGAGTTGAACAAGTAATAATTGTAACAGTGAAATGTCACTTAGTCTCCCAAACAAAGTACATGTAGCTCCTTAGACAATCATACACAAATGGTTTTTGAGAAATAAGGTCATAAGTAAAATTGAGGGTGTGGGGCCTGAAACCTTGGTAACCCATGTGAACATCAAAGAAGTACCATTCAATCCATCTTATCATGAGGAACAAGAATATATATGATTATATGATTTATTGGTGGGGATCTGAACAGTTTTTGAGATATAAGGTCATAAGTAAAATTGAGGGGGTGGGGCCTGACCCCTTGGTGACCTCTGGGGACACCAAAGTAGTACCATTCAATCTGCCTCATCATGAGGAACAAGAATAAATATGGTTTAGGGGTGGGGATCTGAACATTTTTTGAGATATAAGGTCATAAGTAAACTTCAGGGGGTGGGGCCTGACCCCTTGGTGACCCATGTGAACATAAAAGATATACCATTTAATCCATCTCATCATGAGGAACAAGAATATATATATATGGTTTAGGTGTGAGGATCTAAACATTTTTTGAGATATACCTAAGGTCATAAGTGAAATTGAGGGGGTGGGCCTGACCCCCTGGTGACCTTGAGGGTCACCAAAGTAGTACTATTCAATTATCATCCGTGTTTTAAGTTTAGAGTGAATCCATGCAATATTACTAAAGTTATGCTCTGGACAAGATAAATGTGAGGTGAACTAAAGGGAAGTAATTCAAGAATTAGATAAGCTAGAGCTAATGGTTCCTGGGTACTGCACTTATACATTGCAGAAGGTATTTATGTTATAAGTTCAGTGTGAAACCATAATAAAGTAATATAAAACAAGTGGGCCAAGATGGCCCTGAAGTTGCTCACCTGAGAAACATTAAAGAAGGTGGCAAATATGTGTGATGTTCTGATATTTCAAGTGCCTAAAATGTATCTCAATCATTCAAATATCAGCCATTATCAAACTGAACTGAGATATTGGTGCCATTATCATTCTGTATAAGTAAAATAATGATTGCTTAATAAATGCTGTTGCCAGTGTAAACTAAGTAAAAATCTGGTATTTTTTTATAATTCAAGGCCCATAGCTCTTCACTAATAAGTCAATATCAGCCATAATCGATTATGACGGAGATATTATGGTCATTAACATTGTCAAAAAGTTTGAAAATGATAGCTTTGGAAATGAAGACGTTGGAGTGTAAATAAAGGGAAACCTATCATTTTCATATATTAAAAGGGGCATAACTCCTTACCTAATTGGCTGATACAAGCCATAAATGAACTTGATTGAGAGATTATGGTAATAAACATTGTCATAAAGTTTGAAGATGATTGTTCAATAAATGAAGAGGCTAGAGTGTAAACAATGTGAATCTGGCATTTTTTTTATATTAAAAGGGACATAACTTCTAATCTTATCATCCGGTATCAGCCATAATCAAACTTGACTGAGAGATTATGGTAATAAACATTGTCATAAAGTTTGAAGGTGATTGCTAAAGAAATGAAGATGCTACTGTGTAAACAAAGTAAAATCTGGCATTTTTTATATTAAAAGGGATATAACTAATGACCTAATTGGCCACTATCAGCCATAATCAAACATGATTGAGAGATTATGGTTGTCAACATTGTCATAAAATTTGAAGATAAGTGTTTAAGAAAGAAAACGCTAGAGTGTAAAAAAGTGAAATCTGGCATTTTTTTATTTTAAAAGGGGCATTACTCCTGGCCTTATTGGCCGATATCAGCCGTGATCGAATCTGACCGAGAGATCATGGTCATAAACATTATCATAAAGTCTGCTTAAGAAATGAAGGTGCTAGAATGTAAACTAATTGTGGACGACAGACAGAGGATGGATGGATGATCCTAATAGCTCATCCTGAGCACATGTGCTCAGGTGAGCTAAAAAGAGTTTCAATAGGGATTTGAGAATGATACTCAAATTTGAGCCTGAGATTGTACTAAGTATTTTTTCGAGAAAACGGGGCCAGGACTCTGGGGCTAAATTCAAGAATAAGATGAGCTAGAGTAAAAAATTTTTGCGCTGCACTTCTGCACATCATAAGGTATCCATGTTCAATTCTGCACATCATAAGGTATCCATGTTCCAAGTTTTAAGTGAATCCATGCAGTCGTGTTGAAAATGTGATTAACAAAATAAATTATGGTGGATGATTAAAAAAACCCACTGAGTTTGAGTTATGGTTCTTGATAAATGCACCACTGCACCTCATTCTAAGTTTGAAGAGAATCCATACAATAGTGTTGAAGTTATGCTTTGAGCTAGAAAGCATAATGACAATCAACAAATCCAAGTGATCCCCATGTGTCTACGATGCTACACAGGCCACAAAAAAATCCCATGTGTCAAGGCTAGAACCTGAACCCACAACAGTGAAGAATGAAATCATACCCCAAGCATATGATCCAAGGCCTTTGTAAATAGCTGAACGCCAAACCTTACCTGAGATCGAGCTAACTGTGTGGTGAGTGGCTCTCCAGGTTTGGGCTGCTGCTGGAAGACATGACAGTCGTAGTTAGGTGTTGGCTCCATCCCCTCATCAGCAGAGTTATTAGCAATCACTTTACACTTCCCCTGCACAACCTGAAACACAGAACAATCCTCATGTACACCATCCTCAAGTACCCATGGCCAATCCATAGATCATCTTAAGGCTTTGGGATTTTACAGCTAGATTAAGTCATTTTAGGGTGTGTCAAATTACACCATTTCATTGGTCACATCACGTTTTTAAAACCAATCATAAAGGGGGGCCATTTTATACAGCTGTCGGATGCAGCTAATTTTTGTTTACATGACTTTCAAGCCTCCACAACAAAGAGTATTGCATTTATAAGGCCCTTTTTCTTTGGTTGAGAATTTCATCAATAACAACTTTATCACAACAGTTTGCTTGCCTATTTCCCAATGGTATGATGTCATGTAATGAAATAGAATAAGTCAGCCGGGAATATTCAACAAAATATTTACATGCCAAATCATTTGCTACTTTAACTTTTTATTCAATATTCAGTCCCTCCTTAATGTTATAAGGATTTCTAAGACCATTAATTCCATAGCTGTCTTTTCAACTAGGAATGGTATGGATACAGCAATCATTTCTTTTCGAAAACTCATGAGTTATCTGAACTTCATGCAACCTTTAAAGAAAATTAATTCTTTTACTACAAACATGTCCTTTAAGTTTAATATTTAAACTTATTTATTTTATTTATTTTACAATAATTGGGAAACATGCTCTTACAAGTTATACTAATCTCTCTAAATGGTTCTTGTCTTGGACCAGTGCTTTGTGCCTGGTTAAGCCATGACAGTTCTTTGCCCCAACAGGCTCTGAACCCACAACCTTTGATGTTAGATGTCTAGATGTCCAATGACAGATATTATTAACAGAAACTATGATAGATCTCCATATAGAAAAAAGCAGTACACAGTCAATTGAATTCAAACTCTCATAAAGACCTTACCTTGAACACCATGACAGTTACAGCAGTTACTGTCCAGGACTCTGCCAATCTCAGCTGAATGTCAGCATTCCTACACAGGTACACCCCTAGCTTACTGTTACCTGTAACATACCAGGTTTTCCCGGTAAGCATAAAATTGTCCATTTTCCATTTGACCCTCAAATTTGTCAAAATGTTTCCAAAGTCTCTAAAAATCAATCTCTTTATCTATATATCAGGGGGTCAGTTGACGCCAAACTAAAAAAAATCAAGGGAAACCTCTGCATAGAACTACTTGCAGTATAAAGTATCATTTGAGTATCAAGGACACTGCCATTATAGCATAGCAGAGTAATAGATAAGCAGGGTACTTGAGTATTTACCCAATAAATTTTGGAAAAAAAACAAGGTTTTTAGAGACATAGGGTAACAAAAAGCAAAATTGTTTTCAAAAACTCAATTAATACATATACAGATTACCCATTTTGCATTTGTTCAAAACCCAATTAAATTGCACAAATACACAAATACATGGCGTGTGGGAACATGGGGTGATGGACATGGTAAATGGGGACATAACATGAGGGGACACAGCATGATGAGACATGGCATGTGGGGACATGGTGTGATGGGACATGGCGTGTGGGGATATGGTGTGTGGGGACATGGCGTGTGGGGACATAGTGTGATGGGACATGGTGTGATGGGACATGGCGTAAGTGGGGACATGGCGTGATGGGACATGGAATATGGGGACATGGCATGATGGGACATAGCGTTATGGACATGGCATGATGGGACATAGCGTGATGGACATGTTGTGTGGGGACATGGCATGATGGGACATGGCGTGTGGGGACATGGTGTGATGGGACATGGTATGTGGGGACATGGTGTGATGGGACATAGCGTGATGGACATGGCGTGTGGGGACATGGCATGATGGGACATAGCGTTATGGACATGGCATGATGGGACATAGCGTGATGGACATGTTGTGTGGGGACATGGCATGATGGGACATGGCGTGTGGGGACATGGTGTGATGGGACATGGTATGTGGGGACATGGTGTGATGGGACATAGCGTGATGGACATGGCGTGATGGGACATGGCGTGATGGGACATGGCATGATGGGACATGGCATGATGGGACATGGCGTGATGGGACATGGCGTGATGGGACATGGCATGATGGGACATGGCATGATGGGGAGCAACAAGTGTGATTCTATATAGAGCCCCCTTCAAACTAATGGGGAAAAAATTAGGAACAAAAAGATTAAATCAACAAGGAAAGGAATCAAATTTATTTTGCTGTCCAACATTGTCAATGTAAATTAAAGTTAAAAGATAGGAAACTGCGACTTCCATTTTACCCTGCAAAACCTGCAATATTTGTTCATCAATGCACTATGTAAAGCATTCTTTATTAACCATGACATTTAGATGGATCAGTTTTCTGTGATATAGAGTCATACCTAGTCCATTAAAGTTGATGCCCCTACATTTGATGCCATCCTTGACCACCTGGGAGATAACATTGCTGTCCTTGAACAAGAGGTATGCATACTGGTCAACAAGATCTCGCCGTCCATCGTCCTTCATCTCAATCTTCTTCTGCCTGAATCACATAATGTCTTACATGGTTAGAACTAAATAACTCTGGCAATTCTGTGTTTAAATTTATTTCTTTTCAGGTCAATTGGGAAAGAAGTTCTTACAATTTATTGTAATCTATCTCAAAGGTTCCTAGGATGGACTGATATTCTGTGCCTGGAAAAGTCATCAATAACTCATGCTCCCAACAGGGTTCAAACCTCCTACCTCCAGATCTGTACACATGTACACAACTACTGGATTATGTATGAGTACAGCAATTCTTGATTATTTAGTTACCAGTAGGCTATTTGCGCTCATACAACAATTTTGCTTCATTCAATTAATAGAAGATACAGTAAACTCCACTTATCGCTAATAACAATATAGATCCAACAGTCCTGGCAGATGCCATATGTAATTCAATGTAGACAGCTTCGCTTGTTACGATATCGCTTGTAAAGATATTTCGCATATAGCAATGCTACTATCTGCTCCCGGCGGTTATTGTGACTGCATGTAACAATATTTTGTCACCTACAATAGATGTGTAAAAACATGACCACAACAGGTGCGAAAACTAGTGTGTGTCCAGATATATGTGTAACAATGGTCCATGTATCAGCGCAAGTTTGGTCATATTCATTTGTTACTCAGCAAGATTTGGTGATCACTCAACCTTCTTAAATCATTCAGAGATAGTTAAATATCAGTTCAATTTGTGAATAAAATTTAAGTACTATTAATTTATTGTGTTCTGGTAATCCTTCACTCCATGTTCTGTCACTGATAGTGATAGGCTAAAAATGTGAACAGTTTGTTATTAGCAAAAGTCAAAACACAGACATTTGCAATAAAATGTTCCATCAGATCAATTCCCTTGAAGAGTTTGGTAGGGACTTTAGCTTTCAGAAAAAAACAGAGGAAAATGACAGACTATTTTAAACATCAATAAAAACATCACTTACTGTTTTATACCATTTCTGGTTTCGTTTTGCAGCGTGTTCACGCATAGTAACTATTTTGATATGAATTTTGATATCATGTGTAAATACATTTATATAATGTAAATAAACAGTTGTAAAATGATTCATCAAAAGAATGAAGAAACTACAATTAAAAGGAGAAAGGTACATCTCAGCTTATTACTCTCTCTTTTATACACCCATCAATGATATCAATAAGAGTGTTTATGATTTGCATAGAGACCATGATTTCAGATAGAAATAGTACTTGGACAATAGCTTCATACTGAGCAATATCGCTTATAGCGATATTCAAATATAATGATATTAATATCAAGGTCCAGTGAATATTGTTATCAGCAGAGTTTACTGTAGTATTTTTAGATTCAATACTGGTTACCAACTGTTGATTATCAAGTAAAACCTTTATTTCCTTTTTTTTCAATTTTCTTTTCTTTTTTTCAATTAAATGATAAATCGACCTTTCAAACTTTTTTGTGGTTAAAATCATTTTAACACATAAACAAGAGTGAACACTTTCTTTTACAATGGAGTATATAGTACTTAAAGTAAGCTTGTAAGGAAATGAGGAATGCCTTCAAATATTATGTGGCGTTAACTATTGGCTCCTGGTTGATGACCACAGATGACCTATGACCTTATCTGACTCGCCTGTATTTCTCCTCCAGCTCTCTGTTCTCTACAAACATGACAGCCTCCAGGTCCCATGACGTGGAATAGTTGGTCTCTAGGTACGACCTCTTCACTGTGTTCATGATCTCAAGAGCATCTCGACTGGTCACCTCCACTTGCCTCAAGTTATCTGTCAGGAGATATACAGGTTACATAAATCAGTAACGAGCATCAATTCTGTTTGGTAAGCCTATTGACTAAAACCTATCACTAAAGTGATTAATACCCACACATCCCTGCTTGTCTCTTCATGTATTGTGTGTAGAACAGAATGTGACAGGTCAAGACAGGATTTAAGAACCACTTCTGTGAGGCAGTGGTATAATTACTTCTCCTGTTCATTTACTTTATTTATAACAACCCATGTTTGAGAAGATATGTCTGGTCAAAAAAACAAAAATAATTCTCATTTTCCTCTTATCTTCTAGATTTGATATTATCATTAGATAAAATATACCATTTGGGTACTGTGAATGGGGCCTATATAATGCATTTGGCATATCCAGGACCTTAATAATCTGAAATTACTGTCATAATTTGGCATATCCAGGAACTTAATAATCTGAAATTACTGTCATAATTTGGTGTCTCCAAACCAGAAACAATGTCGTCTTACATGCTTGTCCATGAAAATCTAGGATTTCAATTTTACCATGTTTACCCCATATAAAGCATGTTGAATTAAATTCTTCAATTATACATAAAAAATTAGAGCTACATGTATCACTAAAGATCATTGATACCCCCACATCCCAGCTAGTCTTCATGTAATGCCAGTGTTGGATGGAATACAGTATACTTCTGTGAAGCCAGCTCATTAAATATACTCTCAAGTACTTTGGATGAGAGAAGCTTGCCGATTTTGATCTTTTTAACTTTACAAGACACCATATTGTTCATTCCATATGACATAGGTCTTCCACAAACCTTCAAATATAAAATCTGTTGAAACAAATACAGAATTACACCAAACATACTAAAGTGCTACAACACTGATCCAGCTAAGATTAAAATATTAAATTCAAATGATGACCTACCTTTGCTTTCTTGTCGTTTGATTTTTGGCACTTTGAAGCTCTTTCCTACTGACTCACTCATTTTTCTTTACTGGAAGTAGAACAAAATACAATTATGATAAAAAACAAGAGAGTTCTCTGGAACATGTGTCACTTGCTGAAGCATGACAGAAAAAGTGAGGGACAGACAATGGAAAAGTGGTCCCTATGTGTCACCTCTGCTTTCCGCAGGTGACACACAAAAAAACATCAGGCATACATGCGAAACTATAGCATCCTCATCAGGGAGAGAGAGAGCGAGGAGATATAAAACATGTTTGTTTACATATTTTCTTTTCATCTTTAATTATTGTTCTGTTTAACTTGTGTAAATTAAACTAGAACTAACGCTAAATGTGATTAATACCTTGTATCCTACCTTGTCTTAAAGTGTTGCAAGGGTATGACAGTATGTGATGTGACATGACAGAATGCGATTCCTATAACAGCCCACATTTCTCTGAACTGGGGATATAATTACAAATTGATATTGTGAGAAGTATAGCAGACATTAAATCAGGCACTTACAAATTACACTTGGACTTACTGTTAAGACATTTTATAAATTCAACATTTGCCTAATTTGCTTGTACAGATGTCTTCTCAAGGATAAAAGCATTTTCTTATTCAAAAATAAGCAAGAAATTTCTAAAAACCTTAGGAACAGAGAGGCCATTTTTATAAATTACAGTTTAAAAAATATTCCTTATCTCTCTATCTTTACATCTCTTACTAAATACAAATGGTTTCATCTGCAATGACTGTAAGTAGTATTTTTGTTAATTGTCAATATTAGTTTTTCACAACTGTTTCAAATTACCTTTATATTATGCTTCAAATTGATTCAAATTATGTGCTCAAAACATTTTCTTCACATTCTGCTGAATTTTACACTAAATGTTCATATTTTTTGGACAAAACATGGTAAAGAAATCAAGTGTTATATCCCTGCTATCCTGGATAAAAATCATAATTTTGCATGACACAGGGGTCACACTGTACAATATTGACATAGCTGCCATCTCACAATGTAAGGTCAGGGCATAATGATTCAGCCTCTGAGGTAATGAACGTCCATCAGAGTAGACTGCAGCAGTTATATTCATTCAATTTGTTTTTTAAACTCAAGATAGACATGCAATTTTACATCAGTTAATCTAAAATTAATTGATTAATATAACATTTATTGGGAACCAAGTTATTAGGTTTTCGCATCGCTTGCGAAAACCTATTGTTCTTCTTCTGTTTTATTTTTAGGTTTTCGCACCTCGCAGTGCGAAAACCTATTGTTCTTCTTCTGTTTTATTTTTTTTTTTTAGGTTTTCGCATCGCTGGGCGAAAACCTATTGTTCTTCTTCTGTTTTATTTTTTTTTTTATTATTTTTCCGCCGGTTTTTGTGAACGGCATATTGCCATGATAGAAAAAAGGCACAATTATGAAATTTCTACCAGTTTTTTCTACTTATATGAACTTAATCCTTACGTTGAGAAAATTTTCATTTTTGTCTTACTTTTCCCGCCAGGGGGCGTTTTGCATGAAATTTATTAATGGCTAATAACTCACTTACTTGAGGTCCGATTCAAATGCGGTTTTTTGCATTCTGTTCCTTGTTGATAGCCAAATAAAATATGATAGGTTTCGAGGGTACGTGTCGCTGAAAGTATTTGAGCTACGGCAGGTTGAATGTTCGAACCTCGCAAAAAACTGTGCAAATGAGGGTAGGTCTACGAAAAACCTATCCATTTTTGTTAGAGATTAGATAGATGAATTCTGTTTGCTGCAAATGATTTGCAAGACATATACGCACAAAATATATGGGGTGGCGAATTTAAGAAATGTATGGTAGGTCCTCTGGAAACGGTCAAACTTCACTAAATTTTAGAAAAAGTTAAAGGTTCAAAAACATGTATTTTATCGCTTCTGACTTTATTTTTAGTTAATTCTTCATGATATTTTCACAAGTTATGTATTGTTATGTCTGAAAGGGGATCACAATTAAAAAGTTAAAAAATAAATGAAAAGGTCAAGGTCATATTACGATTATTGTGTTTTTATTCGGCCCCAAATAGCTCCAAAACTAAAAATATTTCTTTGAGAGTATATGAACAAAAGTTTTAGTTATTCAAGAGCTCTTTCCAGTGATGTTTAGTTTTTGAAGATCGGACTTGATTTGGTAATTTTACGGCAGTCCAAAGTTTGATCCTTTTTTGGAATAATTGTAAATCAGTTTTTAGGCTTCAAATTGTGATATATAAGAAATAGAATGTTCGACTAGTGCGACTTGCGTACTTGATTGAACTATTTGCTGCATTGCTAGGTACCTAATGGTAAAATTTTAATCAATTTTGTTTCTCATTTTGCCGCTAGGGGGCGCTTAGCTTAAAAATACTCTTCTACTTATAACTCAAAAAGTTGAAGTCTGATCCAAATGCGGTTTGTTGCATTGTGTTCCTTGTTGATACTCTAATAAAATATGATAGTTTCCCGGTATGAGTGGCTAAAACTTTTTGAGCTAGCAACGGAAGGTTGAAAGTTCGAACCTCGCAAAAAACTGTGCAGATGAGGGTAGGTCTACGAAAAACCTATCCATTTTTGTTAGAGATCAGATAGAAGAATTCTGTTTGCTGCAAATTATTTACAAGACATATACGCACAAAATATATGGGGTGGCGAACTTAATAAATGCATGGTTTGTCCTCTAGAAACGGTCAAACTTCACTAAATTTTAGGAATAATCAAAATTTCAAAAACATGGTTTTTGTCGCTCCTGACTTTATTTTTAGTTCATTCTTCATGATATTTTCACAATTTATGTATTGTTATGTTTGAAATGACCCCACAATTAAGAAGTTAAAATGAAATTTCAAAGGTCAAGGTCATATTACGATTACTGTGTTTTTATTCGGCTCAAAATAGCTCAAAAACAAAAAATATTTATTGAAAGTGTATGAACAAAAGTTTTAGTTCTTGAAGAGCCCTTTACAGTGATGTTTAGTTTTTGAAGATCGGACTTGATTTGGTCATTTTACGGCAGTCCAAAGTTTTATCCTATTTAGAACAATTGTAAATCAGTTTTTAGGCTTCAAATTGTGATATATAAGGAATAGAATGTTCGACTAGTGCGACTTGTATGCTTCATTGAACCATTTGCTGCATATCTAGGTACCTAATAGTAAAATTTTACCCAATTTTGTTTCTCATTTTGCTGCTAGGGGGCGCTTGGCTTGAAATCACCCTTTATTACTAAAATAATTGAAGTCTGATTTTTATGCAATTTTTTGCATTCTGTTCCTTGGTGACATCAATTTGAAACAACACTAAAATATTTATGCGATATTTCATGAAAATGATAGTAATTCAATGCAACATTAGTTCGTTATAATGTTAAGTGGCATATCGCATTGTCGCGTGTCATTTTATACTGTTGTGTGTCGTTTGCAATTGTTGTTTATCGAGAACAATTGTCGTATGTCACCCTCATAAAGCAACACAAACATATAATGTTGCAGTACCCGAAGTCTGTAAAAAAAGTTTTCAAGTTAGCGACTACATTACAGAAAGGTAATACTTAAAAGTATTCTTCTTGGTAAAAAGTCTGCTTAAACATTGCGACAAAAATGTTTGAAAGATCACTGTATTCAACAGTATTCAAAAAGCCATTGAACGAAGAAATATGTTTTTTGAAACATGTGACTCGTGAACTGAATGGAATTGCTTTTGCGAAAACCGATGATATCGCAATAGCGATTCTAGTTTTTTTATTATTTTTCTAACCTTTTTTTGTGAACGGCATATCACCATGATAGAAAAAAGTCACATGTTTGAAATTTTAATCAGTTATTACCACGTATTTGAACTTGATCCTAACGTTGAGAAAATTTTCATTTATGTCTTACTTTTTCCGCCAGGGGGCGTTTTGCATGAAATTTATTAATGGCTAATAACTCACTTATTTGAGGTCCGATTCAAATGCGGTTTTTTGCATTCTGTTCCTTGTTGATAGCCAAATAAAATATGATAGGTTTCGAGGGTACGTGTCGCTGAAAGTATTTGAGCTACAGAAGGTTGAAAGTTCGAACCTCGCAAAAAACTGTGCAAATGAGGGTAGGTCTACGAAAAACCTATCCATTTTTCTTAGAGATCAGATAGAAGAATTCTGTTTGCTGCAAATGATTTGCAAGACATATACGCACAAAATATATGGGGTGGCGAATTTAAGAAATATATGGTTTGTCCTCTGCAAATGGTCAAACTTCACTAAATTTTAGGAAAAGTTAAAGTTTCAAAAACATGTTTTTTATCGCTTCTGACTTTATTTTTTGTTAATTCTTCATGATATTTTTACATGTAATGTATTGTTATGTTTGAAAGGGACTCACAATTAAAAATTTTAAAAATAATTGAAAAGGTCAAGGTCATGTTACGATTCTTGTGTTTTTATTCGGCCCCAAATAGCTCAAAAACTAAAAATATTTCATTGAGAGTATATGAACAAAAGTTTTAGTTCTTAAAGAGCTCTTTCCAGTGATGTTTAGTTTTCGAGGATCGGACTTGATTTGGTCATATTACGGCAGTCCAAAGTTTGATCCTTTTTTGGAATAATTGTAAATCAGTTTTTATGCTTCAAATTGTGATATATAAGAATTAGAATGTTCGACTAGTGCGACTTGCGTTCTCGATTGAACTATTTGCTGCATTGCTAGGTACCTAATGGTAAAATTTTAATCAATTTTGTTTCTCATTTTGCCGCTAGGGGGCGCTTAGCTTGAAAGCACTCTTCTACTTATAACTCAAAAAGTTAAAGCCTGATCCAAATGCGGTTTATTGCATTATATTTCTTGTTGATAGCCTAATAAAATATGATAGTTTCTAGGTATGAGTGGCTGAAACTTTTTGAGCTAGCAACGGAAGGTTGAAAGTTCGAACCTCGCAAAAAACTGTGGAGATGAGGGTATGTGTACGAAAAACCTATCCGTTTTTGTTAGACATCAGATAGAAGAATTCTGTTTGCTGCAAATGATTTGCAAGACATATACGCACAAAATATTTGGGGTGGCGAATTTAAGAAATGCATGGTTTGTCCTCTAGAAATGGTCAAACTTCACTAAATTTAAGGAAAAATCAAAATTTCTAAAACATGTTTTTGTCGCTCCTGACTTTATTTTTAGTTCATTCTTCATGATATTTTCACAAGTTATGTATTGTAATGTTTGAAAGGGCCTCACAATTAAAAAATTAAAATGAAATTTCAAAGGTCAAGGTCATATTACGATAATTGTGTTTTTATTCGGCTCCAAATAGCTCCAAAACAAAAAATATTTTATTGAAAGTATATAAACAAAAGTTTTAGTTCTTGAATAGCCCTTTCCAGTGATGTTTAGTTTTTGAAGATCGGACTTGATTTGGTCATTTTACGGCAGTCCAAAGTTTTATCCTATTTAGAACAATTGTAAATCAGTTTTTATGCTTCAAATTGCGATATATAAGGAATAGAATGTTCGACTAGTGCGACTTGTATGCTTATTGAACCATTTGCTGCATTTCTAGGTACCTAATAGTAAAATTTTACTCAATTTTGTTTCCCCTTTATTACTAAAATAATTAAAGTCTGATTTTTATGCAATTTTTTGCATTCTGTTCCTTGGTGACATCAATTTGAAACAACACTAAAATATTCATGCGATATTTCATGAAAATGATAGTAATTCAATTCAACATTAGTTCGTTATAATGTTAAGTGGAATATCGCATTGTCGCGTGTCATTTTATACTGTTGTGTGTCGTTTGCAATTGTTGTTTATCTAATACAATTGTTGTTTGTTACCATCATAAAGCAACACACTCATATAACATTGCAGTACCCGAAGTCCGTAAAAAAAGTTTTCAAATTTACGACCATATAACAGGCAGGTAAAACTCAAAAGTATTCTTCTTGGTAAAAAGTCTAATTATACATTGCGACAAAAATGTTTGAAAGATCAATGTTAACAGTATTCAACAAGCCATTAAACGAAGAAATATGTTTTTCGAATCATGCGACTCGTGAACTGAATGGAATTGCTTTCATGAAAATCGATAATATCGCGACTACATAACTGAAAGGTAATACTAAAAAATATTCTTTTGGGTAAAAAGTCTGCTTAAACATTGCGACAAAAATGTTTGAAAGATCGCTGTTAAGATTATAAAAAAGCCATTGAACGAAGAAATGTTTTTGGAATCATGCTACTTGTGAACTGAATGGAATCGCTTTTGCGAAAACCGATGATATCGCGATGGCGATTCTAGTTATTATTATTATTTTTCTAACCCTTTTTTGTGAACGGCATATCACCATGATAGAAAAAAGCCACAATTATGAAATTTTTACCAGTTCCTTATATTTATCTGAACTTGATCCTAACGTTGAGAAAATTTTCATTTTTGTCTTATTTTTGCCGCTAGGGGGCGCTTTAAAAAAAAATCAACAAATGCTAATAACTCTGTTATTTGAGGTCCGATTCAGATGTGGTTTTTTGCATTGTGTTCCTTGTCAAAATCCTAATCAAATATGATAGGTTTCAAAAATCTGCGTATATAAAACTTTTTGACTACGGAAGGTTGAATGTTCGAACCTCGCAAAAAACAGTGAAAATGAGGGTAGGTCTACGAAAAAAGTGCCCATTTTTATTGGAATTGAGATAAAAGAATTTTGTTTGTTGCATATGATTTGCAAGACATATACGCACAAAATATATGGGGTGGCGAATTCGGGAAATGCATGGTTTGTCCACAGTACGCGGTCAAACTTAACCAAATTTTCGAAAAATCAACATTTTCAAAGCATGACTGTTAAGATTTTTTGCAGCTCCTGACTTTATTTTTAGTTCAATTTCTATGAAATTTTCACATTTAATGTAAAACTATGTTCTTAAGTGTCACATAATATAAAAAGTAAAAATGTATTGTAAAGGTCAAGGTCATATTAGGATAATTGTATATCAATTCGGCTTGAAATAGCTCAAAATCAAAAAACAATTCATAAACAATATATGAACAAAAGATTTAGTTTTAGAAAAGTTCTTTCTAATGATGTTTAGATTTTGAAGATCGGACTTGATTTGGTCATTTTACGGCAGTCCAAAGTTTGATCCTTTTTTTCGAATAATTGTTAATCAGGTTTTATGTTTCAAATTCTGATACATAAGAATAAAAAGTTTGATTTGTGCGACTAGTATACTTGATTGAACTATTTACTGCTTTCCTAGGTACCTAATGGTAAAATTTTAATCTATTTTCTTTCTCATTTTGCCGCTGGGGGGCGCTTTTCTTGAAATCATTCTTTTGCTTATAACTCAAAAAGTTGAAGTTCGGTTCGAATGCGGTTTTTTGCATTCTGTTCCCTGTTGATAGCCTAATAACATATGATAGGAATCGAGAGTCCGTGTGGCTGAAAGCTTTTGAGCTACGGAAGGTTGAATGTTCGAAACTCGCAAAAAAAAAAAAACAATAAAAAAACCTGTGCAAATGAGGGTAGGTCTACGAAAAACCTATCCGTTTTTTTTTAGAAATCAGATTGAAGAATTCCGTCTCCTGCATACCATTTGAAAGACGTATACACACAAAATATATGGGGTGGCGAATTTAAGAAATGCGTGGTTTGTCCTTTAGAAACGGTCAAACTTCACTTAAATTTAGGAAAAATTATAATTCCAAAAACATGTTTTTTTTGTCGCTCCTGACTTTATGTTTTGTTTATTCGTCATGAAATTTTTACACGTTATGGTTTGTTAAGTTTGAAAGGGCCTCACAATTAAAAAGTTAACAAAACATTGAAAAGGTCAAGGTCATATTACGATAAGTGTGTTTTTATTCGGCCCCAAAGTGCTCCAAATCTAAAAAATATTTCACTGAGAGTATTGAACAAAAGTTTTAGTTCTAAATAGTTCTTTCGTATAATGTTTAGTTTTTGAAGATCAGACTTGATCTGTTCATTTTACGGCAGTCCAAAGTTTGATCCTTTTTTGGAATAATTGTTAATCAGTTTTTATGCTTCAAATTGTGATATATAAGAAAAAGAATGTTCGACTAGTGCGACTTATATACTTGTTTGAACTTTTTGCTGTTTTTGCAATTTTGTTTCTCATTTTGCCGCTAGAGGGGTTTTGCTTTGTTTTGAAGCATTTTTTATAACTCAAAACGTTAAAGTCTGATTGAAATGTGAAATGCGGTTTTCAGCATTTTGTTCCTTGTTGACAGTACCAAAAATGTGATGGATTTCAAAGGATAGGTTATGGGAAAATATTTGCGCTAGAAGAGTTTGAATGTTCTAACATTGCAACAAAAAAAAAAGAAGAAAAAATGTGCTAATGAGAGTAGGTCTTCAAAAAACCTTTTCGTTCTGTTTCATAATGAAAATTGTGGCTGAGTTGAAATAAAGTGTTCAAGTTGATTAGGTTAAAAGCGAAAACCGAGATACCGCTTGCGGTTCTAGTCTATACTTATAATCTTAAACTAATCTCTGTCAACAGTGACTTGGTAACTGACCCATGCTTTTAGCCACTGAGCAAGGTGTACCAACTTAGAGTTGAAAAACACAAGAAATGACAATCTTCAATCACATATGGGAGGTCATTTCTTCTATTATTATGAGTTACAAGTGTAGCTGAAATTGAAAATATATGCTGTTGGCAAGAGGACCTTTTTTCCAAATGTGAGAGGTTGCATATTTTTCAATACCATATAGTCGATTAAAACCAATCTTGAGCGAGATGTACCATAAAAACTGTGGACAGTTAAAAAAGCAAACAAGGATTAATTTGCAAATGATAATCATTTAATCTGGAAGAAGCCATTAAAGACAATCTTTACAGATTCCATAGCTGAATGCTCAATTTTACAAAGTTCCAAAAGGTGTTCTTAAAATAAGACATAATTAACAGCTTTCAAAAATGTGGTCGATAAAAATGTTTTGTTTTTTTTAAGGGCAAAAGGCAAATAAACAAATTACTATTATGCATGAATCCCCTTTTCCACTTTGTTGATAAATTAGCCTTTTAAGTTTTGAAAAAGCTTGACAAATAATTTGCAGATATGAAGAAGCTATAAATAGTATGCTAACAAATCTGCTCTAAATGATTTATACTTTGTTGCATGTCTTGAAAGATATACAAGTAATCATAGTTTATAGTCATAGTCAAACTTTTCTGATCTTGTTTTAAATGTCAAGGTCAAGGATTTGGATTTGTAAGTGAAGATGAAGGTACTAATCAAAGTGAATATGATCAGACTGTGTGGAGGGATGTAATGAAGATCAGGATCTTCCATTACTTCTACTTAACTGCATGTATTAGTAAATATCAAGGTTGCAAAAAGACCAATGTCACTCAACAGTTTTCACCAATTAAACACAATTATTTAACAGCTCATGAATACCATTTACAACAAAGCGCTGGCACTCAGCTTTAGAGAGGAACTCTGATTAGCATAAATAATTACGGTAAGCCAGTGCATAAACTTCCAAAATATTTCTTTCAAATATATGTTTGTGTTAGTCAAAATCCCCCAAAATATATATATCTTTTTTAACAAAATATATTTTAACATATTTTTTTATTGTATGCACATTTTCAGGAAAGGATAAGTATAGTTTTGTCAAAATAACAAAAGAACCAACAATCTAGTGAAGCGGATGTTTGATCAAGATCAGTTTTATACTGGCAGGTTCTGGAGGAAATCTGTATGAATGAAATCCTTGTCTTTCCTGTTTACTCACACTGTTTAATCACCATTTACTCAAGACTAAAGACTTCCAAGTTGAGGTTTCAAACTTCACATGAAACTTGCTGGAAGCCACATCTAATCACTGTCTTAAGCCAGCATTTGTTTCACTCCTCATTTCTCTTTAGTTGGCAAAAGCTTATCACTTTTTAGCACAGGCATCTAAAGGTCTGTAAAATAGCTCTGAGGAGGTATTCCTCCTCCTACACCATTATTCAAAAAAAAAAAAAAAACCCCGAAAGAGGACATTGTGTCTCCATCCATCAGCGATTTGTACATTTCAAGGATATATTATCAGTTGCAGAAAAAAGTATTCACTCTGGTTTTCATTATTAAAATGTGTTTCTTTCATAAACTATTACGTTTAGGCTGCTAACAACCTCCAAATAATAACACATTTTATTCAACAAAAATCTGAGAGCACACTTTCTTTTGCAACTGAGTATATTTCATAGCTTAAACAGAGCTTTTAAGTTAAAGCACATCTTAGTGATGCTTATTGTTTCATCATTTTCAAAATTTGGCCAACAGCCAAGTCAAGTGGAGAGTAACAAATGCCATCGCTGCTAGATGAGTGCCACTCTCACTCCGCATACACTCACACAGCCTGGAGTGTAATGAAATGAAGAATTCATTCATATCATTAATTTTTAATATGACTTAGAAAAATGATAGATATTTCAAACGTATGTGAGTTATAAATATAAATACATAGTCATACAAAGAGCTACATCTAATCTTGAGAATTTCTTCAACTCTTACTTTTGTTCTTCTTTTATACATTCTTTTTGTAGGTGTTTATTTACTTTATCTTAAAAAATATAATATAGAAATAGAAAAAAAATTAACTGAGATATACATAACTTTGGCCAAGTTGAAGAAAAATTCAAGTATCAGATATATACCATTATACCATACACCAAAAATACAAAATAATAATTTACTCTTAAATATACCTCACATGATTAACTACTTAGTATTTTAAACTGTTTTGCACACCAATTTTATCTTCATTTTTTTTTATCATCACACAAAAACAATTTTTTTTTCACATAAAACATTTTTATCACATAACAAAACATGTTTGAAAAACATCATGCCCCTGTCTCAGAGCAGTTCAGATTTCAACTGAAAGTCATAGTTTGTCAAATATATAAATTTATATAGTAATCCTCAAGACAAAAAAAATAAAAAAAATATAAAAATAAAGGGATTTACTAAAAAAAAAAAAAAAAGAAAAAAAGAAGAGAGAGAGTTAGTTCTGTTTTGCTATCATAACACTTCTGCAACTCATTATCTATTCATATTTTAAGTTTCAAATCAATACCTTGAAAAGTTGAGGAGTTATGTTCTGGACAAAAATTGATATAAAATGGAGATAATACATAAACTGGACCAGTCAGAGATATGGTACTGCATTGCTCCTACTGATCATCATGGTTCAATTCCTTACCTTGTTTTGTTTATGAGCTTTGTTCCCAACATATCTTTTTTAAATAAAAGTGTGTTCATAAAAAAAAAAAAAAAAAAAAAAAATACGGACTTGGTAGAATTATAGTGTTTGGTCACTGCACTATTCCTAGTTGTCATCTACTTATATTTGAAGTTTCAAGTCAATACCTTGTATAGTTTAAATTATTATCTGTACAAAAATTTATTGTTAAATTAAATAATGGGAGATAATTCAAATATTGATCAAGGTGGAGTTACAGTTCTTGAGTATTGCACTTCTCCATCTCATCAACTATTTATATTTTAAGTTTTAAGTCAACACCTTGAATAGTGTATGAGTTATGCTACCAACAGAAAATGAAATTAAAAAGGGAGATTGTTCAACAAGAGGGCCATGATGGCCCTGAATCGCTCACCTGAGTACCATTGCTTCAACTGATGTCAAGGTTTTTTAACAGACAAGGATTCTGATATAACTTAATCTAAAACATTTTACCCCTGACAATACTACACACCAAATATCTAAGCAATGGGCCATATGGTTTCAGAGAAGACTTGGGCGCAGGGTTATTTATCACCGTAGGGCCAAGACTTTGAAAATCTTTGTAATGAACCATTAGATGCTACTACATACCAAAAATCTTAGCTCTAGGCCTTATGGATTCATAGAAGAAGATTTTTTAAGATTTTCCTATATAACTCTATGTAAAACAAGTGACCCCTGGTGCGGGGTCATTTATCACCATAGGGCTATGATTTGTACAATCTTGGTAGTGGCCCATAAGATGATGCTTTATACAAAATATCTAAGCTCTAGGCCTTATGCATTCATGGAAGAAGATTTTTTTAAGATTTTCCTATATAACTCTATGTAAAACAAGTGACCCCTGGTGGGGGGTCATTTATCACCATAGGGCTATGATTTGTACAATCTTGGTAGTGGCCCATAAGATGATGCTACATACCAAATATCTAACCTCTAGGCCTTATGGATTCATAGAAGAAGATTTTTTAAGATTTTCCTCTATAACTCTGTGTAAAACAAGTGACCCCTGGTGCGGGGTCATTTATCACCATAGGGCTATGATTTGTACAATCTTGGTAGTGGCCCATAAGATGATGCTTTATACCAAATATCTAACTCTAGGCCTTATGATTCATGAAGAAGATTTTTTAGATTTTCCTATATAACTCTATGTAAAACAAGTGACCCCTGGTGCGGGGTCATTTATCACCATAGGGCTATGATTTGTACAATCTTGGTAGTGGCCCATAAGATGATGCTTTATACCAAATATCTAAGCTCTAGGCCTTATGGATTCATAGAAGAAGATTTTTTAGGATTTTCCTATATAACTCTATGTAAAACAAGTGACCCCTGGTGCGGGGTCATTTATCACCATAGGGCTATGATTTGTACAATCTTGGTAGTGGCCCATAAGATGATGCTTTATACCAAATATCTAAGCTCTAGGCCTTATGGATTCATAGAAGAAGATTTTTTAAGATTTTCCTATATAACTCTATGTAAAACAAGTGACCTCTGGTGCGGGGTCATTTATCATCATAAGGCTATGATTTATACAATCTTGGTAGTAGCCTATAAGATGATGCTACATACCAAATATCTAAGCTCTAGGCCTAGCAGTTTTGCAGAAGAAGATTTTCAAAGTTTGCATTTTTAAAATCTATTTTTAGCTCCTGTGACCTAATTATGCAATGGACCAGAACCATTTATACAACTTTAGTAGAGCTTCATCCAAGGAACATTCCTGCAAAATATTTTTCAAATTGGCCAAGCCGTTTAGGAGGAGATGTTGTTTAAAGCAATTGTTGACGCCGGACGCACGGACGCACGGACGACGGACGCCGGACAAAAGGCGATCAGAAAAGCTCACCTTGAGCACGTTGTGCTCATGTGAGCTAATAAAAAACAGTACAAACCCAATAGGACTTTCTGCCAGCAGGCAGAAAGTCCTAATAAACATAACAAACCCTATACGTTTTCCGCAGGTTGCGGAAAGCCGTAATTATAATAACTGTGTTTATGGTCATGGGCAGTATGAAATTCTATTCTGTTATTTCGCTCTGTATATTTGAAACCGAACCCCTCAAAAGAAACTTCTAAGTCAGAAAGAAATGGGTCAATTTAGAAAATATCATAACAGATAATATATGTAAGATAGTTTGACCGTATTCTATTTTCGAAAACTGAAACATGTACTTTCATCTGCAAGGGAGCGGTAGGTCGTGGGTTCAATCCCCGACCGCGATATACCAAAGTCGTTTAAAATGGTACTTGTTTGCTCGGTGTCAGGATAATGTGATTGGGTGTGGTATCGTGCCACATGACCACCCCGTGATACTGCAGTGTGGCAGCACTATATTTGTCTTAAGTAGACATAGTCTCCAAATTACTGAAATACTGTCGGTGGGGCACTAGACCCAACACACAAACAAACAGAAACAACATTTCCTTGGTGTGGGGATAGTTCCATGAACAGATCGGGAGATTAAATACTGTCTTTATTGAAAATGAACAGATTATATAATTTAAACATCTAAAGATTGCATAGTGATAATTCAGCTTGAAATGCATGACCTTTTACCATATGTAGATATATATGTAGCTTTTTCTTGTCTGAGTGGCCGTGAAGTCGGTA
>CM037783.1:24065938-24115938 GCA_021229015.1 Solen grandis | reverse complement strand
CTCTGACGATCTACCCATAGTTCACTGCAATATCTCCTTTTTCTACAACTCTTTTGTCCCATCTACTGCCCGTGCCTGGATGGACCTTCCTGTTGATGTAAGGCATGCTGGTACGTTAAATTCGTTTAAAAGGTCAATTCTTCCTTCGCGACAGCAAACACCTGGATATTTCTACACTGGTCCAAGACATTTGCAAGTTCTACACTCGAGGCTTCGATTAGGTTGTAGCTCACTAAACGCAGATCTGCATAGGAAAACTATTGTAACAAGTCCTCACTGTTCATGTGGTTCTATTGAAAATGTCAAGCATTACTTATTAAATTATCCTCTTTTTATGCCCCAACGTAGTGCTCTCTTTAATTCCTTACACACTTTAAACTTAACCGATTCAATAAATTGTAAATTGTTGGTTTTCAAATACATTGATTCTACTCACAGGTTTGGCTAGGTATTGCTTTGCTGCTTCCTGATATAACAATTATACTTTGCTGTTATCAATTATATATATACATGTATTCCTAATCCCGTATTTAAATTTTTCTCACTCCTATCGGATATATCTTTTTCACATCCTTTCATAATTTTCATTATAATTTTTGTTGTCGTTTTTTTTTCTACATTCATCCACTTTCTCAATGTTATATTAAAACAACCAATTTATTAGCTGTAAATAACCCCACAACGGAAGAAGATCTCTATAAGCATCTCATGCTTTCGATCTAATTCTTACTTTACATGTAATGATATGCAATTGTATATACATGTATTTCTTGAATAAAAATATGTTAAAACTAAAACGCTTTCGTTATCTCACATATCCTTTTCATACACATGGTGAATAATACCGTACGGAAATTTAAAAAAGGCATAAGCAAAAACAACTGGATACAGTCATGTGATTGGAAGTTTGCGTGCTTGCTAAAACAATCAGCTGATGCATGAGCAAGTGCATCAGTTCAAAAACAGAACCTCTATGCCACTGGAAAGAAAGCATACCATTGTTAACTACTAATTACACTTTACATCTTATCCGTTTTCAGTCAGTATTGCGAAAAATACACCCAAAAGTACAATTCTGTACCTAGTAGACAAGTTCAATATTGTAGCTTGTGTCCCGTCTATCCCCTGGGGGCACTTCCACAGGCTACAATACGGAGCATTATGTCTTCATTGTCTGATACATTTCTGAGTTTTGTATGTCCTCCTGCTTTAATATAACATTATGTTTGGCTTCTTTAACATCTCCTGAGGGCCGTCTGTCATTCTTTTATTTCTTACACACATAAAGTACTTCGGCAGAAGGTTTCAACAGAAAAGGTTAACACATAACTTGTTTCATCGCTGATTACCCAAACTCCACGCAGTTGTAGATAACCACTGCCACCACAAATAAAAAGTAACAGAATTTAGCTAATTTTTCCTTTTTTCCCCCATTTTTTTTTTCTGCGAGTGTCATTTCCCTTTGTATGTATTCTTTAATAAACATCAAATATCGCCTCGTGGTAAAAAAAAATAAATCATTTTAATTTTGTTGTTGTTGTTGTTGTGACAGCAGACGGAGACGCAATTTTGTTAGTTTACCATCATCACGTGACATTTGTGACGGCAGTGATTTTTTTGCTTGCAAGGGAGATCACTGTGTGGAGTTTGCTGATTACCATGACACACGCCATTTTATGGATGAACAGTTTTTACTTTATTTTACACAGTTGCAGAATTTGTTTTAAATGCAACAATGCTTCTTGTCAAATGTTGCTAGTACCATATTATCACTAGCACTTGAAATATCGAATATTTTAGTTTCATCCGAGACCTTAAATAAAACTTTATTCATTAAATGCAATAGATTTTTTTTTTTTTACATGTACACTAAAATGACATTTTTTTTCATATATAGATATGGAAGGGGCAGAATATTAAAACAATCTATTGCCTGCATCTTAAAAATAATATAAACCGAAACATCTAAATAAACACAATATTTGTCCCGATTTTACAAATGAAATTGCAATCTATGACCGTTATGAAGGTCATTTTCTTTACATGTATCCTAGACATGTTAACAACATTGTTATTGATCACTAATAGTACAATAAATTACCGGGTGCAGGAGAGATAACATGCATACATACTGATAAAAAGTCGATTCTGCAAAATAGTCACGGTGCAGAAAAAAAGTTAAAAAGTAGGATACGTAGAAAATACTTATCAAAGTTCGAACTGAAATAAATCAACGTAACAAAGATAAATCTTTGGACAGTAAAAATAAATTTACTATCATAAACAGACATATATCATATGACATTGTGAACTGAAAATCTTTCATTTTGCCAATTATTAAATTAATCAAAGTCCCGCACTGCAGCAATATTTCCTTTACTTCCCGGCTGATGAGCTCCAAAATTGAAATAGATATCCATCCTGATTTCTAACAAATGTTAATCCTAATATGTTTCGTCCATTTCGAAGGATTCCTGATTGAAATATCTATATGGTCAATTCAGGAGCACAAAAGACACAAAAGTAATTGGAAAAAGCGTGGCATCGGATCCTTTCGAAGATTGATGGTCATACCACACTACAAATAAAAGAGATGTACAGTCAACCCTTGATACATCGGCAGTGTTTGCAAATTTCGATTTCGCCGATTTATCGAGAATTGCTGCCGATACCGGAGGCCATATTTACTGTTGTTAAGAGATAAACAAAATTTAGTGCCGGAACCCGAGTTTGCCGTTGTATCGAATGCCGATGTATCGATGGTTGACTGTATGCAGAATTCGATTGTTTTATATGAATATTATTTCAATGTGTTTTTACATATTCTAAACATGCAATGTTCTACATAATTAAACAGGGGCCGCCGTGGTCGAGCGGTTTCAGTCGTGGACTACAAATTTCTAAGCCCCTCACCGCTGTGGGTTCGAATCCCGGGAGGGACTTCGGATTTTTCATGTGAGGAAGCCTTTCAGCTGGCTTGCGGTAGGTCGGTGGTTCTACCTGGGAACCTCTGTGTACTCGGGGTCTTCCTCCACCTGTAATTAGCTGGACGTTGCTATATGATTGAAATACTATCGCAGCGACGGTAAACCCCAATGCAGCAATGCAACAACATAATTAAACAATGAAAACATGGGATGAAAATTATGCTTAAATTGGCAGAATCTATACCATTTACACAAAAGGAAATATTATGTCAAGGATAGCTATCAGATGTGATGTAAATAGGGATTGGCATAAAATTAAAATGTATCTGATTTAAATTTATATCACCTAGACTTGTCACCAGTGACAAGGGACCGAAGTCCTTCTAGTCTCATTACTCTAAAAGGTTTGATTTTTATTTCCAAAATATGAAAATGTTATTTGTATCGCCACTATTGAAAGCTTGAGCTTATGACCACTTGTGCAATAGAATACATTATTACCACATACTGAGCAAAATCAGATCGGCATCATGACCTAATGTTAAATACTCTTCGACATGTGTTGGATATGTATAAAATACCAGCTGTATATCATATAGTAAGTAGTGTATACAATACTAAACTCGGCCAAGAATGTGCGTAAATGTTGATATGTAAATGAGACTTGTCAAACATTTCGTCTCTACAGCAGTTTTGAGTCTGGGGTTAGTCTCAGAAGGGACGTGAGACCTATTCAGCGATTGTCAATCCCTAGACTTGACAATTATGATTTATAAGCTTTGGTTAAACTAACTTTATATGGTCATGTCAAGATGTTACTGTCAGTGTCACACAGGAAAGTATTTTTCTATATCGTTATGTATCGACCTGACATATATCAATCTAAATATGAATGGGTAGGGAACAATCTATTTTGCCGATGCTGTCTTGAAGTTTATACCGAGAAAATGTTGACATGCAAATGCACCTCTAGAAATAAAAACCGACCAACTTACTGTCTTGTCCATGAGTGATTTCTTATGTCTTAAAGTCCATGTACAAATAATAAGATAATAGCATTTTATTCGTGTCCCATTTTTGTATTATTATATGATGTTTGGCAATTGGGTTTAATAACCCACTGATAATATTTAGGAGACTTTTTTTTAAAGAATGATTTATAGCGATGCCACAGAAACAATCCACGGGCATGTCTTACATAAGATTAAAAAAAAATGCTTAAAAACGTTAGAATAATTGTGATAGCCACATTCTTAGCGCTCAGCATGAATATGTGGTTTTAAGCATGGTATGTACTTTGGTATATCGTTGTTAGCCCTGAATCGAACTCACAACATCTTTCCTCAGGAACGGACAGTCTTAGCAGTCTGCTACTAACACTGGCCTGGTAATGCATATTTATGTAACAGACATACGAGTAAAATAATGTACAATGTATATGATGACATGTAAAGTATGGCACAACCGATGGTATATTCTGAAAATCCAGTCTTTTAGAGATTACATTTTTTCTTTTTGAAATGATAATCCAACACTGCAGAATATCAGGAACTTTTTCACTTTCATATTCTTCAAATAAAAATAAGTTTAAAAAAAAGAAAGTTTATGTATCTACCTTTTATGACAGTATAGATGACAAGTTTAATTGTAATTAAAAATATCTGAGTCACAACAAGCAAATTTGATAAAAGGATATAAAACACTATGTTTCAACATAAGAAAACCTTACTAAACTAATATGTGAAGTAATTTTAGTTTTATATCGAAAATGTTCTAAGATGGTAATATAGATTACAATGGAAATTATTTTCGTCCTAAAAATGGGCGGTATTTTTTCGTTATGTCCTGTCTCAACGTTTTTTTGTCAAGTTTATCTTTAATTTGCTTTTACTCGCACCTCCTTCTGGAGCTAGTTCAGTTTTAATATATGTTGGATTTCTAACAGGACCATTTTGTGTTTCCTTATTAAAATAAACATACTAATTTTCTTAATACAGTACATATATAATTGCCGATATTTTTTGTATACAATGATATGTTACAAGTAATAGCTGCTTTAATATGCTGTAAAAGTAAATAGTTTTGAAAAAAATCAAGACGTATGGCATCGTAAAGATTTCTATGTTTTAGTTTTCTTAGAAAAAAAAATTAAAAAAAACCCTACTTGATAGCGTCATTTCAAAGGAAAGGGACTTTCACAAATGTCACTAAAATAGCGAAAAATTTCGAATATTTCCTATCCTGCCACCTTATGCACCTCGAATGCATATCATCTAGCATTTATAATGACAATGAAACATAAAATACCGTATACAATTCACCAAAAGTATGATTTTTCAATTATCATGCCATTATTAGTGAAAAAAACCAACCTATCCTTGAATTAGGTGGAAGAGTTAGATACTCCCTAACATTAACCTTAACGATAACATTCGGGTGCGCCTACAGCTTAAACAGAACGCATTCTCGTTTTGATTTTCCATTCTTTGATCTGAACAAAGATTTAATCACTTATTTTTGGCATAAAATTACATGTCCATTCGGTCATGAAATAAGACCTGGAACGTGCTAAAAGACGTCACTTCAATACCATTTTAGTTACCATGACTTCTAACACTGATACATCTACAAGTTCAAACTTTTATTAAAAGATCTAAAAGATTTGAATATTAACATTCCTTTAATATTTTTTAGATATGTTATTAATGTTACTGAGATAAAATGTTATTGTTTTAAAGCTACTTTTTCTTAAGTAGTAGTTTTATACATATACTTACAGAAATGTTACAGTAATATAACATTGATCTGAAAAAAAAATCCCGTGTGTATATATGTACATGTATGTATATTTAATTACATATATGTGTGTGAACGCCTCTTTCAGGATAAGGGGTTAAATGCCTGATATGTTGTAATTAAATAATGTAATTAGATTATAAGGATCCACCTCAACGAGTCTCTCTCTCTCTCTAATTTCTTTTTCTTTATTCTATGATTATATTTTCCATTATGTATTTTCATGACCATTTATATGCCATTGTTTACAATTGTATGTAGGGGAAGGACCGATTCTAAGTTGTAAGAACTTGTGACCCAACCCCATTTCACATATATATGAAATAAAATATTATTAAACTAAACTACAAGTGAATTACACGCAAGAGAATATATAGATACATAATCAGATCGCCCTGAAAAAAACACAAAAAAAACTTTTAGTTACCATTTTCTTTTTGTAAGATTATTATGACTTTCTCAAGGGACAATAATTCTAAAATCTAAAACAAAAGTTTAAAAAACGATGATTGAATGCAAAATCTCAGGAGGATTCAAGCAATTTTTCCTTCAAGGTGTGTGACTTCATTTTTTTACTCATATTTTTATCTTGAATTCGAATAAATCAAATCATTTGCCATGTTGATAATCGATTGGCGACCTCAGCTGTCAGTACGTGACCACTGCATATGGGACCCCCATTTTGAATATTTGCGAAACAACTTTGAAAGATTAATGTAGGAATTAATCCCCCTAGCTATGACTTGATATTCATTATGAAATTGTTCAGAAATAAAATCCTTAAAGCAATATTTCGCCATAAAGTGTTTAATTATTTTTTAGCAAATTTTAGAAACCAAATTTATCATTGACTGTATTAAATTGGCGCAAAACATTACGTTACGTCATTTTTTTATTCGTAATTATGTCTTCAAAAGGCGGCATTCAGTTATTTGTTAAGCCGTTTGAGTTATCATAAATTTTGTTAAAATAGGTTAAAATATTTATTAAATAAATGTCGGTAACATTTATAAGAAAACATTTAAGAAATCTCCGGTTTTGCGATTGCGTTGTTTTTTCTCTCTCTCTCCCTCTTTACATGCGGGAATGTCATTTTATGCGAAAAGATATGCTTAATGGCAGACATATTTCCAGATTTGCCCACCAGGGAAAGATGTACATGTGATCTACAGATAATGTCTTTTATCGTTAACCCCTCCCAAGTTAAGCCTTCCCGGGAGGCACGACTTTAGAGGGTTTACCACGGTATGTAATCAAAAGAAAGAGTCAGTTCTAAGACCCTTCGTTTTAATTTGAGTAATTGAGCAATTGCGTGTGCGAATGCATTTTGTGTTAGAACGTAATAAGAACACAATGATTTATTCATGTTACGGTTAACAGTCACACGAAATGTTAGATATATGGGAGGTTTGGAAATCCTGATTTTTTTTTTGTAAGCCTGCGTTTGCCATTTGAAATATCAGCAAATACAATTACTGGGGAAATTACCTTCCTCTGCAGAAAAAATCTTTGCAAGTAAAGAATATGTTGTTGTATTTATTTAATTAATAAAACAACTGCTATCTCTAGGTCGACACCGACGTTTATACATGTATATGAAAACCCTCGAGTCTTTTAACTATGTTTTCTGTCTAATGAAAAAACTCTATAATTTTGAGATATCATGTATGATTTTTTATTAATTGTAATAATTTACAAAAAACAACCACGTGGGTGAAGACGGTTATTTGAAAGCAATGATTACTGAATCTGCTACCAACTACTTTTTGTGGATTCCAAGAGTGCCAGTTGGAAAAGAACAACAACCAAACATTCCAAGATGGTGGGCGTTCTCCATGGCAACTCGGGATACAAGTTTTTAAGACATTATATGACCCTATAAATGATACTTCTATGTGTAAGAAGCTCGTCCATTTGATTCAAACTGATATGGTGCACTAAATCTTTGAAATTCTATTTCAATGTTGTCAGCTGACAAATCAGACTCTTCCTGACATACAAAACAAGATTTAAATAAATCATAACTGTCAACCTATACAATTACACATATAAACATACAATATATTTCATATTGAACGATATTGTTCTACTGTGAGCTCGGGCCAGGGGCATACTCTATTAACACCAAGCTTTCTTTGACATTAGTGTCTCCTTTTTGAGGTAACTTTATCCGATGCCTAGGTAATAATGAGGAAAAAAAAGTTCCGTTTCTGGTCTCCCGACCGACTCTCTTTTTTAACGACCGACCCTAAAGTTGTTTCACCTTTTCCCCTTTAAAAGTATTTCCTCTTTTTTTTACATTTGAATTCGCTTCATGTAAAAAAAATATCCCGACCTACCGACCCTCTTTTTTGCTGGGGACCAGAAACTGATTTTCTTTGGAGCCCCCCTTTGGAGGGGAGCTGATTCTATTTGATATACAAATGTATGCTTTATGTTAAAAAATCTAAAAACAGTCATATTTATTTTACTTATTTTGTTATACTTTTATTCGTATTCATTTACCTCAGTAGATCACTGGAAACACAACAAAAAATGCCATCATGCTACAATAAGATATGTATAAATATGTATAATTTAAGTTGGTTCAATAATAACCGCAATATATACCAATATTTGCACATCGCAACAAACAAATTCGTATTATTTCTATTTACATGTACTTAAAATCAACACGAATGTTCTGATAATCCAATTAATGACGATAATACCCATATTGTAAGTTCATTAGATTACATATACGTTTAGAACTATTATAGGAACTAAGTCATAGTTATTGAGGATCTGTATATTACAAGAAGTTGCAATATATTGATAAAGACGGGATAGCAAGCCAGTCGATTGCGTGACTGAACATTTGCATGTTCACACATATTCAATTACATTATATCTTACCAAACTATCACCATCGTGTGAAATCTAATTATCAATCCATATCTTTTTTCCCATTTCATTCTCGATTTGCATAACTTATCATGTCCGGTGATGCATTTATTACCTCCTCATGTCAATCTTGTAAAGTAATTGCATTTTAACAGAGAGCCATGTCTTACCATTAGCTATAATCTAACATATAGATATGTATAACGGCTTTTACTTAAAAAACCCGAAGAGTTATATTATTTTGGTAGTCTGAAATGGAAGTATTACGAACCGGAAACTGTATTTGAAACAATAGTATTACTGGCCCATCAACATATTCATTCATAACATAAGAGAATTTCATCTCCAACACCTGAAAAAGAATATGAAATGTTTTGAGTGCACATGCATCATAACTAGATGGTATGAAATTTTACTGTAATATTTCGATTACTGAACAATTCTCGTATCAAATTAAATTACGAATTTGATAAAATATCTGCCACAGTATAGTGTGACGCGATATTTTTAAGCATTTACAGAAATAAGTCGTGTCAGCCTTTGTTAACTTACTTTGTTAAGATCGTTTTCCTTAGCTTACAACATTATCTACCAGTTGAAGATACAAAGACAACAAGCATGGTGAAATGATTAAACCGACTGGTAATTGAATTACGGAACAATTGTTCACACCAAATGCAGGTATTGTAATATAAAGAATCAATCATGAGCGACATCTTCAAGTAGGAACAAGCATTAGCTGCAAGATAGCAGTCCCCGACAATATGGTGTATGTCACTTTACACTTCAGCTTCTAGGGTTCAGAAACCAATTACAATTAGACTAAAACAGTGGTTGGGTTTGGAGTTTATTGAGTATATGTTCCACAAGCCTTCCATGACAAGAAACCGTTATAGAATTTAGCATTGGGGGATTGTGCCGATGTTCGTGACGTAAATGGCAAAAATGAATTCTGGAAACCTTTAAATCATAAACATAAAACCTTCATGCTACTATTATCTGCGTTATATGGATTAATATCATAACGAAAAGTGACATCTTAAAGTTTGTAGATATTTATTTACTGGTTGCGAGTTTGGTTGGTTTTAACATCCAACTTACTATGGAACAGCCATTTGGAGATAGTGTGCTGTTTTCCATGTAGATACATGACGTCATATCCTGTTTTAACAACTTTGAAAGTGGCAACTACGAAAGGGGGGATTTCAGTTTCTGGAAAATGTAGGTGTGAGTACAAGATCCGATGAGTAAAGAACACTGGGCAACAAATTAAGGCCATGTTTTTTGGTGCCGATTGCTTCTTGAGGCTGTCGCAGTTCTGATGCACAATAAGCCCCTTTAACGGTCATCCTCCTTTGCAAGAAATCAGTCATGCACACTCTCTCACAGTCCCAGAAATAAAAGGAACCATCACCTGGCAAATAGATGCAATTCGATTGAACTTTTTTTGTGGTGCAGATCCATGGATTTCCGTGGTGTTCATCCCTTTTATATTTTTTTTTTCAGTTTTCATGTCACCGCTAACATACCTTCAATATTTCATCATTTGACTATGTAAACGAAGCAGATAAATAAATATCGATTTTTCTGGGTAAGTACAAAAACTTCCCTCTTATACTTATATTTGCAAAGAAAGTCCTGAAAATATAAACAACCCTTTTATGCTCATGAATCAAGAGTAAAAAAACCCACAATATTTTACCTATTACATGCTATCTTAATGAGTCGGTCCTGTTTCAAGATACAAATGCTTTGAATGAATAGTATGCTATGTTACAACAGATAATAATTAATTTTATGTATTAGAAAAAAATGCTACTTATATTAGACATATCAATTTAACGGTTTCGATCCATTATTGTTTTCGTCATAGTGTAAAAGTATACATACGTATACATTATATCAGATTAGACCCCACTCCACTAGTAGTTAAAACGTTTTGTAAAAGATATTTCTGATTTGCATTTATCTGAAATGTAACAAGAAGCTCCTTGGAACCGTTGATATGTAGTATAAATCATTACTCAAAAAAGTATGTGTACATGACCGTCTGAGTTATAAAATGTATTACCACACATCCGAAGCAAAAGCATGTCTTCCTGCTGAACACTAATAGACCCTTTCACCAGAGGATCAGCAATACCCGGTATAATTCGCATAATAATTAATTTAAATTGGCCAATCAGTGATTGGCGAAAATCTCAAACGTATGTTTATTTCCCATTGAACAAAGTTTGAAATTTATACACCAGCATGTAGATTAGGTGTTCGGTAAGTGTTCCTTGATTTACGCAGGTCTACGTCTCATTTCGGTTTGAAATGGTCTTTTGTTAAGTTTGTTTGGCTGTATGTTTGTAGTACCACCAACTTTATGTCATTACAGTGGGATTCTGATACTATGAAACATTTCTAAATAACATCACGTCAAATATGAGTGACAAACATCAAAATATGTTCCTGGCACCGAGCCAGCCAGTCTTGGGAACCCTATTCATTGAGCACCAGTTATAGGCGGTAGACATATAACATATTTAATGACTTATATTTAATATTTTAATATTTAATGATGTTGTGTCTCGATTGGGTTTCGTGTATATTTTGACATGCAAATGAGACTTGTCAAACATGTCATCTTTACAACAGTTTTGACTCTCTTGAGTCGGTCTCCAAAGCAACTATTGAACTATTCAACGATTTTCCATCAATAGGCTGAACAATAATTAAGTAGGCTTTGGTGAAACTTACCTTTTATGAACATTTACTTGACGCAAAGTTATTACTAATATTGAAAATGTCTAATTGTTCAAATATAGTGTCTCACCGTACTCTCATAAACAGTACAAATGTAGCATCTTTGTCATTTTCATGCCCAACTTTGAGAATCTGGAAGGGCAAACAGATTAGCTTATACGGCCTTCGAACGAAAGTCACCGAAATACAATTGTTCACCAGCATGGGGACTTGATCGCGTCATTTCAGAGTTATTTCACCTACCTACTGATACTGTGATGTAATTTTATGCCACCCATAATTTAAGGAGGTTTTATTTCAGATTAATGCAACTTCACATATATATTCACTTAGATGAAAAGGTGTGCACTTTGCTTCATCTAGACATAACACAGTTATTGCCCCTGACCTGGTGACTAAGAGTCTATTTTTGCCGATGCTTTCTTGAAGCGTATCTTGAGAAAATGTAGACATATAATTGCATCTCTGGGAATAGAAACAATAGATTTACAATGTCTGGTCCACCTGTGATGTCCATTTATAGGTAGTATCAGTTTATTTGTGTCACATCCACGTAATAGTATACGCTGTATGTATGATTCTTGGATTTCACGTAATGCAGAGAGTACTTCCAATCTGACTAAAGTACGGCTCTTTCTAATGTAGCGTGGCGTATATATAGGAGATGACTTCAGTCAGATTGAGAGTACTTCGATCATTTTGAGAAAATATCGACTAGAAAATTACTTCCAGTGTTCTCACATTGCAATCATAGATATAACTTTCATCGGATCATTTGATATTAAAACACATTTATGATAATTGCAAAGCATATAGCAACCGTAACCATGGTAGCCATTACTCGAACCAACGAACTAGCTCCTTATTCCGAAGTGGGCTGTCTAGTCTGTCATTAGGATTGGCCAGGCAAACAAGTCGAATAATGCCTTGTAAAGTTTAAGTAGTACAAACGTTTAATCAATTCTATGTTGTTGCGTTTTATAATATTATTGAGATAGTCTAGATGACACTTTTTACTTTTAGTTAAATATTTTCAGAGTCAGTAAGAAGACTGCATCTAACAACGACATGTAATCATTGTAGTTATTCTAAATATCCGAATTAATAATCATACAAGTAAGCAAATCTATGCAAAATAAATGTTTTGATGTTTGTTTTAAAGTATGTTCCCAATTTGACTAAAGTACACTTCATCTCATGAGAAAGATCGTGTAAGTGAGTCAGATTGCCATTTTATCCTTTTGCATTATTGAAATGTTTGCCCCAAGGAACATATTTATTTATGACATGTCGTCTTGCATTATCTAATTTAAAATATAAAAGTTTGAAAAGATCTAAAATACAAGTGCATTCAAACATTTTCTCTTTTTTTTGAGAACGTTTTTGTCTTTTCATTCATTTTAAGTACTTGAGTTTGGCATCAAAACGTCTCCATATTACATCACACACCAGTTTCATAAGCCATTGGCGACGGCGGCTGTCAAAGAACGACCACTTCATATGGGGCTTCCATCCTTATAATTTGAAAAACAACTTAAAAAGATTAGTGTAGAATCAATTCCCTTAAGCTGTGACATGATATTCATGCTGTAATTGTTTATAAAATCATGATAATAAAAAGTAATATTTATTTAGCAAATTTAGCAAGCTTATTGTTTGTTTTTTGTGTAACTGGCTTATATGCATTGAGAAAAATTGATTAGCATCACCACAGTACATTGTCCATCATATTTGAAAGAACTTGGGGCGTTTTTATTCCTATTTCTGATTGCAAAAGATGATATTCATAATACATGTATATTATAAGGTTTTGAGATCCTCATCTATTAGGAGGAGGACGAGGCGTTAGATTGGCTTTTGAATTATCCCACTGGCCATCTCTTTTAGAACACTGTTCATCCTTTGCATTTCGATGAGGTTCTCAAACTTGACAAATAAAAGATGACACTACAACATGTCATTCAGAATACTCGACACCGGATATACTTTATAATTTAAGTCAGAAAAACGTGTTTATAAACACCGTGATATTTGATACGAGGTATATGAGACAAAATTGCATTATGTTCCACATCTGTTTATACATATGGATAGAATATTCGTTCTAAATATCACTCTGACTTCATCAACGAATCTCTACGAAAATAGAAAAAGTTGCATATGTTCCACATCCGGTTATGATGGTTATGGTCATGACGTCATCAACAAGTCTCTACGAAAATCAAGATTTCTGGGGGAAAGAACACGACTGGGTTTAACAAATAACTGGGTAAGGATATTGAGTAATTTCACAGATAAGTTTGTTTTTAATATTGTTAACAAACTTTAAAAACACATTAAGACATGATCACAAATTCAATCCCAGTGTTACTAATTAAAACTTGTTCGAAATGCTTCATTAGTACTATTGGCTCCCAGGTATAATTAAAACAAAATAGCTCTGTATAATCAATGAGAAATCGCTGATTTTATTCTATTTTTAGATACAGATTTTTTCGAGGGGATGTAGTTGAGAAACTGGCTTAGTGCCTAACAAGAATGTGCGAATCCATACGTACCTGTTATAGAGATGTCGGACATTTTCCAAATTGTTTTAAAATCAATTTGTGTTATATATCAAATTAAAGGTCTTGAAAATGCAGCAACATGGTCATTGTTTCAAACAGATATCTTTATTGGTTATGGAGAAAATCAGTTTTTAAAATCTGAAAATATCACAATTTTCTGTCAAATTTCTGCCGATATATGAAACAGTCTAAGTTTCATTCTAAAACTTTATAAAAACTTAAAATGTATCTTTCTGCTGAACTTGGGAATATTTGACAAATTTATTACATTCTTGGTACAATGTTCATAAGTTTCTTTGAATTACAAACATTGTCAGTTCCTAAACAAGTATTTGTAGATCTGCTTGTTCATGGTCAGTATCCAGATGATGGTATTTGTATATGGCTGGATCCTTGTCGTAGATACAGTTAACCCTTTCCCTCATAGAGGAAACAACGAAATGACCTATGCGAACAACATAAAACCAGATCAGCCTGCGAGTAACTCGCAGGCTGATCAGGTTTTATGCTGTTCGCTGCCCCTCAGTGGTCTGGAAATGAGGATTTTGTAATTAAATTTGGTAAGATTTAACTGTGGTTTTCTGCAGATCAGGCTTTATGTGGTACCTATTGAGTGCGTCAAAATGAGTCTATATGAGGGAAAGGGTTAAACCAGTCTTGGAATGATGAGACATGAAATCATATATTATGCGAATTTAAGACATTTTTAGTAACATAGAAAGTGAACATATTTACACATGCAGTAGTTCTTCAACAAAATGCATTCTTTTAATGTGAAGACATAGACAGTATATACCAAATATATTTTTTATGAACTAAATATTAAACAAAATATATCTTTTTATCTACAGAGTTTATGTTACTAAATGGAACATGTTTCTTAAATATTTTTGCTAAATATTTAAAACACCCTAGAGGATTAACCAATTCATACTTAATTTATAGTATTAGTAAATATATGACTATTGATTAGACTATTTGAGTTTACGGTCGCTTCGACAGTATTTCAGTCATATAGCAACGTCCAGCTAATTACAGGTGGAGGAAGACCCCCGAATACACGGAGGCATCCGGGTAGAACCACCGACCTACCGTAAGCCAGCTGTAAGGCTTCCTCACATGAAAATCCGAATGACCTTGCCGGGATTCGAACCCATGTGGTGAGGTGAGTAAATATAAATATATGAAATAAGTGTATTTTTTACATACAAGTATAATAAAAAAAATATGTTGAAAGTTAATTAGGCTTGTCAGACTGCATATATCCACCTAGATACCTGCGAAATCACTTTCCCTATGTACCATTCAACCTGGCCATCTTGTAAATCTGTGTCGTACTCTCCTCCCGACTAGTATGTTTCTGACTATCATCATCTTCAACTATAGATTGTGCCACAAGCGCTTTCAAGGTTGCAGCTAACTCTTCAACTGTAAAGACTTTGCCCTTATTAGAGAAACTGAAAAGGGATTTATTATTTGGAATCTGATGAAGGACATTTTTCCTGAACCACAACTGTGCTTTCAGGGCTTTAGTCTGTTCACTGGGTTTGTGGTATGATAAAAGCATATTATCCACTTCACATTCACTTTGCCATAAGCCATGATTGATTATGTCCTTTGTATACTCTTCTTGCTGTCTTAACTTTTCCTGTCTTGCAGCTTCCTTTTTACGAATCTGCTCCTGAACTACGACTCTCCTTTACTCTTCAATTTCTCTTAACCTTTGTTTATAATTCTGGCGCATTCTTTTCACAGACTTGGATGCTTTTTTAACCAACTCCTGTTTTTCTTCTTCATCTTTTAAGTTTAACCAGTCTATAGTCTTATTATTTAAGAACATGATAGAAGCTTCAGCAGCAGGTGCACTCATGTTGGGTTTTGTTCGCAATAGATGGTTTAACTGCCCAAAGACATTCAGCATAACATGATGTTTTGGGCGCATTTTTAACTTTTTCTTTCATTTCAGCAGACATATTGTTCAACTTCCCTCCAGGTAAATGGTCCTGAAAGCTTTTTTTACTAACTGTACACAAGGTTGGAAGAAGTACTTGCAGAAATACCTCAACTATATTGTATACTGATCAGAATAAACAAGAAATTCTCCATTCATAAATGACTGGATATTTTTTTGTCATCAAGAAAGGGTACAAGTTGAAGATACTTCACATTCATGTCAGTGATCGACACATCCTTAACTTCTAAAACAGACCAATGTGGGCATGTCACTAGTCTACTTATCAAGCCCAATACCTTCACTCCCGCATCAAACTCGGGCGTTTTTTGATCAAACAACAGAGACTGTAACAGCTTGTTGCCAACACCGAATTTTTCCAAGAAGTCCATCATGACTGGTTGGAGAAAGAAAACAGCTGCTGCATTCGAACCTTCTCCCCTGTAAGACCGTAATGGCACAGAACACATGCCATGTTCTTATAAGAAACGTGTTGCAAATGTTTTAAAATTTCCCTGACACCCACTTTTTCGTCACCTCCAGATCCAACTCGATATGCCTTGGATGCAATTCTAACCAAACGACAAACCCCTGGTTCAGAGTCATTCTCTCTCTTGTTGTAACAGGGAGCCTCCCAATCAAAAATATTCTTTTCAGCTTCTTTAATACTAGATCTGGATGCTTCGGCAAAATTCACAAGAGCATGAAGTCCGCAGAAGAAGTTACACATGCTTTCCAGTGATAATTTCTCTGCTTCACCAAATTCATTATAATTGAGGTTGGTAAGTGGTAGAACTTCTTTTCATAAGTCATATAAAAGGCTGTTGAATTTCATCTCAGTTGCTGCTCGGTCTGACAAAGTCGCAACAATATGACTATCTTTTGTGATGTTTCACTCCCTTCTTTCGAACTGTTCTCATCAAGATCTTGGAGTATTTTTAAAGACTTTCAGTGTATCTGAAGCAGATTTTGTTCCTATATCTCTCAGTCCCAACACCCATGATGTACCATTAGAGTCTGCAGCTTCATAGCCCATACATTTTGAACTAAACTTGGATGTTTCATCTGTCAATAAGACCGTACTTTTGTCTTTAGAAATGTACATGGGCAATGTAGAGCCTACGCAGGCTCATCACCAGCACCGTAGATCTACATGGTAGCTTATTTGCTATCATGTCAACTAAACACAGCTTTAATGACAGATGACACCTTTGAGGCACTAACTTGGAGATTTAGTATCTCAAAAACACACTGTTTAATTTAGAAGTGTAGGTTTTACTTTGTTCATCAAACAACACAACCTGTCTATTGTTCATATAATTGTCATTTTTTATGTCTCCTAAATACTGAACGCTTATTTGCAAGTCAGCAAGTTCCTTTTCTTTTTTAAGCAACTGTTTTTTTTTCTAAATAGGCTATTCTCTGGTTCTTTCTGCGCAACATTCACCATTTGCATTTTGCTCTAAAATTCTAATTTTTGCAGCATTATAGTCTCTCTTGCAGCCGTTCCTTTTAACTGTCTCCTACAATCATCTAGCTTTTGCTATTTACTGCCTAACTTAACATCAACATCTGACACTTTATCTTTAAAATGACTGGTGCATTTCTTACCAATTTTCAAAGGGCAAAATTATTATAAATTCGCGGTCTTTTTCAAGCGTATTTTCTCCTTTGTCGGGCCAAAATGTAACATTCAAGTGTTAAAGTCATTCAATTCTGAAGCTACTTTACAACATCATATATTTTTATGACCTTTTGGTAATACCCTCTAACCAATTCGTTTGCTCTGAATCTATAAAGGCTTGCATTTACTATAAAATTCCCATGATAATTTGATAACGTTATTTTCCATTTACTATGGGTTTTCCCCCTTTGACAACTCATGTCTTTACCATGTTGAATTAAAATAAACACACCGTTGGGATATTCGTGTTTTTATTGTTTGATAAGATGAAATGCTACATGCACGCGCTGTCTAAAAATAGAAATTGGTGTTCAAACGTAAGCATCTCTATGTCATCTGACGCATGCCAATCAATAATAATTTTAAATGACTTTCATTCGATAATCTAGTATTATTAGAGATGTAATAGTAAAGTCAAATATTCGATTCACTGAATATAGCAATGTTGGGTAGTAATATTCGTAATTGCAAGGTCGAAATTCATGTTTTCCTAATAAAGTTAAAAGTAGGATATATATTAACACACTCATTTATCACAGTGCATACATGTACCACAAATATACACTGAATATAAACAAGAACGCTCACTCAATTTGCAAAATATTGTGCTTTTATAGACTGGCTCCAATTCTATCAAACAGACTTAGCGCTAAGTACTTGTAATACTTAAATACTTAGAGGCGAATTTCGTCTGTTTATTTTTTGAAAATTTGAATATTTCATATAATAAATTTGAGTATTTTCATTACAAAAAACAAAACAAGATTGATGGAAATATCCAAATATTACTTGTCGTTAAGTAATGTAAGTGGAGTTCGATCCAGATATTTTATAACATGGTTTAGCGCAAATAAAACTTTAAAGTTAACAGCATATTCATCCTTGCAAAGACTACACGAGTACTCTTACAACTATTTATACTGCAAACGCCGATACAGGTTCTGCCTCTATAAATTTAGGAGATTCGCATTGTTCTATGAGACTGCATCAGCAAATACCCGTATGCAAATTATGATTTTGTTAGTCAATTGTACATTTATGCTATTCATTATTTTGTATTCAATATTAAAAGAGCCATGTTTTGTGTCTTTCTTATTTACCTGCTTCTTTTATATTTTTTTTAAATAATAAATAGCATTTTTTAGCTCAATGAATGCCCTTGGATATGTAGTTGCATTTCTGATTTGAGGTCAGTATTTGAATCAAGTTAAATTATACTGATATTCATGAAGAAATGTTCACTTTCATGGCTTCTTAACAGGACTAGTATTCGTATCCAGCACCGAATGAAAAGTTACATTTAAAGTAAAATCCCTGTAATGGTTCCGCTACGTCTTGGACCACTTAACATCTACCAAGATAACCAAGGTACCCTTATGAAACATAAGGAAACTTTGGTTATCTCCGTGAACGGCAATGGGGTCCAAAATGTAGCGGAACCATTACAGGGACTCTACCTTAAAGCATTTATCATTATTATCTCCATTGTAATTATCCTTCATAAATAAAAGTTCGTCCATTGACATCCAGATGGTGCTATTAGTTCCCCTTTTTGTACAGTTGAACCTGTATTAGCTGCTACCTGTATTAAGCGGCAAACCTGTATTTAGCGGTCATTTTTACTATTACCAGACTGTAGCATTTTGTTAAATATTTAAACTTCATTTAGCAGTCACCCCTGTTAAGTGGCCACTTTCTCTTGTTTCCTTGACTGACCATTTGAGACAGGGTTGACTGTATGACGACCCCTTCAGCCGTTTACATGAAGAGTTATCAGAAAAATATCAGTTAACAGTACTTATATTCCAAGTTGTTTTACTCGATGTTGTATACTGCTCACATCTGTAGGGCTTGGTGTTGATAGGGTTCACACAAAATGGTAGGAACACATATGTTGAAAGTAGTTGCCGAAAACTCGAACCAATCCCACTAGAGTAATTACATGGCCAATTCGTGTAATTGCTGTACTCATTCTCTCACCTTACAGGTCAAAGGGAAATTATCCGTTGTTTTCCTGACTTGGAATCCTTTTGAGAAATGGCTAGAAACAAAATTATGTTCCAAATATGTCGGTTAAATTGCTTATTTTCAAATTTGTACTTAATTAGCTATCCAAATTACGATAGTGCTGTAAAAACTAATCAATTCGTGAAGACAAAATGTGAAGAAAAATATCCATGGCGAATTATTCTCGGTTAGGGATCGTTATCCTGACATTTCTATGGCAACAGTTTAAAATATGGTACAACAAAATACTACGAACAATGTCACGTTTTTTGGTTTTTTTTTTTTTTTTTTTTTTCAGATTCTTGTGAACAGTGTTATATGCAGTCACAAATTTGCTAAAATAAAACGTGATTTTATCTTAGACGCGGGTAATTTGTGATTTCTTTTAGCTTGTTTTCAATTTGAAATATGTATATGAACAAATTGGAATAGGGTAATATATAATACACTTAATCAAAGGGGGCTGATTAGGCCAAATGATATGTACAATTGTTAGCTTAAAAAAGAATGAAACCTGAATTTACTGGGATAAATTTGATTATCTCCAAGGATCATATATATTATCAAATGTATTAGTATAGTTATATTCACATTTACTATGTCTTTTTTTCTGTTGATATATTTGTATGGTGCGGACGTGACCTATTCATATTCATTCGTTGAATGTCTTTTGACATTAATTCGTTATTCCACGTGTTAACTGAATACCAAAAACTGATCGCACCGTTCATAAATTATAATGGTAGCATACATCTTTACAAAGTTACGACCTCCATAATGAAGTCAGATTCCGTTCCTTACTATGTTCAATATACAGTACACGGGGACAAAAAAAAATCGTAATCAACATTCCAATGAAATTGGGATATTTGCGGTTCTAGTGCCAGTGGTAACATATATATATACAATTTATTTACATGACTTTTTGACTATGACGTCATACAAAATTGTGCACTGTTCTGTTATCCAATTGATTAGTCTATATTGGATATTTGAAAAACACAACTGCTTCTGACACTGTAGGTCATTTTAAAACGAAATTGCTCTAAATGAAGCAATCTTGATCGCATGTGATGAATTCTAAATTTCTGAACTTTTGGAAATCTTATTATGTTCAGTCTGTGTCCAATTTTAAAGTAAATTAAATCAGAGTGGTCTAAATCCTTCTAGACAATGACGGTTGAATGACAGAAAAAAAAATCCCTGTGTAAACAAATTGTGTTTTCAGAAATACTCGAGTACTTTAAAAACTCCCCATCTGTAAAGCTTCGATAGTTCACGTCAATTTGTTTTTCCACAGGTTGAACTCTTTTAAATTCGCCTTTTCTTTTGTAATTAAAGAAAAGTATGACATAAACATGCACCAAACATTGGCTGAAGTATGCCCTTTGTATTTCTGAGTAATCTAAACAAATTTTGAAGAACAAAAAGAAATATTTGACATTTCCAAGGGCGTTTTTAAAGTCCTTGAGTATATTTCAGATATGCCACTTGGAATTTAAAATACATAAGCAAAATAAATTCAATTAAAAAAAAAAATTAAAAAAAATAGGAGTTTGAAATATTTTTCTAATCGAGTATGATAAATTTCAAAGCCTCGTATGAAAAGTGTCATATTGAATCGAGTAGAGAATGCTTTCCATTAGAAGGAATATTTGTTCAAACTGGTTTAACCTTCGAAATATGGTAGTTCTGGGTATTACCATCAATAAGAAAAGTTTATTTCATTATTTCAGAATATATATAAAAAAAAATAAGGCCGGTTTAATAACGTATCTGATAGAGATACATATATTTGTCTGGGGCGCCTGCCATCTTTATGTTAAAAAAGAAAACGAAGTATAACATGAAGTGTTACAAAAACATTTTGATGGAGATTGTGGATGCAATTGCAGTTTTATTAACAGGTATAATTTATTTAATGTTTATTTGTGGTGGCTTAATGTTTTTGACATTTTAAACAGCGGCATTTTGCTTGTTTTCTCAAATTGTAAACCTTACAAAGAGGCTTGAATTTATGGAGGAAACAAATATCTTCTATATGCAGTTTGGCCTTATTTGATATTTTTATGAAATGCTCTAATTCGGAGAAGCGCACCATTTCGGAAAAGTACAACAGTTTTAATTCCGAAAATTGTTTAAAGTATAAATATTGAAAACTTCTGTAACTGTTTTTGGACGTTTGACCTTTATACGGTTGGAAGTAAAGAATATCAATCACAAAACGAGTTTCCTTTTAAAATCTAATAAGCACTTTGTTAAATGTTCATACGACGTTGCAAATTATGTTATCTTTTCCAGACTTGTATACCATCCATCTTTCATTTACATGGCTTGCATGTCAACAACGTTTTCTGTGTTGATATGAAAGTTCTAAGAGCTTTCAAACTTAAATGGAAGGATGCTCGCCATGTTTTAATTTCATTAGACATGTCTGTCTGTGGTTCTTTTAAACAAAATGCAACACGCAATAAGAATTGAATGATTGATTGGTTCAAACTTAACGTCAATTCAAAAGTTTTCAGTCGTGGCGACATCTGGAAAAGCGTAACCGGACGTCTAGATAGTTTCAGGTGAAGAGAAGGGACCTATAAACAGCCCGATAGGAACAGAAGGCATCCGTGAGGAGCCATCAGTCTATCGCAAACCAGCTCAAAAAACTTCCTTACATGAATAAAGAGCAGGATTCGGTACAAAGAGCAGGATTCGAACCCAAGCGATAACCGACTGAGTAATACAAACCGGTGCCCATAATTGCTACGCCATGGATGACATATCAGATTAGAATTTACACATGCTGTGCCATATATGTATATACATGAAAATAGTATACCGTGTGTACTCCCATCTAATGTCACAGTGACTTGTTAATTGTTTATGTACCGTTATTAATTATATTGCCATTATTTCTAAAATTAAAACTAAATTTCTCCTACTTTTGATATACAACACCGGTTACGATTTCAATATTGCTTATTTAGCTGGAAATAAAAGACTGAGCAAATTTCTAAAATTAAAACTAAATTTCTCCTACTTTTGATATACAACACCGGTTACGATTTCAATATTGCTTATTTAGCTGGAAATAAAAGACTGAGCAATCAAATAAAGGTTCTAATATTCATATCGCCTGACTGGCTAAATATCAGCCGAAAATTTCTAGGCGGTGCCGCCAAGAACGTCTGTTATTCTCCGCCGTTTGTTTGCCGTTTAAGCAAGGGTCACAGAGGAAGCTGACGTTACTATGGAAACATATTTCGTCAAAAGACAAAAAAAAAAACGGAATTATATTTCATGTGTCGATCATAGTTATTGTAAATTTACCGACTTCTTACGTAATCGTTAATATACACTCTTGCGGAGAAGTTATCTTACATTTATCAGCATCAGAGAAGGGTCTTTTATATTATTCTGTATTTATTTTCCGAATCTTCCCGAATCATAGAGACGGTCAATTTTCCATTTTTAGAAGGATGTATACAAAATAGGCATATTTCAATCTTGAGTGACTTTTGTAAGGTGCGAAAGTTTACGGCACTGATTCTGTAGAGAAAAAAATGTATTTGAAATACGCTTGGAGAATTTTCGAGAGTTATTATTATATAATAGATTGTCAATTAACTAGGATAAAAATTAATTTTTGATTTTTATGTTAAGTGCCTTAAATCATGTTGCCATTGTTAGCTAATTCAATTCATTTTAATTTCATTAGAAGAAAAAATCAATGTACCGTGTGAATTTCCAACGTTGAACGGAACAGTTCATTCAAATTAATTATACAGAGATGGCTTGGCAGTTCAAGAAGGCCGTGAGGTTTGAGACGGAGGTGAAACACAACCGATAAATTTTCTTTCAATAAAGTATTGCCATTTTGGATTAAAAGCCACATCTACAAGAGATACTCATTTGCGAACAAAACAAAAGGCATATGTGCTCGTGATATTATTCTAGTTTATTCTGTCCAATACTAACGGAATATCTTGCAGTTAAAACAGCTCGTGAGATTGTCTCCGCTGGTTCCAGTATAGTCAGGGAATAGTTCCCCGCTTTGCGAGAGCTTCGTACAAGGATACTATAAAGTTCTGAACTTCAATTCAATAAAACACAGAAAGGAGTTTTAAAACTAGTTAATTTATGGAGTACGTATTCGTTTGAATTTGAAAAAAAAAGGTAAGTAAGAATGTCCATTGTATTGCCATGCATGTTGTATTTTGAGAAATCAGATTAGTTTCCTTTTTCTTCCCGTCTGGATTTTAAAAGCAATTCACCATAGCTAGAAATTATATTTGAATTGTTCAATGTTTGTATAAATGTTCTTATATTAATTACAGTGGTATAATTCTTCAAGTAATTAATTTAAAGTTAAAGCGTATTAAACCGGTCTGTCAAACTTAAATCAAGCCTCTTGTTTCTTCAACTGATCACGAAAATAACCACTGTATCGGAGTATTAGAATTATGCGATGAATGGATTTTAATTTTAATTCAATTATGTGTTTTTCTCTATTAATCGATCGGTTACATGCATGCAATAAGATCAATGTGTTTACTGATTGAAAATGCTCTTAAACCACCAATTTACTGTAATGAAAGCACTTTTAAATCAATCTATCGATTACGGATGGGTGATCCTGATTCAGACTTGAATCTGGGCTCATCGATTAATCCGAAATGGATGTGGCGATTTATCAAAAGTCGAACGTCGGTGCTGTATCGTTAGTCACCGATTAATTAATAATGCGCTTTGTAGATAGAGATGCACAGCAAACCTGGGTTTGTTTGCATGTCATGAGTCGCTAGGTAGCCCTTGGAGGTTCGGAAATATTTGATACGGGACAGAGTAATCAGGAAGGTCATGACACGGCTCTGATTCATTCCGGAACACGGGACAAGGTGCCACAGCGCTGCACGTCATTGGCAATTGTGAGTAAAGGCGCAACTGTTTGTTACGCAATCGGCGCGCAGGGCTTTGGCGTCAGGGCGCAAATTGTATTAAAGACGTTAAGTTTAAAAGATATTATGTCAACATATTAATAAAACATCAAAACGATTGCATTATATAATAAATATACAAACGACAAAAGGGTCTTTTTCCTTAATCACACTCAGATAAAGATCATTCCCAAACATAACATCTAGTTTTAAAGTACTGCAAAAATAGCGTAAATGAATGTTTGTGTCCAGTATTTGACTTCGATGAACGTCATTGTTTTGTTGATAACCAACATTGTATACTCAGTTAGAAATATCTTGTTACAACGATGTTTTCATCAATTAACCAACAGAAGTTTATAATTTTCGAATATGGCGGTCGAACCATAGAGCTGTTGCTATGATCCATTGAAAGAATATCATTAAAATTATTATGGTATGTCACTAAATACATGTTGATAGTTTGTGTCAACAAATAGAGTGTTTTCATTTTTATACAAAAATGGTTGTTGTGACTTGTAAACAAAGAAAACGTTACAAAATTTAATAGATTAATAAAAAAAACATCCAAGTCTTTCAAACTCTTATTACTAGCAATTGCTGATCATCTCAAGCCCTAGAAAACACTTGTGACATGGTAGCTGACCATCGTAGATCTGCCAGCTGATTTATCTAGAAAATCAGTCCCTTGTGACGTTCAACCGTGGCAATATATCAAGAAAGAAGCTTAATTTGTCGATGCTTCAGCACAGTGAATATATCGAAGAGACATTAAAACCAATATCACGCTGGCATTCGCTAACAACTCCCCTGTCAAATCCCAACATCTTCCAATACGATTTTCAGTCGTGAACATATACTTTAACAGTAGATCTATATATGTAACGAAGCTTGGGGTTCTTGCACGCAACTGAGGACACTTTTTTAATACTTCGATGTTTATTTATAAGCATCGTCATACAGTTACGCCGCATAATCGTCCCGTGTTCTAGTAATCACTTTACCTGGTTGCTTTTGTCAATGAAATCACAAACAAAGAGATTACCGTATGAACAAAAACACCCGGTTGTAATAAACTGATGGAGTATACTGCGTATTTGCGTAAATTACAAAATACTCAATTATTATTAAATTATTTGGTAACACAAGAGAGTTCTTTGGAACACATGTAGAACTTGCGTTGCGTTGCGGTAAAAGTGTGACGGACAGACAGACGGAAACATGATCCCACTTTAAATCTAGTTTGGATGTTAAACTATTTTGACGTGGAAATCATGGCCATTCCGACCATACATAACAAAACACTCGTCAATTTTCATTTCTTAAACTTTTATGCACTCTATTATATTTCTGAAAGTGAAGCTAGTTTTCGCCGATTTTAGCACACGGTAAGATTTCTCAGATTTCACAGAAGATTTCTCTCGAAGATCAACTTAAAAGCTATAAAGAATTTACAGCAATCTAAACCCATTTTGGGAAACCTATCTGATAAACTATTAAAATCTTACAGATAAATAGTTTTATACATACATCAGACCATAAGTTGAAATTTAAGCATTTTCCCAAGTGAACCTTTATATGTCATGAAAAAAAAAAAGACCGAGGTCGAAGTTTTTTACAATTCTTGGTATGTTCTACCTTATTTTGATTCTTTTCTTTCATGCATTTTGAAAAAAAAAAAAAGAAAAAAGAAAAAAAAAAGGGTTATTCTGTTAAGACTGATCTTTTATCATCATCAAACAATCACCCAACAAACTCGTATTACTGATGGTTGTTGTTGTAGTGTTGGAGTTTACCGTTGCTATGGTAATATTTTAATCATATAACAACATTAATTTGATAACAAGGTCTCATAGGTACAGGAGTTAAAACACCGCACCAATGAAAGCCAGGCGAGTGGATAGACGTGGATTCAAATCCAACGTGGTGAAGGGTTACGTTAAGTACATTCAACCCTCGATACATCGGCATTCGATACAACGGCAAACTCGGGTTCCGGCACTAAATGCCATGTGACAGATTAATTAATCTTCTTACAACAGTAAATATGGCCTCTGGTATCGGCAGCAATTCTCGATACATCGGCGAAACTGAGATTTACAAACACTGCCGATGTATCAAGGGTTGACTGTAATAGAGAATCAGTCACAACAACCAGTCTACCACGGATAGTATACGAAACTTCCCAGTATTTCATTCATATCGCATACTTTCGTACCCATACATATTCCTGACCCTGGTTATTAAAGGATTCCCCACATTTTAAGATTTCTGCTTTAAAAGCTAGCTGCTTGTCCCATTGGGATGACGGCTTTCTTCTGGTTTAAAACTTCGCAAGCTAAACCATCCCAAACCGTCTCTTGGTTTCCCATTTGTCTATGAGGCAGACAATATATTACTTGAGTGCCACCCTTTATAGACTAGATTAATTTTGACTTCACTGGTCTCAGGCGTCAGCATATGTACAGGTTAAACGAATTGATAAGTCTTAAATAAGTCTTGATATCAGTCTTTAAAACGTCTGTAAAGTCTATTAATCTCTTCTAAAGACTGTCTTAAATCTTATTGTATTCCCTAGAGATTAAAAAACAAGAACCTTCTGAAAGTTAATGTTTCGACTTAATTACCTTTAATACGTTCCAAGTTCCAAAGGTTATTGGCAAATCGGCAAAACAAATACCTGTCGCCATTTTCAGAATTGACATGACGAAGGTAATCAAACTAAGCCTTATGCCATCTCCTTTGTATTTTATTACATGTTCGTTGCACCATCAAATTTCGGCAATTTTGAAGTTCTTGCAGAGTAAATAGTGAAAACTAAGTGCGTACCAATTCAAAAAAGTACGTAATGTCATAAACATCAAGAAATATAAAAATGTCCTCATGACGATTTGTACTACTGTAAAACCAATTATTTTCGATGACAATACATTTTGTTTAATATATATTTACGTTATATTTCTTTTTAATTTTTCAGCGCATTTATTCACGAGTCCATGGTTTAAAAAGGTTAACAAGTTCAGTAGGGTTAGTATACGTGGGTGAAATCATCCAAGACACAAATATCGAGATTAACTATTAGAGAGTCCATATATGGCTTTAAAATACCAAGTTATTCTTGTTATAACGAGCGTCAAATCTCCTCGATATGTTGTTGTAACATACACGTTTCGTTTGAAATGATAAAAGATGAGTATACAACAAAGGCGTTTTATGTTCTGTAATTGGTACGACCAGTCTTAGTGCGTTTCAAAGTCTTGCTGACAGATTTGGAAGGATTGATATATCGATCCTGTCATGTAGCCTATATAAGATTCAGTAGTGATTGCAAAAGACAACAACAAAAAAAAAAAAAAAACGTGAAAAAAGCCATATTTAAATATATAGACAGGGCACGTATTTTTGTGAGAATTTTAATTCAGTTAAGTGAGACTCAAATGATCGCCGCTCACGTTTGTGTTGCTTAGAATACTCGCGTTAAAGCTAATTAGTAGTTTTAATTGACAAGTAGCACACATATGTCTGACGTCATTTGAAGCAATTATGAAATAAATAAAACTGTTTACTCCAAGCAAACCTCTTGATTTACGGCATCGGACATGATCTTATCTAGACGGGAAAACAATCGGAACATATCGTAAACAATTTGGAAGAAAACACTCTTCAGCGATATAAAAATGTGTTCAATGTTTTGATATAACTTATGTTAATTCTTATTTTATTTACATATATTAAACCACTAACAAAACGTAGATATTGATTATTTTATGTCGTTTTGAAAACGAAATACCGGTAGATGAGAGTTGGATAGTGTTCTATATCAGTCATACATTTGTTGAAACAAATCTCTATACTGATATACAGTCAACCCTTGATACATCGACATTCGACACAAAAAGGAAACTCGAGGTATGGCATTAAATGCCATGTGACAGATTTATTAATCTCTTTACAACAGAAGCTTTGGCCTCCGTTATCGGCAGCAATTTTCGATACATCGGCGAAATCAAGATGTATCACGCATTGACTTAACATCCAAATTTTGCAGTGTGATAGCTGCTTTTCAGACCTGATTTACATCATTAAGTATTGTATATTCATTTTGGATAACCATGGTGGAACAAATCGTCGAAACTTTACCGTTATCAATACCGTATATACCGTGGGATTTTCAAAGAAAAAAAAATGAATATCAATCAGCTACTTGCTATGAATGATTCATGAGTACGTAGTTTTGCTAATCAAATGACCCGCCCATAAAGAAGCAAACCGTATTTAACCGTATTGAATTGACGTAAGTTCAGTGTAAGGGGGTACTAGAAAACTGTAATGACAAATGATTACTTCTGCTTGATATGAATCATTACATTTTTTTTTTTTTTTTTTTTTTTTTTTTTGCTGCGGGTTACTTGACTGCAAAAAGTTGTGTATTGAAGTTTTTATTGATAAGTCAAACGTATAAAGTCTAAAACCAGACTAGACAAAAACGAGTTACTTCTAGGAACCATTTTTACCATATTTGCATAATTTGTCATCGTCAGGCTAAAAACTATTTGTATAAATATCAATGTTCAAGTTTATAGGACTGTGTGTTTCAATGCTGTAGTATATGTGTATATAATTTCAATAATTTCAAGACCTTAATACCAGTTCATATTTCATAGAGGGAAAAATGTTTGCCTCGAAATGTCAAGATAAAATATGTACTGAAATACTTGAATGACGTCTCTTAAGTTAAAAGTTTCATATAGAATAGTACATAAAGTTTATCGTACCGTTGAGAATATATTTCTCTCTCATATATTTTCCTTATCGTAAATTTCAATAAGGTTCAGCTAGAGCAGGCAAAGCACCCAAGATAGAATTATATTTTCTTAAAATATACTGGTTTCGAGGTTTTCCTGAAAATAAGAGCCAGATCTGGATTTCAATGGTTAAACATTGTCTTTATCTTTGTTGTTGCATCTTGATTGTTCAAATAAACATACGTTTGGGAATAAAGCATAAACCCATAATCAAATATAAACGGTGAAAAATATCCAAATTTAATGGCAGTTACAATATATGGCAGAATTGAAATTGCGCAGTATATGAAATATAGGATATTTCAACGACGTTTGTTTGATATTTGAAATATTTTCCCTTTTCAACATCCATTTTGTGTCTTTAAAAAAAAAGACTGTCTTTTTGCTAATTTTCTTGCACTTGCATTGTTAAATTACTGATTGTTGTTGAATGTAATAAAATATGCAGTCAACCCTCGATACATCGGCATTCGATACAACGGCAGACTCGGGTTCCGGCACTAAATGCCATGTGACAGATTTATTAATCTCTTTACAGCAGTAAATATTTCTTAGGCAGTCAGTCGAGTGGACACGAAAAAAAAAAGAATCCGTTTAGCGGAGGTTGTTGCTAAGGGAGATCAAGCGTAGTATAAAGTGGTTTTTTACTGTAATGGTAGTAATGCTGGTTGGCCACCTGTAGCAGGTGACCGATACCGCAGGTTAAACTGTAATGAAAATGTATATACCTGTTTAGACGTGATCGAAATGAGAGTTATATTACGGATTAAACTAGAGTTCTGGACATGCTGGTAATACCATTAATGGCTCCAGAATAATTATTTATACCATTATCATAACAGCATTTTTTTTTCACCCATTCATCAAGTATTAATTAATAACTGTTCTACCGCCGATCAATTATTATTACACGAAAAAGCAATATTCAGTCAAACAAGTTCATAAGTTATTTACAGCTCGTTTAAAATTCCGTTGTCAGACTTTTACATAAATAAACAACAGTTTCAAATTTAAACTGTTTAATAACATTCAATAAACAATTTGTGATAGAAGTGCCAATTAATTTCAATTGGAAGTGTAGACTGAATCAGAAACAGGGTAAATGCACTATATTTAGCAGATCAATCAATCAGAATACTTCTTTATCTCACGAATATTTTTGTGCAAATTAATGATTTAATGGATATTCATTTAATGAACATTAAATGTTATATGAAACAATTGCTTTTGTTTTTTGTTGTTGTAGAATCTGGGCAACAAATTGTAGGCACTAACTGTTAAGATACCTAAGTGGATAACTTGAAAATTTTCTACTTGCCAGTTAATAACTGAATAAGTGACAAATTTTCAGAAAAGTTTCGACATAGCTAAGTGGATAACTGGCTGGCAGAAATATGCCACCATACAGAACGTATTTTTGTTATCGTCTGAACAATTTTGTCTATAAATCAGAGATAGAAAAACATATCATTTTCGCAGTTAGACCTACAAGCATTCTAAAGATACGTTTTCTTTCTTTTTTCCTTATCATACAACTAGCATATACTGTTTTAGATATACATTTCCTGACTGGTTCTGTTTTAACATTCTTTTCACAGTCGATTCTAGACTGATATCCGAAAAACGGACCTTAAAAAATACCCTCCTTTATTTATGACCAACGACAAGCAATTGGATTTTCTCATGGGCTACGCCAGTGTTCCAGTATAGTATATGTTTTACATCGTTGGCGTGGTCATTAATTAAGAAGTACCATTTATTTCAGAAAAGAAATATGCTTGGTATTTGAATTTGAGTATAAATATGATATTTTTTTATTTCGAAAATATTGATTTGCAACAAATACATAAACATTTCTTAAGAAAACAATAACCATGCTTAAACTAACGAAAAGCTTAGTAAACCTTTCCTATTACAACTGAATATATGCCATAATACACGAGTAAACCTTTCCTATTACAACTGAATATATGCCATAATACACGAGTCTGCACCTCTTATTCTAAAAATAGATATATGCGTCCAAGCTCTAAATCAATTGGACGCTTTACCCCGCTATAGTATGACTAGACTAATTTAAATTGGTACCTGCAGACCAATAAATATTCACCTTATGCATAATAAATGCTGCTCTGTATGGGAGTTCTATAACTTCATCCGGAAAAGAGATTTATTGTTATATTGCAAGTTTCAGCTATCTTGCTTTATTACATCTAATACTCGTATATAGATTTAGAAAACCAGTCCAGTGTATAGATTTAATTTTGCGATAATCAGTTTCCTCAAGTGTAACATAAGAAAACCAATCCAGTGTTTATTTACAACGTGAATGGTATACATTACAACTGACAGTTGCTGAACAATATCTGGTTATGTTTCATAAGCATTACAGGCAGATATAATGAAGTTTGGCAAAGTCAGTCATATTTGTTATGCAAGATAGTTAGAGTGTATTTGTTGTAAAAACTTAACTGCATCCCTAAAATGTAGAGCAATGCGGCGTTCTTTCTTATTTGCAAAAGTAACATCGTTCATCAGAGAGTATAGTGGTCGCCCGTCCAGACACATGGTCCAGACTCCGGTTTCCTCCCACATATGCCGCCACCAGAGCCATCGAGAGTGATTAATATAAGTTGTAAAATAAATAAAATTTAAACTTTTTAAGTAACATCATTTCGTTCAACTCTTATTTCTTTTTTTTTCTCCTGTATGCGTATTAATATACATGTTGTTGTTATTTTAGCTTATATTTAAAGTTATCAAGTATACGTAAAAATGAAGAAAATCACGTAGCTGAATTTTTTCCCAGGGAGAAAGTCTCCGGACCACGACAGATTGTTTTTATGTATATATGTAGGTACGTTCTCATACTGTTTTTATATAGCAATATGTCAGTGTAAAAATTATCTTCATTCCTGTAACGTTTGAGCTGTAAAATATGTTATATAAAGACAGTTGGCTACAAGTTACTAAGCTTATATCTTAATAAAGTGCATATTCTTAAAGGTTTCTGCTTATTATACATTCCGGTATAGTTTCACAAAAAAATCTGTGGCTACATTGATTATCAGCTGGGTTGGTTGTATCAATCATTCAGAGAAATGTGTTAGCTTGGGAAAGATACAGTGCTGCCATACTACGGTTTACGCGCAAAGATGTCGCTTAATACCACTCCCAATTTAATACAATGTCAGACAAATAATCATTCGACCGGGTATATCGCTCCTGGAACCACCCGATGTGTACGCTAATTGTCAAACAGAGAGCTACCACTACAATTTAAGACTTTGATATGTCGCTGCCGGGGATCGAACCTGCTTCTGATGGATCCATAATCTGTACAGATAGATCCACAGTTGAGATTGTTGCTCAGATAGTTTCGATTGAGACTTCAATGTCATTCAGTTATGATAAAATATTAAGGAAAAAAAACTGGCAAAAAAATCCATGAAATTCATAGCCAAATGGTAAAATACCACTAGGGAAAAAGAAGTAATTATCACCGCTCTAACCCGCAGAACGTTAGTGAAATCGTGTGATATATGTTATTTGGAACTCTCATTTTGGGGTTGATTTACCAAAAGTGGTTCTGTTTTAGGGAAACACAATGGTTTCTCTATAAATAGCCATACCATATCTCGGCGAAACACTATTAACTCTATGATGTATCACATTCTTGTGACACTCGAAAATGGTGTATTCTTTCAGTGTTTCATTTGATATGTTTGACATTTGTATATCAATATGGCTTAATTAAAAGGAATTATTTGATATATTATCATCGGCTGTGTGTTGTGTTTAGGATTTTATCGATAAGAAAAAAAAATATATTAAAGTATTGCTTTTGAAAAGTACATTTTCATCGAAAAGTATCGTCTTAATATTGTGACCCCCCCCCCCCCTCTCTCTCTCTCTCTCTCTCTCCCTCTCTCTGTTGGCTCTTATTAAAGCTTACAACTATGTCGGCTATGTGTGTAAAACACTTGTTAGTTAAATTCAAAATTTTTAACGATGCCGTATTGCATGAAGATGAGAAATAATGAGAAAAAAAATGAAAAGATAAAATACCAGCATGTCTAACATGTATTCTATTCAGCTACGTATTCCCATATTTTTATCATATCTGTTTATCGTTTGTTTATTGATGTTAGTGTACAACAGACATAATTTCAGTCATTTAGAGACTATATCTACTTGAGATATAGTTCTGCCACACTGCAGTATCAAGCTGTAGACGTGTGGTACCACACCCAGTCACAGTATCCTGACACCGGGCAAACTAGCCCTGGAACTACCCTTATATGCTAACGCCAAGCAAAGTACTATACCAGTACAGTTTTTACGACTTTGCTGTGATATTTATTATGTGAATTTCAAGTTATATTGACTGAATTAGCTAATTCAACAGTGGTTTCCCAGTTTAATAATTATCATGTTTGTTATTAACATTAGTGATTTACTGTATGTATTGGCCATAAACATAAGTTGCATGGCTTATGCTTAGTAAAATGCTTAAAGTGTGTGGTGCATTCCTCCAATTTTCAAAACATTTTAGAGGAAGTGTTTAAATTGACATATATATTACAATAATGATTAATAAATTGTTTTTTTTAAGAAACGAAATGTTTGGAATATTTTTGATATTAAAAAAAAGAAAGTGTAATTTGCTGTAATTCTAATGGTGGTTAAGAACTCATAGGGAAATCCCATCATTGCTAAAATACGAGTTACATTAACTTTCCATATAACGTTGTTTTACGTACCAATTTAATTTTTGATTTTTAAGCGTTGTCACAACATTATCTATGAGCTTCAAATAATTTCAAGAGGTTTACTGTAAATCAGAAACATCGAAGATGTTGAACAATCAGATGCAGTGGGCAGAGACATTTTAGTTAAATGGAATAAAAAAATTAAATCTCTAGCGATTAAACTGTGCAATCTATCGACTAAATATGAAGAATACTGTACCTTCAGAAACATCGAAGATATACTCAATCCCCCAATGAATTTTCCTCGGGGCATCAATCAATCAACCAAAGAAAGTTTCATCACTCATTGAGGAGCTAATGTTATTATTTTTTTTCTTTTTCTCTCTCAAAATATTTTCGAACTGTAAAACGGGTGGGGGAAATTCCACAAAACATGCAATCAGAACATTTGTTTAAAGCAATATAAGTAATATATGCACGAAAACCGGGATGCCTTACCAAGTGTTGAAATTTTGCTGCACGCAATTTGAACTTGAAGGTAAGAAATTCGAAACAGGTCTGAAATGTTATTAAAATGTTTTTCTTGTGTTCAAATGTCATTAGTAGAGTCGCAACATCGTTATTTTTATTATTTTGTATTGCCTTATGAAGCTCGCTCTCTGTTAATAAACATACTTATTTCAAAAAGTACAAAAAATCAAACGTTCCGTGAAATAATATGTTAGAATATACAGAGACCGAACGCAATTTGCTTTATGTCTTCCAAAACACGATGTTGTTTCAACGTTAGAATAACCATTAACGTCTGTTCAAGAGGAGCGAAATTCATCCCACCGTTAATATACTTGTACAACGTCAATATAACGTAATTATAGAATGAAATATAAAATCAAACTATAAAGAGTTGCTCACAGGGCTTTATCAAAAATCATGACGAAGTACAAAAGCACTACATTATTGCATTTGGACCAAAAACATGATTTTTGATAAAGCCCTGTGGGCGAAAATTCAAAAAAGAGTTGTTTATCTGTGATTTAACCTTGCTCCCTGTATGGAGCTTTTACATTGATATAAAGAGTTGACTAAGATAAGTTCACGTTAATCGCTAATTTAATTTGAAATTCAATTAAATTTAATATAATTAAGATAAGGTTTAAGCCAATATTTAGACAATCACGTCGTTATAATGTTTCCAACTCCCACATCATAATGTAACCTTTACACAACGTTACGTTAACGTCACGTGACTGCTGCTGGGAGACCTAATTCTCAGATGAAATTATGAAAACTAACAACAACAACAATAATAACAAAATAAGCACATTAAACAAAACAAATCTTATTTCAATGCTAGGCTCTGAAACATATCATGGAACTCTCAAGAAATGTGATAACAATATAAATCAAAACACTCTTCATGTAGTTTTTAGACGGCAGCTTGCCGTCTGTAGTAGCTAGAAACGCTTACCAGGCATCGCTGACCTTGCTAATTTGCATATTTTCCATGACATTTTTAACTGTACCTCTCCGCGCTTAGTGAGGATCTTCGCATTGTGATTCAGCACTTACGAATACGAATGGAATATGTTACGCAGACCTTTTATTCATAACCGTAACCGCTATTCATGTGCTGTTCTTTGTAATTGTGTTATTTTGTTCTGTAAACATCCATTTTATACGTGAACAATATATCCTTGACACTTATAAATCAGAACAGCAACCCATTATACATACTTGAAGATCTACTCCTGTAAAAAGAAAAAAAAGTAGCGCTTCGAACGTCTGTAATTAACCCAAAGTATTTCACGCGTAATTTTGCATGAAAGCGAGTTAGGTTTCTCCCAGAGCATTTCTTAACTTTGAATTAGAAACAAACATTCAAGTATCTAAAACATCAAGGACTTGTTAAGTTCTACACTTAAGTAACAGTAGATAGTGTATATAAATCGGGTCCTAGGGAATGACTTACTTCTGAAGTTCATACAGTCAGGTTCATGACACTAATTCCGGATTGTTTTGTAACAAACAGAGTGCGTATTCGATTGTCTTACTACCGACTATAGTTGCTAGAGAGTGTGAGGAGTTTTTGCGTCATGTGGCTTTTGCCTCTATTGTATCAATAATTAAGAATCACAGCTTTTTTTCCTGTGAATCCGGCTGCCGCCTCTCAGCTCATTGAGCGCTTGATTAGTCTTAAATACAATATATATTTTCTGAACAACATTTATGTAAATAATTCTTAATGAACCTTTATCATTCTTTTAATGGCGGGGGGCATAAAAATGGTATAAAATGATATAAATATATGATATAAAATGATATAAAATATAAAAATGATATAAATATATGATATATAAATAATATCAAATATAAAAATGATATAAATATATGATATATAAATGATATCAAATATAAAAATGATATAAATATATGATATATAAATGATATAAAATATAAAAATGATATAAATATGTGATATATAAATGATATAAAATATAAAAATGATATAAATATATGATATATAAATGATATAAAATATAAAAATGATATAAATATATGATATATAAATGATATCAAATATAAAAATGATATAAATATATGATATATAAATGATATCAAAGTTAAAAATGATATAAATATATGATATATAAATGATATCAAATATAAAAATGATATAAATATATGATATATAAATGATATAAAATATAAAAATGATATAAATATATGATATAAAATAATATCAAATATAAAAATGATATAAATATATGATATATAAATGATATCAAATATAAAAATGATATAAATATATGATATATAAATGATATAAAATATAAAAATGATATAAATATGTGATATATAAATGATATAAAATATAAAAATGATATAAATATATGATATATAAATGATATCAAAGTAATATATGATCATAGGTATCATTCAGAAGAAACAACATTTTAAACTGCACTTATCAGATCAAAAATTTTAATTTTCGTCTCAGGCATTGCTTCACATGTTTAAATCAACGTGTTTCTATGAATTAAATTACAATAAGCGGATGATCACGGCACTTTGTATTGACACTGCAGATTGACTCATTAACACGGCATGCTAGAGTGTTATATTGGAACTCTATCCGAACATTACTTCACTGCATTTAAACTGTCGGTAATTTAATCTATAATTTCTTTCGGATCAAACCTGTCTTAAGTGGGCGGTCAAGGGAACAAGTGAAAGTTTCCGCTTAACAGAGGTGACTGCTAAATGAAGGTTAAACATGTATTTCGTTGATGAGTACATTGACCATGAAAGAAATACATGAAATTTATCTTCTTTGAAAAAAAGTATCAAGTTCCCATAGCCAACCCCTGCATAGAAATCAGCGCCCTATACAGAAACATTCCACTGTAGGCATGCATTGTGTACCAGGAAATCTGTATACAATCAATCCTGGTCTAAACAGCCAGCGGCCATATTGGCCGTGTAAGGCAAGTGACCGTCTAAATCAGGGGTTCATCTATACGTTCATTTCAGCCCGATATTTTTTTTCCAGAAATACTTTGAATATCTAGTTTTCGACCCCCCCCCCCACCCCCCCACCATCTCTCTCTCTTAGTTTTTTTTTTTTTTTTTTTTTTTTTCAGTATTAAACCCGTACAGAAAGTATGTATAAATAAAATATGGCATGGCAAACTTTCTTGTTTGTGGGAGAATTAAGCAATTTATTTAGGGATTTTGTATTTACGTTAAATAATATTCCCCCTATATTTTAAATGTGAATAGAATAACTGCTGATATTGACAAGTCCTATTCAAAGCACCAGAGGCTGTTTTGGTTATCTTGAAATTAAGCATACAAAGTGCCTTCTGCAGTCTACGGATGGGACTCAATTTCACGATGTTTTATGTGTTTATGCAACATATCATTATTTTATGAGATAGCAGTTATCAGTTTGAAATTCTCGGATGATTCTATCACACCGGGAATCTGACTAGACCAATTTTAATTGGCACCTACAGATTTATCAACACTCACTTAATGCAAAATTGATGCGGCTTCGCACGTGTTCAATAGATCTAAAATAACTTGTTAATCCTGCAAGTGAATTATTAAATGTCATATCGCAATTTTCATTTATTTTGATCTAGGATGTAAATGAATAAATAATGCGCGTCACAATATGACGTTTGATGTATCAGATAAAACCAGACTGGTGAATAAGTAATGGTGGTTTACCTCCCTTGCTTGACGATCAGCACATAATGGTAGTCCAAAGTATGGAACGCCACAGCTGTCTTATGTTCAGTATTTATGTTTAAAAGGGTCCATATAGCATTTTGAGGGATCGTGTTATCATCATGTGGGGTTGTTATATCATAATGTTGGGTTGTAATATCATCATGTGAGGTTGTAATATCATCATGTGAGGTTGTAATGTCATCTTGTTGGATTGTTATGTCATCATGTGGGGTTGAAATATCATCATGTAAGGTTGTATTTATCTGATGGAGTGAATATTGGTGAGGTTATAAAGACATTTGGTGGTTTTAATCATTGTGGTGCAGTTGTCCTTCTGTAATGTCCACTTGACTTGCTGTGTGATGCAGTTGTCATTTTGTTACATCTACTTGAATTGCTGTGTGGTGCAGTTGTCCTTCTGTGATGTTCAATTGACTGGCTTTGTGGTGCAGTTGTCCTTCTGTGATGTCCACTTGACTTACTGTGTGGTGCAGTTGTCTTTCTCTTTTGTCCACTTGAATTGCTGTGTGGTGCAGTTTTCCTTCTGTGATGTTCAATTGACTTGCTGTGTGATGCAGTTGTCCTTCTGTGATGTCCACTTGACTTGCTATGTGGTGCCGTTGTCTTTCTGTTATGTCCGCTTGACACTGTGATCAGTTGATAAGTATTATATCCTGTTCATTAATATGCTGACATGTCCATGTAGTATGCTGTGATGTTGTTCTCGCCTATGTGGTTCATTCGACACATGTACTGTTCGGATGAAGTCCGAAATGTTTCGCAATGACGACATCGAGATGATAATGTTTTGCATTTTATTTTTACATTTCAAGATTTTTTTTACATCAGTGGATTTCATCTGAAAAGATAAAAAAATAAACCGCGAGCCTTTATTTTCTAAGCCGAGCAGGATAAACTTATCTATATTCAACACTTACCTAGTTTTCTATTTATCCTTTTATTTAAAAGCAATACACAGGAAGAATGAAAAGAAAGAACCTAACATATCACTTGATCTTTGAACAACACGTGACGTCATACATGTAGTAAACAGGAAAATAGTCACAGATGACGTCAGAATATATAAACAATCACGAATGAGTATAAAGCCACAGGCTACCGGCGTGGGACCCCCCCCCCCCCCCCCCCCCCACCGATACAAAGTAACAATTCAAAACACATTTTACATTTTATAACAAAATTTCACAATTCTGTTATAAAATGTGTTTTGAATTGGTACTTTGTATCATTGGGGGGTCCCACGACAGGTAGCCTGTGTATAAAGCTAAGTTTATTCGATAGGCAGTTTATACCATAATGTAAGTTATAGTTAGTGTTTATTAAGAGAGAATTTAACAGTTAAGAAGCCGTCACTCGCTACACTCGTTCTGGCTTCTTAACTGTTAAATTCTCTCTTAATAAACACTGACTAACTTAGAGTTTGCCCCGCCCTATTACTGTGTCACACTGCTATATTACGTGCACGTCTTTCCAAATATGGATGTAACACATAAATTTCGCCCGTTTTTCACCATCGGCTCATTTCTTTTTCAGATTTCAATAATGAAGCATGGAAATTTAATTTGAGTGATGACTTATTAATTAATTAATTTACTTATTTATTTTATTTTTATTAGTTAAGACATCAGTACACAGCAACTGATTGATGTTAAGGAAAGTACGAAATACATGTATGTAGATTATAATCGTAGATCTATAGAATAGCCTCTGTCAGCGGAAGATATCAAGGCTAGGAATACCCTGGAAATACCAAATCAAACGAGTTAATACATGATCTGTAAATTGTTTATGAACGTTATATCAATTTCAATTCTTGTATTTACCAAAATCTTGCTTGGCGCTCAGCATAATATTAAAGGGTAGTTCCAGGAATGGTTGGCCCGGTGTCAGGATAATGTGATTGGGTGTGGTATCATGCCAACTGTCTACGGCGTGATACTGTGCAGTGTGACAGCACTACAAGTAGACATCGTCTCCAAATGACTTAAATACTCTCGGTGGGACGTCAAACATAATAAACAAACAAAACATATCTTTGTATTTTAATATTTATTTTAGCATAGGAGTCCGTTTGGACTGAGCTGGTAATCATCATTTTGCGAAAATATTTCCGAAGCTCTTCATTCTTATGTTAATGTGTATATAAACATGATTATTCAAGCAACTTTACTTTATGTTTACAAATGACGTCAACATGCGCCAGTATGGAATTAAATGATAAGCACACCTCGTGTAGTAAACACTGCCATATATGGCTATCACGTGAATAGGCGGAGCATAATTTGAAATAATGACAAGCGCAGATCGCCGTAAACTCTCAATTAAGTAGACAAGTCTCGCAAAATCCCGAACTCTTAACAAATTAAATCGACCAGGATTTTGAAATTTCGGGCTCACTGATTGGATAGGAATTGCGGGCAAACTCTGAGTCTGGTTATAGGATAAACTGTATTCAACAACTTTTGATTAAAAATGTTGAAAATTATTTCTAAAATTTTAAAAAAACTGCATCATAAAATAATAATAATGTAAACCCATCATTTCGTTTAGACAACTGTACATAACAGATATTCTCCTTTGATGTCCATTCACAGGCAATACTTTTTTTTACTAATTACAGCTCTGTCATGTTGTAAAATGCAATGTATTCTATCAGGAGATATTTTCTTTATCTTTTCAGATGAAATCCACTGATGTTAGAAAATTCTTAAATGCAAAAAGTAGTTATGTTTGCTTTTTTTAAACTAAAACTGCATTTTTATCGAGAATTTGCATAAAACACTGGCTTAGCTTCCTACAGGCACAGTAGGCACATGCCTACACATTTTTTTTTCAAATATGAAAAAATAAAAACAGCCCGGACAGTGGTCGAACAATCTGTGCTATGGTATCAAAGTGTTTTCGAACTATTATAAACAATATTATATTTATATCTAACGTAAAATTATATATTTTTCAATAACGAGTGAGTTGGAAAAAACGTGTTTTTGTTTGAACATCTCAGCAGTTATTTTAATTTTAAATTATAAAAAAAATATTGAAAATTCGTCTTCCAGTTCAGTAAACTAGCAAAACCACAAACTGTATTATCTCAAAAATAAAATGACATTTACTGCAGACATAATTCACACGCACGCAATATTCATATATGCGTAAATTATTACCAATACTATGACAGTTATCTCTTAAGAGAATCCTATCAAAGACACACCTTAGGATTTCTTAGAAAATAATAAAAAATCTACTTTACGGTGATTTGATTTTATGAGGCAAAATGCATAAATGTACTTTTCTCCTCTGGGTGTTTAAGGGTACATATTTTATAAACGGCAGACCTAAAACAAGTTAATAATTTTGCTTGAAACTTATATATTGCCTTTCAGACATCAGTTTTTTCTAACGCCAATGCACTCATGCACGAAACTATATGTTCTACTTATGTAATATTTATGCCTCGATATGACGATGCTTAAGAGCGTTAATTATGTGTTTTCTATTATTAAATTTATATTGTAGGGAGTTCGTCAACAGGGTGTCCATAGGGACATAGGTTTCACTGTGTGTTTGTTTTGAGTGAAAATGGAAAATATCTCACCGAGAAGTGATTTAATTTATTCAAGAGCGCGCGTGCGAAAATATTAAGATTGTACATGTATCACCTTGAGATGAGATGTATTCCATATCCACTCAAAACAAATTTTCTTTTTATTTTATGTTTACTGCTGCTACATATCCATGTACATACCCTTTATATGTAAAAAAGGTAGTCCCGGCAGATCTATATCACCCACATTGTGAGATAACGTTATAGATATAATCTCACTGATAAAACACAGTATTTCAACAGTAAGCATTAAAAAACTCTAATATCAGTCAAAACGTGTAATTCAATCACACACACGTAACAATAATTGTTATAGATTCATGGTATTAGGTGCTTACATACGACAGATCTAGATGTACGTTTGTTCTCAGAGCGTTATGAGTGAGAGTCATGAGTGTAAAGGCTACTTATGAGTATTTAATAATTAATTACTTGAAATTCCACATAAAATGGGTATATTTCCATTACAAAGAAAGCCTCAAAACCTATCAGATTGTTCCCACGGCCATGCAAATATCCAAAGTCCCCCGACAGATCCTCCGTGGTAGGAAAAATCCACTTACACATTTAGTAAATCCAAGCTATGCCCCTGCAAAATATTACTAGAATGTGAGTTTTTGCAATTTTTAAAAGTTGGCAAATATACTTGTTTATTGTCTAACACGAGGGATCTTAAAATTTGGGTTGTCCTTGAACATACAGCGTTAAATAAATGAAAATAAGAAAACAATGAAATAAGGAAATAACGGTAAACCAACTCGATATCGTCAATTAGCAACATTTCGGACTTCATCCGAACAGTACATGTGCCGAATGAACCACATAGGAGAGAACAACATCACAGCATACTACCTGTACATGTCTGCATATTAATAAACAGGATGTAATTCTAATCAAGCGACCACAGTGTCAAGTGGACATAACAGAAGGACAGCGGCACAACTTAGCAAGATGTAACAGAATGATAACTGCATCACACAGCATGTCAAGTGGACATCACAGAAGGACAACTGCACCACACATTAAGTCATGTGGACATCAAAGAAGGACAACTGCACCACCCAAAATGGCGAATTAACCCTACATGATGATATTACAGCCCCATATAATGACTTAACAACCACACATGATGTCTTTATAACCTCACACAATGACATTACATCTCCAAATAATAATATTACAACCTTACATGATGATATTTCAACCCCACATGATGACATAACAATCCAACAAGATGACATTACAACCTCACATGATGACATTACAACCTCACATGATGATATTTCAACCTCACATGATGACATAATCCAACAAGATGACCTTACAACCTCACATGATAATATTACAACCTCACATTATGAAATAATAACCCAACAAGATGACATTACAACCTCATATGATAATATTACAACCCCACATTATGACATAACAACCCCACATGATGATAACACACGATCCCTCAAAATGCTATATGGACCCTTCTAAACAAATGCCGAACATAAGACAGCTGTGGCGTTCCATACCAAAGCGTCCGAATATTGTGACCGGGAGTTGCATCATGTACCTTGTCTTCAGTGTGATCTCGCAGTCAGATGTGAGTTATACTTAATTAAGGCTCTGGAACTGTAATGGTGACCTTCCAAAATCTTAAAAATGATATTATTTCCTGAATCTATACTATAAACACATTGTATGGTGAATTTTTATTTAAATTTACCGTTTATAACTTAAGTTATTGACATTTTTATGTATTTTCCCTTAATGTTCAGAAATGGTCGAAATAATACAAGGGTAAAAAATAAAAAAGTACACTTTTTTTTATAAACAACTGTTTTATGTTCATATTTTAACCCATTTTCCTGTTTTACAACAACTAAATATTAATTAAAATCAATAGAATTGAGCTTTGGACAAATATTTTTCAAGATATAGAGTTTTATATACATATACTCACATGCAAATTTTCCAGTTTTTCTGCCATGTTTAAAAACTTCATCTATCTTTAAAGCTAAATATCTCAAGTATGGATTAAGTTTAAGACATGAAACAACTTTTAAAATTTTCTGCAATAATAACTCTACATAATATGCGATTCAATAGAAGTTTTACCGTTCCAAAAGAAAATAATAGCAAGTTATATAAGGTGACTATAATGAAACTCCAAGCGAAAAATGACGTCAAAATAGTCAATATTAATTAAATAGTAAATCTTTAAATCAAAACATCATCTATATATGATACAAAAATGAGTTTTAAACTTCAAAAACACAAATATATCACAGAATACATGGTTAACCTTGTTCTTTTGAACAATATATGAATGCAACGGAGCTGAATATTCAGTATGTACATGTAATATCATAAACTCTGTCTGCAGGTCCAATGGTCCAAGATGTGTCTGTTAATAACATACATGAATATCACATTTACTACAAATGGTGTAAAGGGCCATGTGAAGGCTTTCTTAAGTCTCCATATTTTTCATCTCAGTTTAATTTGTATTTATTATTACCAACCTTTAAAGGTACATTTGTGTCTGCTCCAGAGTTTTTTTTTTGTTGTTTTTTGTTGTTGTTTTTTTTTGCATTACTCTCATTATTTTGTTACTTTGACATTTCCATTCATACCTACATCAACTGTTTATAAAGTGTTGCTTACAGATAGCACATGTCCTTCTGTTGATAGTTTGTTAACCATTACTGATTTTAATCAGTTTTTCTGAAGGAAACCTCTGGTTATAAATATGGGGATTACCCAACTACGTATCGGAAAACCCCACCAAATGATAGGAAATTACTAAAAATAGAATAAACCGGAAATCGACGATAATTAACGATTACGGATCATTCGGCAAACACGGACATTTCCGAGTGTCGGTGTTTGCCGAAGTTCATTACAGTTCCAGAGCCTTAAGATAGCTATTCAATACCTTAAAGCATATTAAAGCACACTTAGATGTACCTTGGGACGGTGGGACTTAATGTTTACAACTAGGCTTGTTTAGGTTGTTTGGGGTTCAGCATCATGAAAGATAAGAAAGATAATGACAAAAATATGAAAATATATATTAATTTCATAATGAGATGGTATCCCCATTCGTCTGTTGTAAATTGAAGAAATACATATTTCCATTTGTAGCTTTGTCACTCATGAAAATATGTGTCCGTGGCCAATTCTGAAACGAAGACACAACCCAGTGTGATCAAACGTGTGATCGCTTTCAATCGTAACTACTCGTCCATATACGTCGGTGCTCCGATATTCGTAGAAATGGGCGAGGTGTTCCGAATACCTCGTTTTATTAGCACTCTTAAGCGTCCATTGAAAATCACAACCTATCATACACAATGTATGATTGTTTTCTATTTATACTGAACTCCTAGGAGAGTGATAGATTAATCCTAAAATTGTTGTGGTCTCAATAAAATTGGTAACCATGGCGTGTTCACATAGCGTATAGAGTACAAGCAGGGAACCAAATCCAGGACAGTTGCGAGCGTTATGGTTAACTGCACGCAGGACTGGCGTGCGTTCAGTATGACAAACCGTATGCAACCGGTCGCTTACAGTCAGCTATGGAGTTGTCTTAGGACCATATCGCATGCTGTTCACGTGCTCTATATGCTATACATGGGTACGTCAACATCGTGGTTTATGACACTAAGATAGTTTCATAGCTGACTGTAAGCGACCGGTTGCATACAGTTTGCCATACTGAACGCGCGCCAGATTTAATTCTAGTACACAGTACAGGTGAGATATTCCATGATTATCCCAGCACACCGTGTCTTCAAGGTTGAGAAATAATTGGTGGCAATTTTCTTTACATGTTTATACATGTACATGCATTCGTTGTACTTAAATTATTTACCTATATACATTGTATCAGATTGTGCCATACGTAACCCAATGCATAGGATGTCTTTTGACATATTTGTCCAGTTGAGCTTTGGTCGAAATATTTCGGTTTGATCGAACGAATATCTACCATGCCCAAAAGGATGGCTTTACTATTTGTGTTTGATCTAATTCTTTTGGGTATTAACCCTGACAATGATGTGAGCATTTGTTATTGCCTTCGCGACCAATGCAGACCAAAGTCAGCCCGCATATCTGTGCAGTCTGATCATGGTTTTCACTGTTCGCTATTCAATCAAAAGATTTTCAGAAAGCACACCCATAAGCAACAATGACAGAGTCCAAAATGATGAAAGGACGGTGCCAATTAGGAAATTTAGCATGGTGAGACTTGATTGAGTGACTTGAGTATGGAGTCTAAGTCAACAAAGCTGGCATTACAAGGATTAAGCTTCTTTTATATCTGGCTTCGGAATGCATTCAATGTGTGCATAATTCTGGAGGCTTTGATTCATGCATGACTGCAAGAAAAAATATAAATTTAATCCTTTACTGAAATATGGTTGAATGGCAGGCTTTTGTGAATGGTTTTACATTTCTTTAGCTCGGTTTTTATTGGCGCTATAAAACAGAGACGTAGTCTTCCTGGCCCTCTGAGGAGAGACATCCAGTCACGGTATTTGCAGACAAAATAAGCAATGGACTGAAAAAATCAAGATTGTTTTATATTCTGCAAATTCTCAGTGGGACTTAACATCAACGTCAGGTCTTTACTTTTTATATGCTTCAATGACATGATGATTTGAATAAATTGAGGAATGGAAATGTCATAACAAAATCATACACAAAATTCGAGAGTGTGGGGGAGGTCACACTAAAACTCATCGACGCGACAAGTTTGATTCATATATAGTCCACAGTGTGAAGCTTTTACCTTATGTTAGACTTCTTTTACATTTAAAACATAATATCTTAGTGTACATAATATCTTAGTGTACATAAATAGCTTAGTATACATAATAGCTTAGTGTTCATAAAATCTTAGTGTACATAATATCTAAGTGTACATAAATAGCTTAGTATACATAATAGCTTAGAGTTCATAATATCGTAGTGTACATTATATCTTAGTGTACATAATATCTTAGTGTACATAATATCTTAGTGTACATAATGGCTTAGTGTTCATTTTATCTTAGTGTTCATATCTTAGTGTACATAATAACTTAGTGTACATAATAGCTTAGAGTTTAGTTTGTTTATATATTTAGGGTTTTTACACCTTTTATCTTACATCTCGAGAAAAGCCATAATGTATCATAAGTTTTTAAATATAGGAATTACTTATGATATATTGAACCCAAATCCTATGGCCACTTATTTCATTTAAACATTTTATTCGTTATTAAGTATCCATTATTAATATACACTCTTTGTAATGCTCCTCGATAATTACCGTACGCAAAACTTTATGTCGACTTTGCAGCAATTTACGTCTGCTGCTGTACGTATATATTTGTACCAGACGCTATTGGAGTAATCTATGGGCACTCAGCCAAGAATCAACTTTATACCAAACACGGTGCCATTTACAAATGTGAATCGAGGCATTCCTCTACTCTATCAATTATTTGTAATATTAACTAAAAATCTTTATTCCGAACACTACAAATGAAATTCCTGGATTCAAGGCCATCGAATTGACAAATGGCACTGTAAATGCTTTTTACAATAAATGATAAATGTGCATTGGTACTATGGAGTCACCCTAGATTTGTGTCCAAAAAAAAGCTCTTAAAATTCAAATTTATCATTTATCAAATTTATCAATTTTTATTTATTCCAACAGAATATAGAACACCTTTTTATTTTATTTTTACCATATACAAAATAGATCGACTTATTAGACAAAATCAAGTGTTTAACAAATTGTGTATGAAGTTTTAGTCGGATAAAATCTTTTAAGACATTTCTACAGACATGAGAAGTCTCGCTTTGGCTTTCTAATATCTGTAGAAATATCTTCTATAACGTCAACTGTATTTTTCTTTTGGTAATTCCCTTTAGTGTTCAAAAACGAAAGCAATATTATGTAATAGAGCAAGAGACTTATGTTATAGTAAGAGAGTTTAAACTATTGAAACTTCGTTTCGAAACCGTCTCTAACGCATTTACAATCGTGCAAGTACGTTAGAGTACGTTAAGGTAAAATCCCTATAATGGTTCGGACCACTTAACATCAACCAAGGACATCTTGGTTAATTCCATGAAAGGCCACGAGGTCCGAAACGTAGCGGAACCATTACAGGGACTTTACCTGAAAATCTCAAATATTTCTTAAAGACAATTAGTAATCCTTAAATTAAGGTCATTATCAATAATGGATTTTGGTCTCACTAATGGGTTAGGAAAATAGGGAAATGAGGTACTTTGTCTAATGGAGATGGTCTTAAGTGAACTAACTGATGGGACATGCGACAAAAAACAAAAAAACAAAGCAAAAGAATAACGTTGCGACGTAGTATCAATTCAATGTGGCCTTTAAGCAAAGATTTATATAATTCTGCACATGTACTTGAAAATAAAACCAATATTTTAACTGTAAAAGACCCGAAGACATATATATGTAGGTGAAAAGCAAATGTGTTCTTTTTGTTGGGTTCAACTCAAACTACTATTTTTACCATGAATAAGTAATTTGACAGCTCAAATCGCAATTACAGATGAAATTTGTCTCCGAGAGTCCCTTTGAACTAAATTGCCATATTTGAAGAATATAACACATAATTATGGAGAAATTCGTGAAATTAGAATCTCTCTCTTATTATATATATATATATTTCAGATAATACGTGTAATTGTACTGCTAATTTGGAGTTTCATTTTAGCCCAAAATACTCCATTCTCACTGAAACGCAATGATGTTTCTCTAAATAGGAACACTAGACTGTTGTTAAAGAAGAACATTTGATGTATTACAGTGGCAGGTACTTTCAAGTGATTTAGCTTATCATTACAGCGTGGTCTTTTCAAATAGATAGCTTTTTCGAAACATACGAAAGAGGTATTTTAGAGAATAAAGTACATATGTGCATTAGATGGAAAGAAATTTAAAAACGTTATGAAAATAAGATCGCTTTGCCTTATATAATTTTCTTCGGGTTCTCGTCCCATGCCACTTTTTTTTTTTTTTTTTTTTTTTTTTTTAAATTCGCCACTCTTCTTAAGATTTCATCTCAACGGAGATGGTTGCTAAGGAGTGTAAAACTACACAGTTGAAATAATATTGTCGGACATTCGTTTACATGTTCATGTTTTAACTATGATGACGGGAATATAACCCGTGTTTTCCGAAATGATTAAGTCAAAGCATAGATATAAATTAGGGAGATTCTCTGTTTCAAAACTGTTGACTGTTTTGTTGGGCTAACTTCCCAGAGACAGTATTTTTAGTATTTTGATGACTATGTCTTCTTGAAGCAGAAATAGTGCTGCAAAACGTGAAACAGAACTCAATTCCACATTACCCTGATACCTGACAAAACTGTCTGGAACTACAATATATTAAAGCAGGTAGCTACAAGTATCTGTTACACGACATCGGCTAGAAAACCCACACCCGAAGCGGACGCTCTGTTAAAATGTGAAAAACATATAGCAGTAACATTTCCAAATTTAATTACCAAAGCAAATTGTTTACGGTGACGTAGGCATGAAAGTTTTAATCCGCAGTTTCGCGTGAAAAAACAACAACAACAGAACAAAAAAATCTTAGATTTTGTGGGAATGAAACCTGCTTTCATTGCAATGAATGATATATTACTATGCATTGGATCAAAATTGTATTGCTTGCACTCTTGTTTCAAGCAAGCATTTCTATAAATTAAACTGCAATGAAGGACTTAGATTGATGCATTGTATTGTATTGCCTAGTGTCTTTGTTTCAAGCAAAGTGTTTCTATAAATTAAATTGTAATGAAAGACTTATTATCTTGCATTGTATAGACATTGCATTTTGACATAGCATTGCTTTGCGCCCTTGTTTCAAATGGAAGATTTATTATCCTACATGGTACATTGTATTTTGACATAGCAACATGGTGTGCTTTATTACCTTACGTCATGGGGGTTTGTAAAAAATATATTCTTTCTAAGTTCTCCTTTCTAAGAAGCTAAAACGGTTTTAATTTCCTCAGGGAAATAGACATAGCGAGGGACATGAACATAGTTATTCTAATTAAGGACAATGTATCTTTGTTAATTATTT
>CM037783.1:24015838-24065838 GCA_021229015.1 Solen grandis | reverse complement strand
AAAATGAAATTAGTATGAAAATAAAATGGTTTAAAAGTATGATATGTAATAGTAATAGTAAGTGTTATAAACTTGTAGAATGTTTGTTTGATGTGAGTAAAATATTTAACACTGGAAAACATTTTTGTGTTCATGTTATAAAATCTATCAAAAATAAATTTTGGATTGATGTCCTCAAATCATATATATTGTATATTGATAAGTTCAAAATTGAAAATTTTGATCAATTGTTAAATATGCCATTGTTTTATAATGAAAGTTTTATGATAAATTCAAATTATATTTATATGCCTGATTTATATGAAAAAGGGCTTCGATATGTTAAGGATATTATGAACAATAATGGTGATTTTGAAGATGTAACACATATAGAAAATATAATTGGCAAAAAAGTAACATACATTTAACCTGTCATAATCCTTGTCTAAATTGTTATATGCATCCAATACTAACTAGAGCGGATGAAAATAAGTATATATATAATATTTTAATAAAAAACAATGAAATTCCCACAAGCAAAGAAAAATGGATATCTATATATAACAGTTGTGAAATTAATTGGAATATTACATACAGAAACGTTTACAAATGTACGAAAGATACTTATTTACAATGGCTACAAACGAGAATAGTTCACAGAATTTTTCCAACTAATTCACTGCTTTTTAAAATGAACATTGTTAATAGTAATTTATGTACATTTTGTAAAGTTTGCGAGGAAACTATAATTCATCTTTTTTATGATTGTGAAAAAATAAAGCCTTTAATAAGATTTGTGAGTAACTTAAGTAAGAAAGTAGATCCAGAAATCATAATAAATAGTAAAAATATTATATTAGGTTTATGTGATAGTGATTGTAAATTTGATACTATAAGTTTAGAAATGAAAAAATATATTTTTTGGTGCAAGAAGAAAGAAATAATTCCTTCCATTTTAGGTTTTAAAAAGAACTTAAGATTGTCTTGGGATATTTTTAAATTAACAGAAGTAAATAAAAAAGAAAGTGACAAATGGGCAATTGTTAGGTATTGTGTGCAGGAAGATTAACCTACATTTATAAATTAATAGAACACTCAGGGGATTGTCTGTAGATATTTCTTTTTTTTTCTTTTTCCTATTCTTCAAGAATATTTTTTAACCTTTACTGACCCTAAACTTAATCTGTATAAAGAAAATTGTATTTCTAGTGGTTTTTATATGATGAAAATTATATGATTATATGTTAAATTTATATATGTAGATATATGCAGTTTGATATTGTAAGGTGGTGAGTAGGATGGTTCCCCGACCTACTTCCATCAGAAGACGGGGATAATAAAGGTTAAAAAAAAAAAAAAAAAAAAAAAAAAAAAAAAAAAAACGCACAACAATGAAGTGGTGTTTATTTCCGCCACATGGCAGTCACCAGCGAAACTTGACATAAAAACACATGTTCTGCGTATCGGCGAAGACGGAAACCTGTTCAATAACCTTGGTACCTGAAAGGGGGATTTAATTTCCCAGAATGAATGGGGAAAACAGGTGTCAATCGATTGGGATGTTGACAGTCAAAAACACGTTCACACACCTCTACATAGATAGATACGGAACCAGAAGAATCTGGATTTACTACTATAAATAGTCGCACCTTGGTCAAGCGTCCTCCCCCAAATCTGGGTCACCTAAGAGATATTTGTATCCAATTAAAAACCGTGCGTGTTATGCAGTTTTACATGTGCATGGTAATTTAATAAACAGGTTTAAATTTAACACTTAATCCAATTGTTTTCGATATCAGTTTTATATCGTAGGCCGTTATGGTGACCCCCCCCCCGTCGCACATACTGATTGTTTACAGTCGGAATTATTTCACATGTATATTCGAGACCCGGTCTGGTCATCCGGATTTCTCATTCGGAACACTTCGCCCATTTCTACGAAATATCCGAGCACCGACGGATATGGCCGAGTAGTTACGATTGCGGTGGTACGAGTCGACTGCTTCTATGTACTCGGAGACTTTTTTGATGAACAACATAAACAAAAAACCTGACACTTAATAATGCAGTCTATCATTATATACATTAAAAACAACAACAACAACAACAACAACAAAACGTTTTTTTTTCTCCCTTCTAATTCAGCAGCTTGCAATTTCAATATCTTATTATTTATCTACCTAATCTATTCTTAAAATCAATTTACATACTGCAAGGACAATTAGGAGAATTTTAATAAATCGTGTCTATTCGACCCGGATCCTGATCGTTGATGACGTAGCTGGCGAGCCGGGGTTGCTTGGCAACGTATCCGGGCCGTACTACTACTTTGAAACTGATCTGCTTAAATTCTTTAAACTGCTGAGGTCTGTTCCGGGAAATCACGACCTGTCATAATTGTTTAATAAACCATTGCCAGATAGGTTCTTGTAAATTAATTATAAATCAAAAAGATTTCTTTGACGTTGCTCGGCTATTATATCATATTTTGATATGAGGAACTAAGTCCTGGTACGTATATGAAAAGTGTGCCTTCCAGCAAGTACCACATGTACTTAGGAACACAATTCTCTTGTATCGCTGTCAGAAAAAGTGTAGAATTACCGGATGTCTGGTAATGAACGAGAATTTCGAGGTTTTCGCTCAAGTTTGGAACCGAAGTCCAAATCGTTTTAACTTGGTCATTACATTAAGAAAAAGAAAATAATCGGTCCCAGGAGCCTTTACATTTGGAGCGTGGAGTCGTAGGTTTGAGTCCCAGTCTCACGGTCGATTGTTATTATACTTGTTATTGGGTGCTCAACTTTCACGACTGTTGATGCTGTTTTGGAGTTAACCCCCGCTGTCATGCAGTGCCGTCAGTCAATTTTCAAGTGGAATAAGACTGCACGTGCAAAAGGCGCCCGGACAGACTACGTGCTAGGAGGCTTACTTGCGTGAAAAGAAAATCGGGTGATCAAATTGGGATTCGAACCGACAGCGGTGCAGGCTTAAGTGTTGATAAATTAGTGACTTTAACCACTCGGCCACAGAGGCCCTGCACTGGCCCCGGACCTTGCTTCTCATGCCACTTGCCTTTTATCTGCAGCACAGTCTCTCCATGAGCCAGAGACGCAAAATGCACGTGGTTATCGTGGCCCAGTTTTATTCGAGGAACATTTCATCCTTGTAATTAGCATGTGATGTGCGTTTTCGGTGAACTGCGATTGAAACATGGTGAAACAATGCGCACAGGGGAGTACAGTACGCGGAAATTATAACGTTATACAATGTGACCCATCTCGGGATCAAAGCACAGGACCGTTGTAACAGATTGTCATATGAATAATACTGTCCGTACCTCACGCCGTTATCTAGTCGGACACCATCGCGGGTTAGGATCGGGCACAAGTGCCAGGCTCGAGAAATGCTGTACGGTCACAAGGTTAACGCTTAACATAGATAAACTTGGATGATGAAACTAAAGTTCTATTTGCTTTTGACTATGTCATATTTCAATGCTAAATTGTTGTGTTATTTAAGGTTAACGTTCAGACGTGTCCATTTAGTGCATACATAGAAGACCTTTAAAATTCAGAGGTTATTTTCATATCTAACCTTTATTTTGCAGCTGGGTGATTTACGTCAACAAAAGACGTTAACATAGAGTTGTTTGCTCTTATAAATCATGTGAATCATTAATTGAACAAAAAAAAAATCAAAGAAAAGATCGAGGCGGCCAATATTCTCTCTTTCTATCCAAAACAAGAAATATAGACAACTGTTAATTTGTTATTGTAAAAACACATCATATTACAATATATAACATTATTATGACGAGAGAAGTCCCGATATCCGTATTGCAGGTGTAAACAAGATAAGCAAAGTATACTAATTTCTTGTAATTCGTGTATTTACTTACTTGCTTACCATAATCGGTCAGTGAAACATATCATTGTTTGCTTGATCTGTGAGCTGGATGTATTATAAATCAAAATATGTGTACTTTGAAATCTCTCTTTCCCCCCTCCCCCGCCTCTCTCTCTAGTACATAATAAAAAATCATGGTTTTATGGAGCCAGGTGGCCGCGCGGTTCATGCTCGAATCCGTCTGTATTCAGATTGTAGTGATAGCTGTTGCCTGGATATGCAGATCATTTGGGTTTTCCAGGAACAGAAAGTTGTAAGAATGACAATGCCCACCGGCATAACGTTCCAAAATATAAACAATCAGAAACAGAAAAACAGCTTCTAGCATGTTTTTCTGACCGATTACAACCATGTTTGCAGATTCCGTGCATATATTGTCCACATATCAGTGCAAACTGAAAGTATGTTTACCACCTCATTGTCTGATGTTTTTCGGCGAGACTGCGGCTATTGACTGTCTTTCTTTGTGATAAGAAGTTGCAAGTTATAAGGATCGCTTACTGGGGATAGCTGACGTCGTTGACGTCGCTCTAAGGTTATAAACATGCATGTTTATTTCGTATGAACGATTTTTAACATTAAGAATTGGGTCATATTTTAAATCAAAACAAATGTGACTGAATAATAAACCGACATTTGACTATGACACTCAGATTGTTGATTCAGTGAGGAATGTCCACATGAGGTTACTTAGTGTCATGTGGGTTTAAAACAAACGGCAACTAAGCGTTGTGACAATAAAACAACTGTAGGGTATGGTATAGAGTTTTTAATGTATTCAATTACAACGTTGCTACATTGTGATATAGCTGATCGGATGTCATGCCGCATTGTCAAATGATTGACACTATTAGTCACCAGTGGTATGTTGTCACAAGAAAGAATACGTTACATTGTATCATTTGTGGGACGGAAATGTCACTTATGCTATATTTGAGAAAGTATCCAGCGAGGCCTAGAGGATTGTATTTCTATGCATTGAAGTATGTAGTCCTTATTTAGCAATGTAGGTATATTTGGTAAAGATATGTCGTTCGGGGCGCTTATCAAACTAGTTTTGCACCGCACGGGGGTTGCATTATAGAGTTCATTGAGGGTTAGGCTGGCGACTCTCGTGGGAGAAACGTTGCAGGGGTAAACTGTCGAGCATAGTAAATGTGCCACCCACGGGTTTTAAATGTTGCAGACGTGCAATTCTGCAGGAGAAAAAAATGTAGATATTTTATAACGAGCTTATTAGCTGCTTGCGATCGTGCTGGAATGTTATTATTTTCCGTGTATTGCCCAGTTGGGTACCATTCCGAAATTTCTTCCGTAAAATAAATGAAATAAGCCTTGGGACAACGAATTATATTTGTTTATTGGATTTAACGTCCCGCCAACAGTATTTCAGTCATTTGAGACAGATATATTGCTGTCACACTGCAGTATCACGCCGTACACATGTGGCATGATACCTAGTTACATATTATCCTGACAACGGGCCAACCAGTCATGGAACTACCCTTATATGCTGAGCGCAAAACAAGGGAGCTATATACCAGTACCATTTTTATAACTTTGGTATGTCGCAGCCGGGGATCGAACCCATGACCTCTCGATTTCGGGGCGGACTTTCTAACCCCTCGGACACTGGGACCGGGCAAATATGAATAAGCATTCAGTATTCCTTGTGTCTACGATACACTCTTCTCAGTGTCTCTCGTTTTTCCAACTCAAGGCATTTGCATAGCCACTCCGCAAAATGACGTCTGTTCATATTAGATTTAGTGAGACAGGAGACTTTCTTAAAATGTCGCCCCCAGAGTCCCACAGGATTTTCAATTAATATGGATTATTTGTGATGCAAAGCGACTAGGGGTCGCTGACTCGCAGGTTGCTGAACCTTTGCAACGTGTTTCATACAACACTGTGCATGTATATGTGTCACTTGCCTACTTATTTGTGACAGGTGTTCGTGGCATGAAGAGCTACCATATGACGTCGCATGTATATAATCCCTTTTCCATTAGTTTGATTGATTGTTTGTTTATTGGGTTTTAACGTCCCACCGACAGTATTTCAGTCGTTTGCAGACGATGTGTACTTTATGCAGTGTGCTGCCACAACGCAGTATCACGCCGTAGACATGTCACACCCAGTCAAAATATCTCGACACCGAATCAACCAGTCAACGAATGTGCAGGCTGATCTTGGTGTGTACTAGTCGCAAAGAATTTACAATTGTCCAACGCATATAAGGGTTACCAAATATAATCTTCTTTACAGATTGGTCATAAATTAAACTGGTACACGACAAAGGTGTTGATTAAGTGTACCCCTGTACAGCGACTGTGTTGCCTAGATTTATTAAAATCCCAGATCTTAGTGCGGTGCGTCAACCACCAAAATAACGATTGAGACCTAAGTCCACTGCAGATAATCATTACAAATGTTGCACTTTATTTATATAGGCAATTATTTATAAGCCTGGTTTATTTTCATCAACACTGTACGCATTTTATGAAACGTATAAAACGACCAATTTGTTGATAAATGGGCCAACGGACACATCTTTAATTTTATATAAACATTGGTTTGTTGTTGTTTATCAAGATTGATATCTTAAAAACTATAAATAGATAAAGTATTTTAAGAAAGTCACGTGTTCTCACTTTATTTAATTAGCGTTCTCTTCTGCATTATCACTCTAGAGGGGGAAGTGCTTAAAAATCAACACCGACAACAAACAAACAGCATGGTGGTCGATCTCAAGCCCAGTTACAAAGCAACGATTAATTTCAGCTAAATGTAAGTTAGACGACAATATTTATAATACCTGCGTATTTTTAAATTTTCAATGCAAGGAAATGTGTCATTTAACTTGTCTAATCAGACGAATATTTACATAGCGTCTTTTTCAACTGGATCGGGTTCAACCTCTGTAAGTATCGACCTGGTCAGATGCCAGACGTAAGTAGTACGTCTGCAAAATCCACCTTATTTATATAGGCCGGGGTGTAATGGCATTACTTTTTTATTCCCCGGTGCTGGTGGCCCACATTTTAACCAGAAACTGACTCTGTCAGATATTACTTTGTTCCAATAAGCAAACAACATCGGGGTCTTAATATTTTTCTGACATTGGTTTTTCTGTGCCGATGTTTACATTTTTGAGGTCCCGGGTGCAAATAAATTAAATATAAATTAAGGACGGCAATGAGGCAATGGGAAACGTTCTAACGGTATTCGAGCCTGTGAAATCAAGATACCTCAGTATTTCCGCATCTAGGTCCGTCATTTTTCCTTTTAAGGTAATCCATCCATCAGTAAATAGTGATCATGGTCCATCGGTTGAGTGTGGGGATTAGATTTGACAAACCATTATAAACTTAGAGCAAAAAGGCCAAATACTCCAAGTCAATGCATGCTTGCTGGTTTTTAAGCATTTAAGTGATTATAATTCAATGATGGATGGATTACCTTAAGTTGATTTGAACTATAATTATGAACATGTTCGTTCAATCGTCGCTGACCGCCTATCACTATCACCTAACCACGGTGGGTTCAAGTCCCCGAAGGGTCATTCGGATTTTATTTAATGTTAATTTCAGCCTAAAATAATATGAAGGTGGGTTAACTGAAATATCGTCATGGAAACGGTTAACTTTAGCACAAGAAAACAGGTAGCTTCTAAAAAGGAAAACTGAAATAATGTTGACGGGACGTAAAACCCGACAATCAGATCTGCAGTCTGCAAAACATATTTTAAGGTAAAGTCGCTACATTTCGGACATATGGCCTTTCACGGAGATAACCAAGGTTTCCTAATGTTTCATAAGAGTTTAGTGGTCCAAGACGTAGCAGAATCATTACAGGGACATTACTTGTTAACCTTCTTATATTTTGGGGATGAAACATCTATATTGTAGCCTACAGATCTGACTAATCATGTATCATCATGTAATACATTTTGAGTATATATTCTTGATTTCAAATTCTAAGGTATACACTGCACCTAAGTCCCAGCCGCCATAATACTAGGATCGTAAAAAAAATGATTCTTCCTGCATGGGCATGGGGTGAACATAGGGAAGTTGCATAAATGTTGCCCGGTGTCGAGATAATGTCACTGGTAAATGTGGTATCATGCCATATTTTTTTTATGTCTACATGCAATATATAGCACTCCTTCTTTGTCTTAAGTAGAGGGGGCCTCCGTGAGAAGTGGCCGAGAGGGTAAAGTTGCTGAGTTTAACACTCACTCAGCCCCTCACTGCGTGGGTTCGAATCCCAGCAGGGTCATTCGATTCTTACTGGCCTGCGGTAGGTCGGTGGTTCTACCCGGATGCCCCCGTGCATTCAGGGTCTTCCTCCACCTGTAATTAGCTGGACGTCGCAATATGACTGAAATACTGTCGAAGTGACGGTAAACTCAAATAGTCAGGTCAAGTTGTCTCAAGTAGACAGTTTTGCAGTTTTGTGATTGATTTAAACCAATTATACTATCCGCTTAAAATAATTAAAAAAAAACTTTACTCGGTAATTTGTCAATATGAACCTGCGTATGTTGTAAATACGGTAAGATTCAGGTTTGAACCTTGAATTAATCGGCCCCTACTCTAGTCTGCTAGTCTGTGAGGGGACAGACCTGAAGTATTATTGTCTATCTGACTTACTGCGAATGATTTCAGATGAAAAACTACTTGCTTCCTCCTTTGGCATTTAAAATTTATCCACATAGAAGACACACTATCCTTTTTTTTATCATGTATAATCACCGTCCCCGTTGGCCGAGTGGTTAGGGCGTCCGCTTTGGAAGCGGGAGGTCGTGGGTTCGATCGCCGTCCGCGACATATCAAAGTCGTAAAAAATGTTACTGTTATAGCTCCCTTGCTTGGCGCTCAGCATATAAGGGTAGTTCCAGGACTGGTTGGCCCGGTGTCAGGATAATGTAACTTGGTTTGGTACCATGCCACATGTCTACGGCGTGATTCTGCAGTGTGGCAGCACTATATCTGTCTCAAGTAGACATCGGCTCCAAATGACTGAAATACTGTCGGCGGGGCGTTAAACCCAACAAACAAACAAACAAACATAATGTATAATCATTGATATAAATGTTAAATCCACCTTTGATATTGAGTGAGATTCGATGTGACTGGAGATTGAAGATGCACTTCATTAGCCTGTAGGTCATTTGTTCGAGGACCACCACTGCGTCTTCTACATCTTTTACTTTGTATCATTGTAAGGAAAGTACAAAGAAATATATAGAAAAAGTAAATAACAAGACTGGTGCTATACATCATTGGAAAAAAAAATAATTCCTATTATGATACAGCGTTAGATATCAGAAAATAAATACAAAGCCACCATGGCACCATACGTTGACTGTCAGGTACATTGTTCCAATTTAAAATGTATATAAGATAATTAATAATTAGACTACAGAGATGCCCAGGGGACCCCTGGCTCTTTCATTATCATATCTTTTGGAATCATTTACCAATTAGAGTCTCTGGTGTATCTCATACACAAAGGTTCATTTGCTTGAAGAAACGAGCTTCAAACAACTAATAACAATTATGGATTATTACACAAAGAGATGCAGAAAATGAGAATTTTGTTGGGAGGAGAGTTCTGACAAAGGCTTATAAATGTAAGCATAATCTCTCGAACAATGGAACTTTAATGCTAGTACTAATACTTTAGTACTAGTTTGTACTTCTTTATAGGGTTATTTATGATTTCATATTAAAAATGCAGTTGATATATGTCAATTTTAATATATTCAACTTTAAATCTATGATTTTATATTAACAATGCAATTGATATTTGTCCGTTTTAATTTATTCAAATTTAAATATAGTACCATAAACTAATGGCAGTACGCACCCTATGATGAAGAGAATACATTTTGATCTGTTTATGGTTTTAAACTAGGGCTACCGGGTTTTATCACCCTCTGGTTGCACACCCGAACTGCTACAATCGGAGTAGAATTGGAGTAAATTCTTTCTGGGACAGATGCGTTTTGGAGACATTCGTGGCAGAGTGGTTAGAGCCGTACTGACGACGTTAATATTAGTAGTGAATTCAAATACACATTTTTGGAATTGTTCATATATAGGTATTATTATAGCTTGTTTACAGACGATTGGATGATTGGTATAAATTTACTCCCTCCCTCGTTAATATTGGTGAAGTCTTAGTGTAGGTCACATTGCAAGGGAAAACGCTATTTTCGTAAACGCACATTCCGCGAAAACGGTTAAATATAGAATATAGTATCCACGAAGCACTTGTGATTGTGGCACCACGTGATACGGTACGCAACATGACGTGTTCACCAGTTCAAGGTAGCGATTTTTTAAGTTCAGCCTAGCGCATGCGTGAAGAGTGAATATGATCAGCCAACTGACAGCAAATGAAAATAGAATAATTAAATACAGGGTTTAAAATTCTAAATATAGATTCAATACCGTCTGTGACGGTTTTGCCTACGAAGGGAAAACCCCTCATTATTTTTACAATCACGGATTAATTGCATCTGGTGACCATGCGTCTGTTGATGGGTATTGATAGACGTAATGCAATCGTATAATTAAAAATCAAAGTCTTAGTCAAAGACTATCATTTGTGAACGAGCTGCTTTAAAGAAACAAAATATGAATATTAGCAGTCCTGGAAAAGTCAGTCTGCTGAAAAACATTCCCAGCTGTGCGGACATTGACCCATGTGGCTGGAAAAAAACCAAGTCAGCCTGTGAAAAACCCAGTGCTTAATTATCACATGAGCTTCCTTTAAAATTGCAACATCATCAATAACAACAATAGGACAATAACCCCCACCCCAATTAAAAACAACAACAATTCTCTGTATTCACAGATTTGCTTAAAACTTATTAATTTTACGTCGATTGGGAAACAAGTTCCTACAACTTACACAAATCCCTCTCGACGGTTCCTGGGTTGGACCAGTACTTTGCACCTGGGAAGGTCGTGGAGAATTTTTGCTTCCAACGGGGTTCGAACCCACAACCTTCGGATTCGTAATCGGATACGTTATCACTAGACCACGGCGCCCACAAATTCTTTATTCTCAAAGGAACATCTGAGTAGCAAGAACTATTAATTTATCTTGTATGATTGAGAGAAAAATAAACTAAAGAGGTCCAACATATAAAATATAAGAATGTTTTTATAAATAAGTTTTATACATATGTGTGTGTTATCGTATGATATGTTGTTAATTTTGTTGTTGTTTTGTTGTTTCTTGCCTTTTTTGTCGTTGATAATGTTTTATTTTTCATTTTCTAAGAAACTTATATTTGTATTCATGGTTGGGTAACCCACGGTTACTATCCATACGTCATGATGAATGGAGAGTAACGGACCGAATTGACCTTGGGTTTCCGACTGTCACTTACGTTTAAATGTTTCAAGTTTGGCGTGTCTGAAGGGAAAGGAGATAATAATTATTGCAGATGAGATTGTGTGTATCAGTGAATCACCATAACATTATCACATGATTTGTCTCAATAGATCACACGGTAGATTACGGCAAACCTCAACATTTGTCTTCATTCGCCCAGGAGGTCAGTGGCACAGTGGTGTGCACTCAGCCGTGGCAAGATAGTACATTTGTCTTGTTGCGTACAGTAGGTCAGTAGCACAGTGGTGTTCATTCAGCCGTAACAAGATAGTACTGTATTGCTGTTGTTCAGCAACTTTATTCCTTACCAATGGTGTGTGCAGTGCAGACCAATATAAGGCTGTACATTAGTGAAGTTTGTTAATTGTCTGCATCGCTCGATTTTTCAGCAAGCACCTCATAACCAACTAATGGTACAGTCCAAAATGAATAAAGGACAAGTCGAAGTAAGAAATTTGGCATGTTAGGTTTAAATAAGTTTAAATAAGGTAATTTAACTGGTAATTAGTATAGTTTCTTCTATTTTGTCTCTCTTTTTAAAGCAGAAATTCTTCTTTCTTGTCCCGGTCAATTCCGAGGGTTACAGAATCAGTCCGAAGCAAATTTGTCTAAATAATTGACGAATACATGCAAGTGTTAACATGAACGTATTTTGTTTCTCCTTAATTGCTGTAGCGTTCGGACGAAAATTGATATAATGTGTTAATTAGTTTCAAGTGATTTTGAAGTACATAGATATGGGTAATGACTGTTCGAAGAAATATGTTAAGTATCATTATAGTTACACAAAAATGCAACAACATCCTTTATTGAAAACTCAATAATTTCTCAAGAGTTTGAGAGAAATATGCCTGTCTGGCAATAGAAGAAAGAAGTTTCGTATCTGTTATCAATCCAGATACAACTTAATGTGGTTACCTACTAAACATATGAATTAGTTATAAAATGTGTGGGTAGTCTATCACGTGAAAAATGCCCCTAGGTATTTAAGTATTACCAGTATTTAACGCTAAAAAAGTTAGCGAATTTCACGCCGGATTATTACTTGACTTGACTATTTGAGTTTACCATCGCTTCGACAGTATTTCAGTCATATAGCGACGTCCAGCTAATAACAGGTGGAGGAAGACCCCGAATGCACGGAAGCATCCGGGTAGAACCACCGACCTACCGCAAGCCAGCTGGAAGGCTTCCTATCACGAGAATCTGAATGACCATGCCGGGATTCGAACCCACGCGGTGAGGGGCACGCCGGATTATAAGGTAGATTAATCACTGGCTTTTCACTAATGCGACCTGCATCCGATCCTATATCGGTGAAACGATGTTTTTGAAAGAGTATCTAGAAGCAGTTACCTCTTGTCTGGTTTCTTGTGGGTAACCTCTACTATAGTCCGTTTTCCTTTGTTAATCGGTTTTCTGTGAGTTAACATTCTTGTCACAGGGTGAGAAAAATATGCGGCCTGACTGGGACTCGGACCCAGGGACTTTCGCTTACAGGGCGAATGCTCTCCCGACTGAACTAGCCCGGTCGCTCATTGTGATTCTCCCCTATTGTGAATTAACGGTACTGTGACATTATCCCCCTCCATTTTAGAATTCGTCCCTGAATTCTAGGAGTTACAGGGTAAATATAACCATGTGCAGGTGTCTAAGACATACCTAGCACCGATGCCACAGTCCCTTTGTTGTCCGGTTACTTGTTTGTTACCTCTTTGTAGTCCGGTCTCTCTTTAGTCCGGTAACCCTCTCTTTTTAAAGTTTTTTTGTGGTTTGCCTTTCTTGTCTAGTTTCTAACCTTTGCTTTCCGGTTCCTTGTCTGTAACCTCTTTGTATTCAGGTTTCTTTTTGGTGAACTCTACGTAGCCCGGTCTTTTGTGGGCTACTTCTCAGTGTTCCGGTTCCTTGCAGGCAATCTCAAAATAATGCCGGTTGTCCTAGCAGCGATTACGAGATTCTGATCAATTTTCGATGGATCAACACTCTCTACTTCCTGTTGTAATTTGTTGTTTTACTTGTTGAAAATGAATGTCATTTTGTATGTATATGTTCTGCCAAGAAAAAAAATAATGAAGCAAATAATATTTTCGCCGCCCAATCGGTGTTAAGAAGATGCGCATCGTAAAAGTCTAAACTAAAAACTAGGTTTTGTTCTGTCCGTCCAAGGTTTGACGACCGATATTGGGTCGTGTTCCCAATTGCAAAAAGGATGTGTCTTTCCCCAATTTCAAGGAGATCAGGAACAATAAATAAATAAATAAATAAATAAATAAAATGAAATAAAATGCCATTCTAACAATATGTTTGGGGTTGAAAATAGCGAGTCCGAATAATACAAGAGTAGAAAGAACCAAATATTTTATTTATTTTTTTGTTTTATATTTTGTCTGAAACAACGCGAAAAATTCCCAATTCCGGTAGTCTGGGGCCGGGTCATGTTCCAAAAATGGTGAGAAAAACCCTGCCGTCACTAGTCTTGTCGCTAAAAGACTGAAAATTTATCGCGGGGACGGTCAACTCTAAAACATCAACGACATCAACAAAAATAAGGTTGCTGAATGTTTTCACAAGTGCACTGACCATAAAACACGACCACTTGGCGAGACTGAAAAACAGTTTACTTTCCAAATATCATTGAGTGCAATTTATCATGGAATCTAATCGTTTCAAGAGAATGACATGGGTAATGAAAATATTTGCTTTCTGATACCTCGATTCGTAGCCGGGCCGGGGGAGGTGGGGTTCAAAGGTCAACGACCTCAGTGTTGGAGCCTATAGTGAAATAAGTAAAATCGAGTTGTATTGTACATTAGTATGTAAATGATTACTGGATGTTAATCTCAAACAGAAGCCAGGAAGACAATGAACTTTCAGAATTGCTTAATTTCTTCTGGAGAAGAAATTGCTGACAACTGATTCCAGTGATAAAAGTGTTCGCATCACAGCACCCCCTGGTGAAGGAGATAAAACAGCAATACTACTTTTGTCTCGCGATTATTTCGATTTTAAACTGTTAATTGTTTATTTGTTAAACCAGATACGATAGCATATAACAACAACAGCATTAGTATACAATAATGGAATGATATGTCAGTATTGTATAAGACATATTTTACCATTTTAAACGACGTTTGACAATCCGTTCTTCTTGGGTCTCTTACAACTGTAAAATACCAGTCCCTTCGGCAGACTGGTAAGTGTCTGCCTCGGAATCAGGAGGTCGCGGGTTTGATCATCGGCTGCGACATACCACTCTTATGAAAACGTTTCTTTGTTTCTTATTCCTATGAAATATATATGTCTGATATAACCAAATTAATGATAATATTGTATTATACGTATCATTTAAATATTTTTTTCTTCTCTTTTTCTTTTCAATTCAAAAATAGTGATGGAAAACTATTATTGTGTGACACTGACATTGTATAATGCTATATATATATGTTTTGTGTTGACGATGTACATTGTACAAGTCTGAAAATAAAAGATGTCCTGTTCTATTGTAGAAAATAGTACTGGTGTAGCCCCCCCCCCCCACCCCTAGCATTTAAGGGTAGTTCCAGGACAGATTTGTCCGGTGTCAAGATAATGTGACATACAAGATACAAACTGGTCTGGGATCTTTACTCTGATTCCTGCACTCTGGATTTCTTTAAGTTATTGTATTTAATTTTGATTTAAACAAAAATGTGCATGTTCATCAAAAGCTTGATTAAACTGAAGATTGATGATAATGGCCTTTGTTCGGTACACTACTTCAAGTATTAAGCAACATACACGAGCATTTAACCCTTTCCCTCATAGAGGAAACCATTAAAAGACCTATGCGAACAACATAAAACCAGATCAGCCTGCGAGTAACTCGCAGGCTGATCAGGTTTTATGCTGTTCGCTGCTCCTCAGTGGTCTGGAAATGAGGACTTTATAATTAAATTTGATAAGGTTTAGCTGTGGTTTTCTGCAGATCAGGCTTTATGTGGTACCTATTGAGTGCGTCAAAATGAGTCTATATGAGGGAAAGGGTTAAACTATAAATATATATATATCTGAACAGGTATATCATGTTGACACGGGAAGACATGAGCCTCAGAACGAAAATTTATAAACAAAACGCAAAGTCACTGGAATGTGAACGTGGCAGCCCTATTCGTTTTATGAATGCAGATAATGCATACGAAGAAAAAACAACAACATATATCATCGCGACCTTGTTCATATTTTCTTTACATTTCATCCAACAACTGTCGCAATCATAGAAACAGATCAGTTTAAAAAAAAGATAAGCCCATTATTTGCAGCTGAAGCAGCCGATAACTTCTTACCGATTTGTTAGCTTCTTATTGTCTTAGGATGTCGTCTGTAAATTAGGCGAGATGTGGACGTGACCAGGAAAAGGTCAACGGCCGCCAGCCCGAGGTATTTCACAGCTGTTTACATATCGCGTGAAACATGCGTTTTCAAGGTTAGCTTAATATTGGGAGTGGTGCCATTGTGTTTCACTTGTAAAGACAGCCGGTGGCCAGTCAAAAGCAGACATTGTTGATTTGCGTAATCACATGTGATTGTGTACATCAGATTCTCTAGTACTTGTGTAAGGTCATTACTTGCAGTTTATGAATGGAGCCTCGCTCCAGATCATTATGAAACAAGTCAAGAGAGAGAGAAAGGGAGAGGGGGTGTAGAGAGAGAGAGAGAGAAGGGGGTGTAGAGAGAGAGGGGGGAGAGAGAGAGAGAAGGAGGTGGAGAGAGAGAGAGAGAGAGAGAGAGAGAGGGGGGGGACGGGTGGAGAGAGGGAGAGAGATTCTGGTGAATGATAGCAATGTTGTTATTTGATTTTTGAATGGAAAAATAAAAACGGGGCTGACAGACAGACATGCATGCAGACAAAAAGATATTCAGATAGGTTCGGGATAGATAGGTAAACAGGAAACAATACATATTAACTCTGACATAGATTTTGGACTTTATTTTAATAGGAAAAGAAGTAGGAAGTACGTACGTCTAAAACAATAACAAATCGCGATTGAGCCCGCTGAAGTGAAAAAGAAGTAGCTATTTCCTCAACATTAATTAGTGTCACGTATTTCAGATATTTCTTCCGGATTATAAACAGATTTTCGGCTGAATAAATATATTTTTGAGAAGTTGTTGATGCGAATCACGAGTTGTTTACATTTAATATAACATCTTATAGACAAGACAGTAGCAACACCCTGACAATAAAGAGAAGATGGAGACAGGAACAAAAAGCTTCATGAGTCACGAGAAAAAAGAGAGTGGATGCGAAAATATTTCTTGGGTTGCACTCTTTTTAAAGATCTCATAAATAGTGATAGTGTGAAATTGGTGTTATTTACAGATATTCGAAGAGGTTAATGCACTTAACGTTATACTAACCGGTCACAAAATAAATCAACAGATTTTAACGTCGGTCCACTGTGGGATAAAGTCCCAGGGGTCACTCGGATTTTGTATGTAAGGAAGTCCTTCTGCTGGCTTTTAGTATGTCGGTGGACCTACTACACAGGTGCCCTTGTACGCCCCTGTATGTAAGGAAGTCCTTCTGCTGGCTTTTAGTATGTCGGTGGACCTACTACACAGGTGCCCTTGTACGCCCCTACCCCCCCCCCCCCCCCCCACACACACACGTGTTATTTGGGACTTTCTCACTTGTGGCTTAACGATAATACTGATCTATCTTTTTATCCAATAATTAGAGAACGTTTAACCGACCAATATAAACAAAAATGGAAAAGTGATATTAATAACTCAAACAGACTTAAGTATTATAGTAAATTTAAGGAATATTTTGGAATGGAATCTTATCTTAAAAATATACAAAACGACTCCATGAGAAAACATTTAACAAGGTTTAGACTAAGCTCGCATAATTTGGCGATTGAAACAGGTAGGCATAATAATATCAATTTAGAAAATAGACTATGTATACATTGTAATCAAAACCAAATAGAATCGGAGTTTCATATGATGTTTATAATACAGAGCTATTAGAAATACATATATCTCGAAATTTTCTAATTTCCCAACAGTAAATAAATTTATATATTTAATGTCAAATATTTCTGTAAATATCCAGCTTAAAGTAGCAAAATTTTTGAAATATGCTTTTATTGAAAGAGAACAAAACAGTTAGGTTTATTTATTTATTTTCGGTTTCTTCTCGTATTCATGTGAACTATTTATTATTCTTATCATGCTGAAATTTATTTAGTAATTTATTTATTGTTTCCTATTATTGATATGTGATATTGCCATGTTTGATGCATGCAATTTCTTTATGATTTTTGTATATGGCCAATGGCATATTGTATTGCCGATTTGCCTAAATAAAGTTGAGTTGAGTTATTAGCTATAAGATTGAAATACTGTTGCAGGCATGCAAGGAACTATACTAGACAAAACTTGTAAGCACTCCGACTAAAGCGTTGTGTAGATCTAGTGACAGAATTAAAAGAACTATTTTCGGTTTTCTGAAGTTGTCCGCGAAAATTGGTTTCGCATGGTTGATTATGCATCAAAATCATTTAAACAGACGACAGATTTAGCCAATACTAATTTTCATTATTGAATGGGCATATGTTCTGGAAAATAAATTTGTCCTGCAAGTTTGAAATCGGAGTACTTATAAGTTTTGGTTAAGTATATGTGAATGTTGTACTAGAGACAAAAAGCACATGTATTTGCTTGTCAACTGGGTTTAGAGTCACGGCGACAGATTTTCAGTCATTAAGAAACCTATGTCTACTTGAACTGGAAGATACAGTGCTGCCACACTGCAGTATAACGCTGTATGATACCACACCCAGTCACTTTATTCTGAGACCGGGCCAACCAGTCCTGGAACAACCTTGACGAGCTTCAATAAGGGAACTATATCATTACCATTTTCAAGATTAAGGTATGTCGAAACCAGGGATCGAACACACGACCTCCCGATTCTTAGGCGGACGATCTAACCACTCGACCACAGGGACCGGTCAGTTATAGTGTTGTTTCGCTGCGGTATCGTGCAGTAGACAAGCTGTAGGGTGCCAAATCCAGCCATATTATCCTATGTCAAGGTCAACAAGTTTTGAAGTCGCCCATATACACTCAACGCCAAGCAAGGAACCTTTTGACAGCTTTGATATGTTGCGCGGCCGGGGATCGAACTCAGGACCCACCAATTTTATTTGCTGACTACTCGATAACTGGGACTGGAGCGAGGCATGTAGTGCTACTGATTCCAGTATCATTTTTTATTCTCTTTTTGTTGGGATGGGGAGAAATTACGTGTATGCTGTGATTTGTCAAAAACTATCGAAACCCGACTTATCGACCATTTTTATTAATCTTAAAACGGACCATATAAGGAGTAATAACCTGTAACGCGTTTTTTTTTTTTTTTTTTTTTTTTTTTTTTTTTTTTGTTTTATGATATGTGATTGGTAAAAACTCAATCCGTTTCGATCACATTGAATTCAGTTGAACAAATATTACGTACATTACTTCATCGTTGGTTACTCCGAGGTAAAACCGACCGATTACGGAATTAAACTTCCGGCCTTCCGGAGATTAACGAGTCGGTTTGTATACCAAACAGTCGATGACGAATCGGCATTCCATAGTGAGTGTGTGATATCCAGTAGTGCTAGTTTTGATTGGGACATTTTGTTGCAAATTAACCATTAAGATGACTCTTACAGAGTTTGAAGAGGAAAAGGCGCAGGAAGAATCGCCATTGTAAGTTAACTTTGTTTTACTACCTGTGTAATATCACTCAGCAAAGTTTGTAGACTGTTGTTAACGTAGGATAATCAATATGGTATATGGGCTACGTGTGGATTATACAACGTGTAAGACACGGCTGCTTTAACGTAGCGAAGCGGACATTATACACCAGTAGTATTACATATTAATGTGAATAGCCGGATAGGAAATTGCATATGCAGACTTAAACTTCTCTGTATTTTCTTTAATTTGACTGATCTTTTTGCACATGCATGCATGTCATTTTGATTTTGACAATCTGTTGTATGCGCGTGTGCTAAATACGTTCTTCTGCAATGCATTTTCTATGTAATTAAGGGCACGTGAACATGCACGTTTTACCTAAGCATGCACTGCAAGTAAAGGTAGGGTCTTAAAGGTATACGATGGAAACGTCCCCAGGTTAAATCGTCTCCTGTATGGTTTCAATGTCCCAAAAATAGCTAGAAAATAGTCAAAACGTTTCCCAAAACGCCACATATATCGCTAGCAATTTTATGGTGTTTATATTAATTAATGAATCTAAAGCTCTACTTTAGAATCTTTTGTTTGCGATACCATAAATTATGATTCGCCCCATCCAACTTCGAGCCCATGTGAGCCAAAGCACGAGGTCGTATAATTATGTCGTTAATAACAAGATATAGGTCAAACTTTGTACATTAATCGCCCCGGAACACTAAACCGTCGACATTCTAGCCCATTCTAACAAAAGACAGTATAAATCAGTACTAGTAGACAGTATGTGAAGTTGGTTAGTAGGGGATATAGGTAGCGGTCACGTGAGAAATTTCAGCTGTAATATGCATGCGGGACTGGGCAATTTTTACCTGCCTCAAAGATCACTTTCACTTGCAAGATTTGTGTTCTCATTTTTATCGGGAACTCGACATTTGTATTATCTCCATGGATGCATTTTATGGACATAGATTCTGCAGGTAACAAAATTTTATGAAACAACTGCGTTAATCTAGATACAAATGTCATTCAATCATCAGATAAGATAAAACATTGCATATGAGGTCATTTATTTTTGTGTTCCAATTAGTTTTGGTGCAAATTAATCCAATAAATATGAAGCAAGGCTTCATAGTAATGTTGACCTCCGCGCAAAATTGATGCAGAAAATCGTCCATATTTTGTATGTGCAATTTTCTAGGCATTATTCTGCAAAATATATCACAAAACTGTGCGATACAACATTGAAAGTACATATACACCTACGAGGTATCCGGTTTCTCTCAAAGTTTGTACTATAAACATCACTGGATGTAAATTATTAATCGCCCGGAGCAGCAGGTGTCTGTTCCAGTGTTAAATATGTCACGTGATTCAAGTCTGGATAGAAGTAAAACTGGATTATTAAGTAAGGAATCCAGTTGAATTCGACTTGCTTTAAATAGAACCTAAACTATCCTGGATATTCTAAAAATAGATCTTGTACCAGGATTTATTTACCTTGCCCCATTACATTTTCTCTCTCTCTCTCTTCTCTCTCTCTCTCTCTCTCTCTGTCTCTCTCTCTCCCCTCCCCCATTCTCTCATGCATTGTTCACTTCCACATATAAATCATTAGCTGTCTCTCAAACCATTATGCTAGTAAATCATTATACAAAGTGGTTAATTTATTTGGATTATGCCGGTCTTCCATAGGGCCCACATATGGAAATACTACATGCTTCATTCTCGGACAAATGTAGAAGAAAAACAACCAAAAAAAAAAAATGTATACATAATCCATAAACAATTCATACTAAAGTCTCCGCCTCGCAGAACTTTTCCCGAAAATACAATATTATTGTCGTATCATGCACGACGGTCTCAAACGCCCTCATTTCCCCATTATCTCGATGTTTTATTCTATTTTCAGACCTATAAAACCAATTAAGCAGATTTGCAATACTTAGTTAGTTAATGGCCATTACCGAATGTAAATGAAAAGTAATGGTTTGTTATATGGACGTGGTACGTGCATTTCGACATGCGACACACTTATTACAGCTTTGATTTCGTTATTAATCACATCATCTCTCGAGCATGCGCCGTCGAGAAATATCAAGGAATCTTACTGATACCCAAACGCTTATCTGAAGATTGTGGGTTCGAACCTCGCTGGGGCAAGGATATTTCATGGTCTTCCCAGGCGCAAAGTACTGGTCCAACCCAGGAACTGTCGAGAGGGATAAGTATAAGTTATAAGAATGTGTTTTCCATCGACGGAAAATAAATACGTTTTAAAAGACTTATCGCCTCAAGCGGCATTTTACTTATCCTACAGGGAACAACGACCCTACAATAGCACACATATGTATATTTGAGATATGGAATAAATAAATGCATGACTGCTTGTCACTACCAAATGAATACCCCAGGTTGTTTATACATACTTTTGACTATGAAATAAACTGTGATCACGTTATATACATATGAGCTAATCATGCTTCGTTGTTAAAGGTTTGTTTTTATGACCTGTTGGCTAGTGCGTTCCAATTTTGGCCTCGGTGCGGCGGGACGCCTAGGGTTCGATCCTGATTGAATTTCAGGACTGGTAAACCCGGTGTCAGGATAACGTGACCGGTTGTGGTATCATGACACATGTCTACTGCGTGAAATTGCTGTGTGATAGCACTGTATCTGTCTCAAATAAACATTTTCTCCAAATGACTGAAATAGTCGGCGAGACGTAAAACCCAATAAACTATTCTCTCCCATGAACAGGAACTTTAACTTTTTTGATCAAATAATAATGGCGATTGAATTACTCTAACGTGCAGGCGGGATAGTCCCAGATGCGGTTAATGATGAATTGGTGGAGATACCAGCCCGTGTTGGTTACCTAATTAACACTTTTACGGGGTTTTAGAAAAAAATGTCTATTTTTATGACTTGTACATTGTACATTGCCTAGAAACAATGCATATTGGTCCGCCTCGGGTGCAGGAGGTCGTGGGTTCGATCCCGGGCCGCGACATACGAAAATCGTAAAAAAATGGTAGGTATAGCTCCCTTGCTTGGCGCTCAGCATATAAGGGTAGTTCCAGGACTGCTTGGTCCGGTGTCAGGATAATGTGTCTGGGTATGGTATCATGCCACATGTCTACGGCGTGATACTGCAGTGTGGGCAGCACTATATCTGTCTCAAGTTGTATTATGTAGTATGTCTCAAGTAGACACCGTTTCCAAATGACTGAAATACTGTCGGTGGGACGTGAAACCCAACAAACAAACAAACAATGCATATTGAAATACAAAAGGTAGATACTAATACTGGGTCATGTGATCACATAAGATTTCTGTTGAAGTAAATTGGAGTGTTTACATATAGTTTATCATCAATGGAATTATAATAAGAATGAACAAATAATTTAACCAGCTATGATATGAAGTCATTTGTCTTCTGCGTGCGACATAACCTCATATACAGTAAATAAATAAATAAATAAATAAATAAATAAATAAATAAATAAATAAATAATAAAATAATAAAATAAAGTAAATACAAAAAAAACCCCGAACTTTCTAAGAAATATTTTATTAAACCTGTGCTTTTAATTCATTAAAGACGACCGCGATGTAAATCATTGCGACATTGACGTAGTTATTAACCGATTTCTAGAACAGAAAGTGTCCGCTTAGTATTTTTCGTCTGCTGATTATCTGTCGTCTGCTCATTGATTCTTGGAGACACAGCATGCGTAGTTGCTGTTGTTTACCGGCGAACCAGCTGTCTCCTGATTCCTATAACAATATCAGACACTTGTTAATGACATTTCTATTAGCCAGGAAAGATCGTTTTTTTCTCTCTGAGAATCAGGCAAAGTTCAAAACAAAATGAATAGACTTGTATATATGAATTAAGCAATGCTTTCTTTCAAATTCCATATCCATTTTTTTTTTGCTTATTTCATGCAATTTTGTCTGTCTGTCTGTGTTTTTATATTTCTTATGGATAGATATTAAAACAATCTAACATGCATATACTAAAATAAACCTTCGAATGCTTTTGTACCAGGAATGAACCCTACTGTATAGATCTCCTAATTCAATTGTAGTGTTTGACAAATAAAAATATCTGATACAATTTCAAAGAACAAATCTATTCATAGCACTAGTTTGGACTGTAGGCACTGTTTGTTGCTTGCTGGTGTTTAACATCCCACCAACACTATTTCAATCATTAGTGGACCTTACATTAGACATGCAGATATAGTGCTGCCATACCGTATTACGTCGTAGACACGTGGTATAATTCCACACCCAGTCACAGTATCCTCAGAATGGCAAATCAGTCCCGGAATAACCCATAAATGTAAGCGCCAATCATTTCCTCTTGTAATGGTTCCTCTACGTCTTGGACCACTTAACCTCTACCAAGATAACCAAGGTACCTTAATGAAACATTAGGAAACCTTGGTTATCTCCGTGAAAGGCCATGGGGTCCGAAATGTAGCGGAACCATTACAGGGACTTTACCTTAAGAGACTTTATTATGACGCGACCGAGAATTGCACCCACGACCCCTCGGTAATATACAAAATAAACACTTGGACCATAAATGAAAAGTAAAAGCCGTCTTTGCTTCACATTGTTCGCTGAAGGCTATCATTAACTAAATCAACTAATAATTCTTTCTATTTGATAGCACGTCTACCATTGGCGCTTCATTTCATCTGCTTATAACATTTTCAAGATCGAGTTCTCATTATGACCTTGAACTCCTCCGATTTCTCCATACTACTCAAATGTCACGCTATATTTCAGTTATTTTATCTAATTCCATCGCTATACTTGATGATTTGTTAGGGTTATATTTGCATGATAGTAAATTTAATCCTATAACATCAGTCATTATGTTGTTACATATTGGTAAACAGGTGTAAGTCACTTGTAGATATCTGACAATTCCCACAAGTGTCTCTATTGTCACGTGGAATCAATCCATATAAACTATAATTATTTATTTATTTTACTATGATTTGACTAGCAGCAGCAGCAGCAGCAGCAGCAGCAACGACAGCAAATTCTCTTTGGCACATATGATGGCGTTCACTTTGAAATAATACGGATCACATGTCCAAACGGGCGACCAAGAGTTTGAATTTTATGCTGACGTTGCTTGATTAAAGTGCTATTGTTGTTATTGATGATGATGCAGTGGTGGTGATATTGGTATTGATCTGTTGTTGTTGATGATGATGAACATGTTGATAATTGGAAAATGGAAGAAGTAAATAAATAATAAAAAAAAAACGCCATTTAAATAGGCAATTCCGTGTTTCTTTAAAAAAAAAAAATATTTACCCAATTGCCATCTTTAAAAAAAAAAACAACAACAGCAAAAACAACAACATAAAACAACAGCATTTTGGATCTTCAAGTATTATGTAGCATAGAAAGTAGTATAAGGAGGGGACATTTCAGGAAGCCATGATGAATTAAAGGCGTTGCTTTATAAGAAAATATTACCGCCGCTTATAGATATCCTGTTTTGATGAATAAGGTCAATGTATGACAGGTACGTGTACCTCGTCTAATTCTGGAGAATAATTAATTAATATAAAACTATTGATAGACAAATGCGTTATAAATACTCGTATTGCAGGGACGTCAAATTCCTATAGACACATTAACAGCTAAAGCTGGTGTTGTTTTACTTACCTGTCCATTTTCATTTCAGGTTTACACAAAAATATTTTTAAAAAATGACAGTAATCAAATCTTAAAGGTCAGACGGGGTGATATTAATGTTACTACCATGTATCACGAATGTGATCACGTGTATTAATATATAAGATGTAAAGTTGTGGGAATACGAGTCACGTGAGGTCGTTTCGCGTGATCTGTTATTCCTGAGGTGTAATGCTTGTCGGCACGTGACAAAGACAAAGTTTTGAACTTATCAACAAAATAATAAATAACTTCTATCGCGTATAAAATGTCAGTTTTATATTTTGGTTGTTTGGAGCCCACCCTTACTTCTGTAACATTTTGTCATTGTCATTGTAATAGTGTGAAATTCACGAATTATTCCAGATTTCTTTAATTGCAGTTACTTCCGGTCAAAATATCAACTAATATATTTATTTTAAACATTATGCGAAGTGGGCAGGATTCATTTACGTTATTAACTTGGTAAGTTCGAATAAATTGTAAGATGCTTGCAAAGACACGAACAAACAAACAAACAAACAAACAAACAAACGTATATTAACATTTTTATCTTCATTATAAGTATCTTGTAAACATTTTAGATTGGTTATATAATGATATTGTTTTCAGCGCAATCTTAAAGTACATTTTCTCTTCATGTCACGCGATATATCTGTCCAGGTGGTATCAAATTACCACGTGCACTTAAGGCGGGAGCCGAAATAGCAAGGGCGTTACTGTGCTTTATGAGATGTGATATAACCTATCTCTCGCCTCCTCGCTAATTATAAAATCATTAACGTTAAACAAGTATAATAATGTAAAAGCTAATTAAAGGTATGGATTGTCATCTAATGCATTAAGCAACAGAAATAGCATGACTATATTGATGAGAGTGTTTTCTTGCTTGTTTACATGCGTTTTTTTTTTGTGTGTTTGCTTTTTGTGATTTTTGAACTATTCATTGAAGAATCTAACATTTTAATTCAGTTAGATAATTGAAGAAAATGAAATAGGGTTATTAAGGTAATTTAATTGAGATTATCGTTTTGATAACAGACACGTGTGGAACCTTATTCCCCAGTATCTGAGTGGTTTGTCACAAAACTATCAGGATCAATTAGGTTGCGCTCCTCTATGTCAAAACATCTTAATTGATCTTATGTTATTTTTATTATTATTTAACTGTTTTCATTTAACAGACAAAATAAGGCACATGCATGCAAAATAAACACATAGTTATTTACAAAATATATATGAACGTGATTACAAAGGGCACAGCTGTTAATCTTTGTATCGAAGTAGATTATTCCTTTCTGTAAATAATAATATACCATTTCACTCCGAAATGAGATGTAAACATACGTAAATCAACGAGCACTCAACGAACGAACACCTTATCTACATGCTAGTGTAAAATTCCACACATTGGGCAATAATCATAGACATAAGATTTTCCCCTGTCACTGATTTGTCAGTTTAATTTAGCGAACTATACCGAACCCCTGGTGAAATGGACTAGTAGTTGTATTAATTATTATACTTAAGTTTGCATGATTTTAATAAATAAACGGCACGTACTATTTCTTACTCATGAAAAAGATTCAAAATCGAAGAAGTCTAAAATCATATTTACGATAATACAAAATAATGCAGGGTATCTAATTTGAATGCTTGTTTTTGTGCGGTTTTGTGTATGTCGTGTAGCAGCAGGATAAATCAAAGCGCTATTTGCACCGCAAGACTGTTGGCAGGTTTTACATGCTATAATTATAAACCCAGCATATCAGCAGAGTTGAACTCGATAGAGGTAAGGGCGAAATGACGCGAAAAACTCCACAGATTTGCCTACAACTCTAGTCACTAGTAAAAAAGCGGAACTCTAACTTTGTTTCATGATTACCCCGCTGGCAGTCTTTCATTGCCTTGGTCGCTTTGATTTGTGTATATACAAAGAGGTCATGACGTTACTTCAGTATTGCATGGATATACTGATACTGCACATTTAAACGGCTGCGGTAATTATCCAAATCAGCAATCCCGAAACCTCTCGCTCTCGAGACTGACCTACTGACCACTTTTACCAACGAGAGTAGTAACTGAAGTCTTTTAAAAGGTTTTGTAGCCGCACACCTCCTGACACTGAGGATTTAGCCATGGTTGTCATGGTGTCAGAATAATGTTACAGGGTGTGGCATCATGCCATCTGACTATAGTGTCGATCGAAGCAATGTTGTAATAGGTAAACCATCCGTCTCAATTAGGTAAAGTCTCATTGTTGTGGGCAAGGTTTTAAACGCAACGAGCAAACAAACACATTTAATGAATGTTTGGCAAACATGATTTTTGTCTTGAAATGCATCGTTTGGTTTTAAACGTATGGAATGCGTCTGCATTTTGAATTCATAATTTCGTATTAATTCGAAATACACAAACATTAAAGCCATATCATTATTCCTAAAAAGATGCATTTATCCTAACGGAATTTTTTAATTCTACATTTTGAAACTTTGTCCCCTTTTGATATTTAGATTGAATCATAAAAATATGTGCAAAAAATAATAAAAAATAAACAAATAAAAACAAATAATACCACTATTAAAATATGTAGTAAATATAACATATTAATGACATGCAATAGCTTCTATATCTATTGCACAATTATGTATGTTTGAATTGCGCAATGTTTCACACGGAATTAAACTCGGTCCGTTTAAAACTGGTGAAAGGGTTTTCCCCTATTTATTATGATGTCAGATATTTGGTGAATAAGCTTTACTGCGTTTCCATTTGGGTTATATGTAATGCAGATAAATGTAAGTTGTTTTTTATTTTTCAATTATATTCGAGGTCGCAATGCTTCAGTGACAACGTTGATGGCTGCTGATTTGAAGGTTATGAGTTCAAATCCCGTTGGAGGGAAGGATTTTTTATGGCTCTCACATGCGCAAAGTACTGGTCCCACCCAGGAACCGTCGAGAGTATTTACTGTAATTTGTAAGATCGTGTAACCCGAGTGGCGTAAAATAAATTAGTTTAAACTATCACTATTAAACTAATATAAATGTATACTAGCTGTATACATTAAATTGAGGGATATTTATCTTAGACTTAACTGCATGTGTTCTAAAATAATTTCCCTAATGTAATATGAATTTGTAGCAGAAACTTTATCAGGACGCAAAATATGAATGGCGAGCCCTTAACACGAAAGAACCAATCAAAACCTACGCGGAACTAAATATCCGGGTTACTTCCAAGTAATCTACAAATGGCCTTGGGCGGAATTTGATCAAAACAACTTGATAGGCGCAGCGCTGCACTGTTACAGACGGGACCTTTCGGGTGAACTAGTACGGAATCAATAGTGTCTTGTTTGTAAGGTACGATGAATTATCAGCGGCATTATTGGCAAAATGAGATGGAAATTTGGCATCTCTGAGATTCTACTGTCAGTAGCACCGTTTGTTTAGTCCAATACCCATGATTCAGCGAAGTCAAGTCGCACTCGCTGACTTGCGTGACCCATATATCGATGGTAGTACCTCCATGACCTCTTAGTGCATCTAGTAATGAAGGTAACACAAGGTTGTTATCGTTCTATTCTGCACCAGTTGCCCAGATGTTCTATTTTTCTGTACTTTTGCCTTAGCCTTGTTGTGAGTTCTCGAGCTGTTGTATTCTGTTATATTGTTTAGAGGTGATTTCAAACAGTCAAACTTTGGAGGAAATTTCTTCAATCTTGGTAAATATTAACCATGCAACATATGCTAACACCTTTAAGGTAATCCATCCATCATTAAATTATAATCATGATTCCTTAAATGCTTAAAAATGCAAGCATCCATTAACTTTAAATATTATAGGCTCATTTGCTCAAAGTCTTTAGAGGTTTGCATTTACTATAAAATTCCCATAATCACTTGATGGATCTTGATCACAATTTAATGATGGATGGATTACCTTAAGGTATAATACAGGGGATTGGAAAGGTGTGGGTGCAAAGTCCTGGAACAACCCAGGAACTGTCAAGAGGGATAAGTAAAAGTTGTATTAAAGACTTGTTTTGTTTCCAAGCGACGTAAACGATGTGATATTGGCCAATATTTATGGTTTGATATATATTAAGACTGCACAGCAAAGTCATTCATTTTTTTTTATCGCAAATAGTTCAAACCTCCAACCGTCAGATCTCCAGTTTTGTTTTCTACCAAGTAACAGTTGTGAATTGTCTTCAGTTGCCATGGTGCCGGTCAGGCATTGTTTGCGTGCAGACAAGAACACTATGCACCATCGCAATTGGTAAGATCGATACCCTATGCAAGTAATCGATAGGTTGATTGCCTTTACTACATTAGAACGATTAAAATCTGTTTCAACTCGAGGTCAAGGTCGCAGCATTTGTGCATGTTTGTTTGTGTTCATGTTTTAACGTCTCCACAACAGTATTTCAAACACATAGCAACCTCCATCTTGTATATACAACACAGTGCTGCCACTCGGGGGTTCAAACCCACGACTCGTCGATCCCGAGGTATACGATGTCCGGGTCAATAAAACTAGACCATTGAGCCTCCCAAACTTAACATCCTCTCATTTACGGTGTGTACAAAACAGGGGTGATTCTGCACTTTACAATTATTGTAAAACAATGGCCCAAGGCCAAATCGTCATACTGCTTACACATGACTACACTGACTTCGTCATGACTCATCCTCATGTAGCATCAGCTATGTCCGATGACACGATTGTTTTCCCCCACAAATCATCTTTTCTTTAATCTCAACTTAAACGCAATTTGTCACCATTTGTTCAGTCTCCGTTGCTCGTATCAACGCCTTGACTGAGATCATCCAAGGATGAATCATCGATGACCTATACTCACCTCCAGAATCGGAAGATTCATAAGTATCAATGTTCACCGATAACTGAACTCGGGGATCACCAGAAATCAGGGAATCACCCCATCGAAGGTGACTCAAATAGCGCCGAGATCAGCTGTTACTACCACTGTATATTGATATCGATTATTGGTCGAAGCCGTCCGCAATAAAAATATGTAGTACGAGTTCACCGCTGAGCGGTATAGGTACGTTTCTGAATCATGCCTTCCAAACATTGTTTTGACTCATTTGTGTTAGTAACCAGCGTTGTAGCTATAGCGGGGTTTGCGTCATCTAGCATTCCACCGTTTGCAACTTCTCGAGTCTTAGCTGCAATAAGACGTACGCTTAGGAGCTTTAATTGTTCTCTTCACTGATTTTCACTAAGTCTTTTAATGCTTTAAGTGGTCATTTAGCATCTGCCCCATCGTTAATTAGCACTTAACTGGATTAATTATAAATGCTGGATCGGGTGATGGGAAAGTAAGTGTTTTTTCTTTTCATTTATTTTATTATTAAGTTAATTAAATACCTTGTGCAGATGCATGTTTGCTGAAAGTACTCAACAGGTTTTAGGGTACTATACTGGCCAAATCTAAAACACATGAAATCTCAGCTACGTTTGACAGATGCAAATTAACGCGCATTAGCCATTACCTTATTAGAGTCAACAAGAACAAAGGCATTGCACCGAAGTGCATCTACTGCCGACGCTGTAAATGCGCTTAAAGATTTGAATCCTCTGTTATGCACAAATCCTGGCACACGATGAAGCATGAACATAACTTTATTGCATTTGTACAGCCTCTACAGGTAATATTACAATGCACTCACGTGAAACATTTGCTGTTGCATTGAAACTACCGGCATTCATGATTATCTCATCTTGTAATGAAATTTGCACATCATTAAACTATGCTTATGATCTTTGCTAATGGGAGTTTGAAATATTTTGTTGAAAGATTACGGCTAGCTAAGAGTATGACGGACGATGTCACACTTTTGTGATTTCCAGTGTTATCGTACCGAATTTCATTTAACACCTGTTAATTCCAAAATCTAGACTTAATTGTTTAATCGGAAAAAAAAATGCAATGAATAAGGCCGTTTCATAAAGTAAGTTTCCTCGTGTCTTGTTTTGCGGAAATGTTCAACAGCAAATTAATTTCCTAAATCAATAGCGATATTTCTTCCTTCTTCCTATGAATTAGATAGGCACACCTCTGTCTGCTACTTTAATGTTTGCAACTAACTGCATTACATTTTGCCTTTTACATGCTTTTACTAAAAGAGCATATGTGCAATTTGCAAAGCTCTAAGTACTTGACAATAAATTACTTCTGATAACAGTATGTGTGGGAGAGGCAGGATGGGTTGGTCGATTTCTGTAGGTCTGCCATGCAGACGAAATGAGCATTTATGAATTTAGATACTTCTGGAGCAGGCAGAAGCTATGCATTTTAGATCTTGATTTCTGTAATAAATCGATCAGGTATGCAATGTTTTCATTTTTATTTGTTGTCAGTTCTGTATCATTGTTATCATCATTATCATCACCATCATCATGATCATCATCATTATCAAGATTAACACCTCTACAATCATCGTTTTCATTATCACCATCATTAAAATCTCAATCATTATCTAAAAACTTCTAGTTTTAAATTGATAAATGGGGCCTCCGTGGCCGAGAGGGTAAAGTCGCTGACTTTATCACTCACTCAGCCCTCACCGCGTGGGTTAGGCAGGGTCATTAGGATTTTCATGTGAGGAAGCCTTCCAGCTGGCTTGCGGTAGGTCGGTGGTTCTACCTGGATGCCTCTGTGCATTCGGGGTCTTTCTCCTGTAATTAGCTGGACGTCGCTACATGACTGAAATACTGTCGAAGTGACGGTAAACCTCAAGTCAATTGATAAATTTCTTACATTCAAAGTGAAATAATATTCAAGTGGAGACATTTTCCGATATGTAAACAACACCATTGTCAGTACTTGGCGTTAGGAGAGACACGTTTCAGCGTCTAAGTAATGATCAAACGATACATGCATCGTCATCCTGATTATTTATCAGTGGCTTTATAGGTAAACACCTCAGCAACAAAGCCATGAAATGTACCGATTGTTACACACTATTTACATAATTACCCCATTGTTGAAGTCGTGATGCGGTACTAAACTGCACTTAGTTATTTGTGTAATTTATTCAGCTATGATACAGGTGGATTAAATGTTTTGGCTTTTAAGCTGTGGGAAAATAAAGCTGTCCTCACATTCACACAGTCTTGAGGCAGAGGAATTGAAATACATGAACCCCGGGATGTTGCTTTTTATTTGAGCCGAGTATAGCATTGGATATGAGCGAGAATTCATTGCGGTCATTGATGTTAATGATATATGCAGGGGACTTTTGGACAAGAAGTTGATGGAGTGCAAATTCAAATGAAGGTTACATACAGATGTTGTTAATCAAGATTTGTACTAGATGCTGCTCGCTTTTGATCTAGTTAATGCGCAATGTATGTAAATGTGTTTGTTGCTGGAGTTTAAAGTCCAAACGACAGTATTTCAATCTTCTGGAGGGAGTTTTGTCTTGTTGTTGTAGATATAATGTTGCATAGACAAGGAGAGATGCACCAGTACCATCTTAAAGACTTATGTATGTCGCGACCGGGTATCGAATCCACGACCTATAAGTTACGGGATAGACGTTCTAATCACTTTGTCACCATGACCAATCAAAAATATGAATAAATGCCGAATAGCCTGCAACGTTAGCCTGCAAGATTCAGTTAAAAATGAAAGCGAAAAAAAAGAACAATACAGAGAACTTGTAGGCGATATGAGCTTGTATACATATGTATGGCTATATGCCCACACAAGAATTCAGTCAGTGTTAGTATTTACCTTGTAGCTGTTATGCTAGAGAGCATTACTAGTGAACTTTTTGTGATCACTCAGTTGCCATGGCTATTGATTTTTGTCGAAACACCGCCCTTGCCATATAAGGTAAAATTGTACACCGTATCGATCATACATTTGTATGGCCCTTTTGCATTGTTTTTCGCCATGCTACAGAAAACCAAAGTCAGTGTCCTAGAAAATAACTTGAAGTACTTTAAGCCTAACGAGCGGATACAAAATGTATTCACTAGGTTTAAAGGTCTCACGATATGTTAATGTGATGGGCTGATGGCCGTTTCATAACCCGCGTTTCAATTTGCCTCGTAAATGTAATCTTGTATTTAATGGTACTATAAATCCGTTTGGTGACTGTTACTTGAGTGTGGGCATGTTCCGGTGGCTGAGTGGTTGGAGTGTCCGCCCTGTAACGCTGGATCGATCCCTGCGGTGGTATATACCGAAATATCCCTCCCTTGCATTTGGCGCCCAGCACATCAGGCCATTCCAAAACTAGTTAGCCCAAAGTCAGGGTGACATGCCTGGGTTTGGTATCAGTCCACTTAACTCCGGCGTGATATCACAATATGGCAGCACGTAATCTGATCCGTTGAGACAGAAAACACTGACTAAAGAAATGACTGAAACAGTGTCAGTGGGACGAAAAATGCAATCATACGAATAGAGAAAATAGTTTGACGTTTAGACTGTTTTCATCAAAAATAGGAAAATGCTTTGATTGGTCTAATGATACGTTTTGCATCAGAGTAAAAAAAAAACAACAAGAAAAATGTACAACATACACCGCCATGCCCAATAATTCAGTTATATATTTCATTTTAAATTATTGGGTTTCTAATGAATGCCCGTCCATTTACGTTTTCTAGTGAAATCTATATAAACAATTCGTTGCAATGGAAAAACCCTCTTTTAACTTCACACAGTGTATCTATGCCCGAATTAAAAACGTAGCTGATAATATCCTTCGTGATACTTTCTGAGGCCGAGATCATGAAATGGATATAAATGGTTATAAAACCAGTCCCTTTTGGAATCTGGCCTCACATCAGATAGGGTCGTAACTGATATAGGAACTGCAAAAAAAAAAAAAAAAAAAAACAACAAAAAACATTCTTAAAAGGTTCAGGGTGCAATTACGGATTCCGACGTTGCTGGTAACAGGAACGATATCACTGAAGGGCCTGTATGAGGAAGTTTCAAATATATTTTAATTTTGTTTGCAGAGGGCCTTAATTTCCCCATTCCTTTGTAGAACACAATTTGCTGACACGAAACATAACAACCCCCAACATTAACTAGTTTCGCTTGTTAAATCGGTGAAAGACGAAAAGGGAAGTTTATTGTTAGCTGATGTTTTGGATATAGCTGTAGCAAACATTAGTGTCATAGACATAAAACAATCGTCATATAGAAGATAAGGTACTCTTAAACTTTAGACTACTTGAGATACGTTCAACCTAACCGACATTCTTTATGCACCCCTTGTCCATATTATTGCTTACGAATCGCCAGGGACCGAATGTCTTACAGCTGGTGCCCTGTGTTTGGATGATATCTAGTAGTTTCGTGTTAGACCGGGGAACCAGGGTGAACCTTTTTTCAAACCCTGACCGATATATATAACGCTTTGTTACACAACTTGCATATATATATATATATATAGAACAGTTATGAATTATTAATCCCTGAGCTTTGCTGTGCTGAAATGAAATAAGTTGTGTTATGCTCTGGATATGTACATTGTGCCTTGACTCCATGATCAGTTTAGTGCCACGTCGGATTTTGTCCTACTTGTTGATATATTGAAGAGGATCGGTTCAAATATAGGCCGGTGTCATTAAAGGCAAATTATAAAATAGCTATTTTATGTTATTGTTTTTAGCAAACTTTTTGCACACTTTATACTGATTCGTAGCTAATGCATTATCTTGAACAAGCTCAGAATAAAAGTGCATTTCGAGAATATGACCAAGTTGATCCGAATGTATGTCTCGTAGCATTTAAATCCATAGGACATTTTGTGTCACAAAATGACCTTATCACTGATTGGATAATTTCTGGGTAAATTACTGTCATTTTGGAAATACTTTATTTTCAGGTCCATGCTGGCTATTGGACAAATTCTTGTGGAAGTGATGAAACAGGCGTTGTCTCAAGAGCGGATAACTCTGGGTGTCTTTGAGTGTGCTGAGCTGCTGGAAGCGTAAGTCTTTTTTCACATCTAGATACTATTTGGGAAATTCATCGGAAACAAACTCAGGGTAATTCTGTTATATGCGTTGGTATTTTGCAACCATTACTCATATCCTGTTTTTTTTATCAATTGTTCAAATTTCTGATACTCATCAGCATTAACAAATGATCTTTCTCAACCGACTATTAAAAGTATTGTTTATGTTTTTTTTATCATGACTAATTATTACTCACTAGTCATAGTTGTATTTTTTTGTATTCCCTCAACTTTAGATAGATACCATTGCATCAGTTAAGACCCACCCTGTTTTGTCTGCAGGTGCCCGGAGCAAGTGATGCTATGTATTCTACCCAAGACGTCTACGGGTGACGCCCTCCTCAATATACAACACAAGTTGATAGAAGCCCACTGTTGGGAGAACGGCATTAACCTCATCAAGGTCAGTCGGACGCTCTCCGTCCTGTCCTTGTAATGGTCCCGCTACGTCTTGGGCCACTTAATCTCTACCAAGATAACCAAGGCACCCTAATGAAACATTAGGAAACTTTGGTTATCTCTGTGAAAGACCATAAGGTCCGAAATGTAGCGGAACCATTACTGAGACTTTGCCCTAAGGTTGTTTGTGGATTTTGGGGCACACTGATAACGACCACCTGCATTTAGGCAATCTATCCATCATTAAATGATAGTCATGATCCTTCAAATGCTTTATAAGACTTTAAGTGCAGATGCAAGCATCCATCGACTTGGAGTTACAGGCTATTTTACTATCTATAAAGGCTAGCATTTACTATAAAATTTCCTGGCTCACTTGATGGATTATGATCACAGTTTAGTGATGGATGGATAGCCTTAAGTAGCGAAATTCTTTCGCATGCTGGTTATGAAAGATACACAATGTATCTCATAATACATACCATCAGTACTTTAAGTACTTTTATATCATGTTTAGTTTACTATTTTACACCATGATCCCAGCTATAGCTCTGATCTTTGCTTTTAATAGTTTTTTCTCTTTTCATCAGTTTCCTCGATTATATCGTTATTGTTCAGACGTTCAGAAGTTCTTGCAATTGTGATTAAAGTCTAGATGTACTTTGTTAAAATGTCAGGCGATAATAATGCCATTATATGTATGTACCGGCTTCTGTTCACATTCCTACAATGCTAATGACAACTAGCTAACAAATCTGACGTTAGTAGATTTTACATCCCGGAAAATGCCTGTGTGCGTCAAATGAACAATTACTGGGGTCGAGTTCATAAAAAAATAACGAAAAATGGAAATTGAAAACGTCAAAAGCAAAGAGTTAGTTCAAAGATTCCATAACTCAACCAAGATTTTTTCTTTGTCTGTCATCAAGGTTCTCTAAGATTTGTCAGACATAATGCTGTGACTTTGATTAAATCTTGTCGATGTTACAGACACTATTTCAAACAAGACACAATACGGTATTGATTTTATCTACAGGTCGACAGTGTAGACAAGATGATGTCACTTCTGACGGCCTCAAACACGCCGGAGAATCCAGTCAAGTTCGACAGGGCCGCGGACTTCAGCAGCGTGCTGATCGGGTTCCCAACGGACGAGATGAGCCCCGAGGACTTCCAAATCACCAAGCATTCCTACTTATTCCACGAGACGGACCTGGAGCCTATACCACTACCAGATTGAAACATGCATCTTTCCTCATTATTCCATAATTAAAGGTATGTTCCTGTTATTTGGATCAAGGTCAAAATTTAAAGGCGCATTAACATATAAGCATTTCTAACAAAAAAATCTTAAAAATTAATATTATCATTTGCTTGGTCAAACACCGTCATCTAAACCATAGAAAAAAAAATGGAAAAAAAAATATTTTCACCATATTTACTCAGGCAGCCTAACACTGTGTTTCAGTTGGAGCCAAATTTAGTTTATATAAAGTCCACAGAATATCAGCTGTTTGTTACATTAAAGGTATTTCGAATAAAAAATTCCCCTTTTCAAAATATTCAAAAATGAATTAGATGAAACAGAGATATTATATCTTACCCTCTCGAAACAAAAATAAGTACTTGAAACTTTAGATAAATGTGTAGGTTTTCCAGAGGGAAATTATACAATAAACAATTAGATTCACTCTTTACCAATAGTATGACAAAACTTGCCTTTGTTAAGGAAAAAAAAACAACAGGAATTTTAAAACCACTACATAATAAACGTTTACACTTTAACCTTTCCCATGTACATGACTCTTGTACAACACACAGGTGTTTCATTTGTTACATTTCTTATGTTGTAATTTCTTAACTGACGTGCAACAGAATTCCAGATAAACAAATACCAATAAGAATTGTAGAAAAACTAAGTTTTATTTTATGCCTGTCATGCAGAATAACAGAATACTACAATACTTTTTAATGGTGGTGATTCATTATCAGCAGACGACATTACAACAGCCCTTCTGATAGTCCTTGTTTCACTTTCATCTATAATGGTTAATTTTGATGGTTTTATGATCTGATCTTATAATTGATATGATCTGGTATTACAATTGATATGATGATCTGGTATTACAATTGATATGATGATCTGGTATTACAATTGATATGATGATCTGGTATTACAATTGATATGATGATCTGGTATTACAATTGATATGATGATCTGGTATTACAATTGATATGATCATATATTATAATTAATAATATAAGTCGTTTCTATGAATGTCTCTGTATTTTCGAATTTAATTTAAACCAAGTGGTATTTCCATCTGAATACCAAAGCATAAGACACGTCTACTATTACAGAAAAGTACGTTTATATATACTTAAAAATATCAACAGTTATTAGAATATAAATAGATATTGAAATAGAAGATGAGTAGTTATTCCATTTCAGTGGCATTGAGCTAAATATAATCTATCCCTCTGTAAAGATGAAAGACTGACATTATTTTTCAGATATTTGTCATAACGCACCTGTGTGTGTGACCTTATAGCAGTAAATACATGAGACAGTTTTGCACTTTTACATTAGGTAGAAAAGATGTTGTTTATGAGGAGATTTTTTTCTCTGGGATTTGTTAACATTGATACTGCATATGGATGTTATTTGCTTACATTAAATCAAAATTATTTTAAAATTAAATTGTGTATTAATGAATCTTGAAGCATTATTTTTATATTTTGTTTCATATAATTTTGTTTATTTCAGGGACAGCAAACGTCCTCACCGGCAGGATGCCAGATTTCCAGCCACTAAAATGTCGTCTGACACAGCGACAATTATCGTCTGCTACTTCTAGTGGTTATTCGAACAGAAAATGACATATTTATTCCTCTCACTTCAGTGTGTCACGTTTATTTTAAAAAAAGAGAAACAAGTTAAAGAGTATCAAATTTCGTGATTAGGGTTTTATATCTGCATGCATGTGACAACAAGAAAACATTTAAGCATACCTCTGGATGAGTTGGAAGATATACATGATGACATCATAGTGTCTTTAACATAAAGAAATGCTACGTGTATGTTTGTGGAAGTTTCATTGAGGAGGAAATCATCAGAAAACTTGAACATTTACATATTTCCACCATTACAGAGATCGTATGTCTGTAAACATATAGCAAATGCAAATTATCTCATGGAAGATAACATCTGAATTCTAGGATTCGCCTTAAATTTGTGGCCAATCAGAAGCTCTGTAAATTCAAATTTATCAGGAAATCATTTCAATAGAAAACCTTTCTATTTTCCATTTTACCATGTATTCAAAATAGATCGATCTATCAAGGGTTTCACAAATTTATGGTGACATTCTAAGTCGGATAGAATCTATGAAGATATCTCTACAGACAATAGAAGCCTACGCTCGCGTGACGTCGCGTCGGTCTCCTATTCGAAATAGACTCTATCCTATTGTATTATATGGAGTTTGATTGAATGACTGAAAGCTCTCTCGACTGGATTCAGGGTCACTTAAAGTATGATATTCCATTTGTACAAATCATCAATGTATTGCACCTTTTATCATATTTATTAGTTTAGTTTTTTTATTTTGCTTCAAATCCGTGTAAGTGCATTAGAATACATGCGTACATCTTAAGAATCTTAAAGGGTTTACTTCTGTACCAGAAAATCAGCTTATGCTGTACGCATAGGTTTCATATGACCTAAAACTTGAGTTATAAAACTTGCAAAGTCATATTGTTTTGTGCTTACTGAACCTTTCATGTCCAGCGCCTATCGCAATTCTTTGTTATTAGTTTACATTCAGAGTAGGTTTGGGTAGCCCCTCGCCCGGGGAGTTAAAAGTCATTATATATGAGGGCGGTCGCAAAAAAGCTCCCCTGGGAAGAAGTAACTTAGTACAAGAAGCTTGACAAAAAGGTTTCAATTTATTTACCACCAATATTTTCTCAAGTGTATATTGTAGGTCGGTGGTTCTACCCGGATGCCTCCGTGCATTCGGGGTCTTCCTCCACCTGTAATTAGTTGGACGTCGCTATATGACTGAAATTCTGTCGAATCGACGGTAAACTCAAATAGTCAATAGTCAAGTGTATTATTTATCCCTGACTGTCATTCGGACTTTTCCGACTGAGTTCGTTTTTTGTCGGATATAGCCGAGTAATTACGAGGTGAAATTCCAGACTTTGTAAGTGATCGAAATATCCGGGGATTTTAGTAAGGCAAGTTTCCAGCTGAGATTCCCTGCACGAGGTATGGTTATTTAAACCTCCCCAAAGGGGAAGTACCACAAATATTTGGAATGTTTCCAATTTAAAGATTTCAAATGTCAGAAACTAGAGTAACTAGTTCTTAATTATTTTCGGCTGGACCGAATGTTCCAATGTAATTTCTTTCTATTGTGCATTATGTATTATTTTTGTTTTTTGAAATCAGCTATTTATTTAATTTCACTTTTCAAAGAGCAAACTTATATGTCTAAATTATTTGAACATATTTAAAATAGCATCATCATTATCCTCATCACGGTCATCATCAAAGACAGTTATATTATTTATACATCGATGAAACATGAACATCCTCATGTTGTATTTATTAAATTTTCGTTTGTGTGCATAATAATATATCATTGTTGAGAAATAAAACAAATATGAAATGTACATAAAAATCTGAGTTTGTGTGTTTTATAAAGCAATGCAAGGTAGAAGAGACAAAAGGAGAGTGTGAGAGATTGAAGAACAGGGAGGGAGAGAGAGAGAGAGAGAGAAAGATGGAGACAGACAGAGGGAAAGAGAGAGATGGGGGACAGACAAAAAAGAGAGCGCCAACTGAGAGAGAGAGAAAGAGAGGAGAGCATACTGAATAGCGCTTTTGACTTGTGAAATAGCACCTAGAAGTTATTCTGGGAGTGAGGTTTACGAGTTCGAGCCCCTACGGAAGTAAATCAAGCAGTTCCGATTAGCCAAAACTTGAAGTACCCATTCCACCATTCCCCGTGGGGCCAAGAATAAAACCTAAATGTGGGGAAATCTTTTGTATGAATGTGATCAAATTTAAGGAAATTATATAAGGAATGAAATGTATGCATTAAGTTTAAGGAAGCAAACTATTAAGCTATTAAATGTCCGAGTGTCCCCTTTTTGTTTGTGAGGAGGATAAGCACTTACTTGAGGAAGTTAAAATGTATGTCAATAAATCAAATGATGTACGTATCAAAATAACAGTCTCTCTCTCTCCTCAGTCAAAATGTTCAGTTGCACACATAATAATTATTAAGATCCGAGAAGGTATAAAACTATAATATATAAAGGTAATACACTAAAATATTTAGAGTGCCTAGAAATAAGAGGTCGCAGTTACTAAGCAACTATTACTAAGAGTATACATTTCTATTGCTTGAACGAATTCTTCAGGTGGTGGAAACCCCAGGGTCTTTTATGAACGCTTGAAAAATACAAATTAGTCAGGAAATTCTTTCAGGTACTTTTAAACGGTTTAATGTAGTTATTTTAACTTTCGAAACGTTTTGTTAATGTAAGATATTTATTGGTATTTTTTTAAATGTTTAAGCGGCGAATGTCATATTCTTATCTTTTAAATCTAATTAGCGGCACGTGGCCGAGAGGGTAAAGTCGCTGACTTTAACACTCACTCAGCCCCTCACCGCGCTGGTTCGAATCCCGGCATGGTCATACGGATTTTCATGTGAGAAAGCCTTCCAGCTGGCTTGCGGTAGGTCGGTGGTTCTACCTGGGTGCCTCCGTGCATTCGGGGTCTTCCTCCACCTGTAATTAGCTGGACGTCGCTTTATGACTGAAACACTGTCGAGGCGACGGTAAACTCAAATAGTCAAGTCAAGTCAAGTTAAGTCGAATTAGCGGCAATATACGTTGGGGACAATTTTAAAGCAATTTACAGGGAAAACAATCTCAAGTTCAATGTTTCACCACAAAAGTCCACGAGCATAGTTGAGTTATAATTTCCCGAAATGTCGCATACCATAGATATATCTGCTAATAAATTTTTGACACGTTGGGAAGGTTATTTGTAGAACGCTTACATGCACTTTTAAAATGTACTTATAAAGGGAAAATTGGCGTCCCCCGTTGCTAAGCGGTGTTGTTACTGCTGCTGACGCTGATACTAATGATGATGATGATGGATGTATTACTTCCGGTTTGTTTAAACGACCAATGGTTAAACCAATGTAACAAAAATATACTCAGTCAAAAAAAGTCCGCATGACTTTTTATCGTTCAACTTGGCAATGTTTAACGAATAGGTACACTCGTACTCATATGACGCATAAATTAACCTTTGATTTGATTCAAATATGCTTATTTGTAAATTAAAAATGTTCGTGCATGGATATAAAAACCCACGCTTTCTTATATTGACTAAGCATATATCATAAAGGAATTTACTAATTCTCATCTCGCACTTGGTAACCACCTTCAGGAAATTTCCCCAGTAATCCATTTCCTATTGTAAGTATTCTTCAATGGGGCTATAATACATATTAAGGTCATATATACACTTAAGGAGAAATTAATCTACTCTGCACCGAGAGTACTGGGCCAATCTCCGAGCTATGTTCACTCCTTTGTGTATCCCCGTACCGGGCTGACTTTGTATGTAAACATCGGTACAGCCTTTATCATCAGGTACAAAACATCCGAATCGGCCTTACTGACAGTGTTCAAATCGTCAGGATTTTTGTGGTTTTTGGCATTTTGGACCGTTTGCTATGACTCATGTTAGAACTTGTACAGGAAACAAAGGCCTAGAATATACCGCACCGTACCTTTGGTATAGTCACACAATGACGTCCAAACATTTTATGAATGCAAATGTCTAAATCTTAAAGCAAACGGAGATTAGACAAAAATAAAATTGTATTAAGTGCTGAGTACGTCACTCCCAGGACAGATAGCAAACTCAACTTGATTTATTGTCCATTGTTTGTACACTTTTGTCAAGGATACATGTGTCCTTGAAGAGTCAGGATTACTCCATGACGTTTTCCCATGCATTATATAACCAATCTGCCTTCTGTTAAGTGGTTTGATATCACATTTTATACCATGCTTTGTAGTCGCGGCTTATCAGGGAGTTAACTTCAATCACTTTATATGTCCGGGTACCGCTCGAAATACTAGGGCGGGTTTCTGTTGACCTTTTTTCGAAGTTTATCTCGCTTTTTTTTTCAGAATGAATGATAAATACATACATCATACATCCGTGTTGATATGTGTTATTTATTCGCTCTGTTGTTTATATATCCTTAATGTAGCAAACTTTTATGATAAATTTCAATGGTTTATTATGCTACTTGCGTCGGAAATTGGTACCTTTTTGCAATTTTCAAACCTATACATACAAAAAAGAATTCAAACTTCGCTTTTAGGTGATCTGAGATATTTCTGAAAATATCATGGTCATTCATTCTGTCCGCCAGGTGTCGTTACGCTAGTTGACGTCAAATAATTGACGCACCCGGCGCGCGCCCCCTCTAAAATTCCCCAACCATACATAAATCTAGACATACAACCCCCCAAAAACTCACAAGAATGCACTATTTTACAGCTTAAAATTAAAAAAAATCACACGGGAATTCCCCAGGATCCCTAGTCCAACCGGAACTACACCCTTATCACGGCCCTGGCAAAGTGGCAAGCCGCTTGCATTGTCACTGCCTATTGCCCCATCCTAACCCGAATCTGTATATATTATAAACTTCTCATCGAAGATTTTTTATATACCTCGGCATTTTATGAATATTTGCAAACTCAGAACACTCATTGAACAGTGATTAATCAATACAAGTTTGAAAGCTCACTTGGAACGGTTCCGAAAATAGCTGCAAAAAATGAGTGCATATTGATAACTCTAAATACAAGTCAATAATCCTCGAAAGAAAGGTGAACAAGTAATATAGAACGGAATGTGTAGCCAATTATCTTCTTGACTGGAATCTATAAAACCCGTCTGTAGTGTTTCTATATTTAGGTACACCAAGGTTATATATAGAAAAATCATTTTTATGTACCTGTTTAGAGCGTTAAGTTCCTGATTTTTCCAGAAGGCGAGGGATTTATAAATGAAACAATATATACGAGTAAATGCACACTGTATCATTATGATTTTTTATTTAAGCTTCAGACATTCTTCGATAATGCTATCATAACAAAATGAGATGGAGAGTTTCAACGACAGACGTGCCCCCCCCCCCCAAAAAAAAAAGAAGAAAAAAGAGAATCAGCTCTATCATAGCATATTAAGAAAGGAATATTATTTTTAATTCAATACAATGCTTCGATTCCATTTCAAACAAATTTCTGTAAAATCGTGTATTTTTATAACATATTTCTTTTATTCTAGTATGTTAATCAATTATAAATGCACTATAGGTAATATCTAGGCAATGTTTTTTTATGAAATGCAAGAATTAAAGTTAACTAGTTGTCATTTGGAAGCGACAGACTGAAACTAATCTAAACAAGAAATATCTTTAAAAAAGATATTCGGCGTAGGATGAAAGATAAACGAGATTTCCAGTCTTCTAGAACATTCCCAGGAAAAGCGCGCGAAAGACCGACGCACAACAAATTTAGTACGCTCTAGAAATAGTTCAGTATTTTTTCTATGAAATATACTTATTTATAGACGGTAATACAAAAAAATTATATCTGTAAAGCATATGACAATTATGATATAAAAGCGTTATTAGTTGTTTTGGTTTTGGCGAATTAATTTTCAATGAGAGCATCTCGGCAATTCAATATACATAGTTATTAAAAGGTTTCATGTCATAACACGTTGGATTTTTGTTGTTGTTTTAAATCATTTTCACAAAGTAGCATTCCTCAATTGATGGAAAAGGATTGTATTTAACTTACTGAAATCACTTTCATGTTTACATCAAAAAGGAAAGTAATAACACCAAGCTGAATGATATATACATGCTGCACCCCTTATTTACAGTAATTTTATAGTCCATAACGATGCGTTAACCAATAACAGGAGTCCTTTTATTCAGCTTAGAATTATTTACCGCTGTTAGCGTACATTTGATTGGTTTAAAAAAACTGTGCAAGAGTCTTAATATCAGAATGACTACATATTAACTGTGGTCAGTGGTCAGTTGGGAGAAGCCAGCCAAAACAAATGTTCAAAAAATAAAGAAGAAGAAGGAGACTATCATGGTGATGAAAAAGAAGAAGAAGAAAGATGAAGAGAAGAGGAGGAAAGAGGAGGAAAACGAGAACAAAAAACAAACAAGAAGAAACAACAATGACAACAACAAAAAAGAAAGAGCTAAACGAAAAGCAACAACAAAATTTAAAAAAAATGTTCTCCCAATTGCTGTACAACGGGACATTATGTAGGAAGATTGATGGGTCCATGTTGTGTATTGAATTATGTTCCGTAGACGCTTTTGCTGTTTTTTAAAACGGGTGTCTGGTTACACAGGATACGAATGGGCACTACGGTGCACGTGAACTGAACATTCCTCTGTAAAGTGCACATGATCTGGTTTCACTCACTCATAATTTAAACTGAAGAGGAGCGATCATCTCTTGAAACAAGTTGTTTTGCAACATTTCACACACACCCTTCAAGGACATTTAAATGTATTTTCCAGTAAACAGAATTAATTGATATCAGTCTTTAGTTGTTAATTAAGAAAGTCGAATTAACATTGCGTTGATCGAATGTTATTGGATTGACCTTGTGAATGACGCTCTGTAATTGTTTGTCACAATACCTCGAAATGCAGGTTATAAAATTGACTTAAATCTTAAAAATTGTAGTCAATGCGGTATTATATCTTCTCATCCAAACAACAGTAGCAGCATCAGGCAAGCAGAAGATAGCGGCAGTAGAATTTCTGGTTTACAAAAAACCAAAGTCCATATGTTATGTATACGTATCAAGGGGTGAGAGCGAACCTATGCTAAGTGCTTATATATTTATACGTACTTAGCATAGTTTCTCTTTCACCCCTCGGTATGTACTCTTGTGAACTTCATTTGCAACTTTGCTGTTAAATAAAGGATTAGACATACCATAAATGTCACGAGTATGTTATATTTATGAACTTCCAGACTAAACATAACAAAATCTTAATACTGAATTTTACTGGGGAGAAAATAAGACTATTCTTATCTTTGTTGCAAATTGAGCTTAATAAAAAGTACTATATATGGGTGCATCCATTATCACAAGCAAGACATGATAAAGGTAAAAAAGGCGAATTGAAAACTACATGATTATGACTTTGGTAGCTATAAATATCTGGAATAAATGAATTATTGAAAAAAAGGGACATTGGCTATTTTGTCCGACAGAAACTAATAAACACTTATCTATTTTGAGAATTGATTATGCTAAAAAAGTCGACGAGTTTTATAAGAATGGCGCATGGGACAACCAACAGAATGTTAGTCATTTTGGCACGTTTATCTACAGAGTTTGATATATAATTTCTTTATACATCTCCATGTTGTATACCTGGAAGAAATAAAGTTTTGTTCTTTTCTGTTCTACACGAGACGGACATAGTGTGGTGTCACGCCGTCGGTATGTGGCATGATACCACACCCATCATCATGCCAACCCTTAAATTGCTCGGAAGGGGGAAGGCGTTTACCGCTACTTAACGCTATACTACTCAAGACGTTTAATCACTTGCAATAGCTAAATTGCATTCTGACATAATTTGTCACTGATTGGATTTATTCGAAAATGATTAATCCAATTATTAAATAACATAGCTCGTGGTATATTACTAAACCGGACACGCGTGCTAATCCTGATAAGGTAATCATACAGAATACTGTAGTGTGCAAAAACAAAACAAACAAAACATATAAATTCGTGACAGACCGCTTACTTATCTTTCGTGGAACACCGATTGTAGTAGAGGTGACCTTAAAATAAGTACAGTTCGACTACATATATGGGTTCCTGTTAATGTTGTGGTCACTCAAATATGTGCACCTTTGCGAACCGGAGGTCTCGAAATTATGTCGTTGTATAGATTAAAAATAATCCCCTGGACTCTATATTTGGGTTCCCCCATAAGAGGACATAACCGCCTTATAGATGATCCCCCGTCTTTACTGATATGTCATTTGTTTGGGTGTTAAGTCATTGTATTCACATTTGGGGCATTGACGCATACTCCCTTTATTTTACCTTTAAATAGCTAAAATTCGTGATTGAACTTTTCTCTGATGACGTCAAACCTCGAGCTACCTGCCCGGGGACCCGGATAACTCACCGCGCCAGGTGAGAAAGTCACGTGGTCTATAATTCTATTTTTAGCCTGTATATATAGGAGTTGGATCGAAAACACTTCGCTTCAGTCGAACTGAACTCGCGACAGAGGAAAGGGTACACGCCTTATGCGTCGTAATAATTGAGGAAGAACGAAGATTTCGGACCCTTGTGTGCATGACTCACTGTCTTTCGAAGCAAACGCCTTATATTACTTGCTTATGACATTTCACTAGGATGAACGTAAATACTTATTTTGGGAAACCGAGTCAGCATTTGCTTAAACAAAGTTGTTGTGGTGTATGCAGATGGCATGATGGTTATCTGAATAACGATCTTAGACAAAGGAAAGACAAAGGGTTACAGTGATTGCATTATACGCATTTGTTAAAAAGGACGCATACGCATTTATTGGAAGGGACATAACTTCATAATATTTTATAACATTCGAGAATGTAGTATCATCAGTTATGTCCCCTGGAACGACCCCCCCCCCCCTCGCCCCACAACACACACCATTAGTGGATTTCCATTGAATACAGTATTTATATTTTCCCGTATTCTTGTTTTTTTCAGAGCCTTTTTATATTCATACATTTATAACATTTTGAAAGCCTTTTCCTCTATCTTTGTCAGATCGTATGAAATACAAAGGTATTTTTTCCTGTGTCCACTATCATACTACCGCTGAATTATCTGTGTCCCAGCTCTGTGCTGTTGTACGTTGATGTATTGATCTGAATCACTCTGAAAGGATTTACCCTTCTCATCCAAGGAAGAATGCTGAGCAGTAGCAAATTATGTATTTTTAGTATCACAATTATTGTCATCCTAAAAGTGATTTATAATTAATGTATATATTAGAAATATCTGTTTGTCTTGTAAACGTGCGATCTACAGGTAAAGGGAGACAAATGCGACTTATTTCTATTCGGTTTTGTTAATCAAGGGAGGTGACTCGATTTCTAATGTTAATAATAAAATATATTTCTATATTTCTATATATGATTACATATAAATTCAGCAAATTATTATTAGTATCGATTAAAGTGTGTCATCTCTGTGAAAGCTTTCTATCATTATTACAATTAGGTAGTTACACAGTTTTATTTTTAGATATACACTTAGTTTATTGGCCAATTAGTGCACACATATTTCGCAAATTATTAAAAGGAACATAAGATTGTTAGAATCGTCAGCCACGTTCCCTTAATTGCTCTCTCTCTCTCTCTCTCTCTCTCTCCACTCTTTTTACTGGTGTCTTTAACATCATGGTTATAATGTCTACCTATGTTCTCTTTCTATACAGAGATACTGCGATTTGTTTTAGGACGTCACCGGCTTTTTACCAATACGGTCCGGGTTCAACGCCCGTCCAGGCAGTCTGCGAGGCGGTAAGTGGTCACCTAGTCGGACAGGTGGGTTTCCCCAGGTTCTCCGTTTACGATCGCGACCGAAACACGCCGTCATCTGTGTGGTTTGCTGAAAAACTCTCATGAGCTAATGATTTAATTAGCAATATCGGGAAAATATGGCTCAGTGCTTGCATCAAATTGGATCATGCGACTTGTATATAATAATAATAATAATAATAATAATAATAATAATAATAATATCTTTACTTTTAGAGTATGACAAGAACACATACTAATATTACTTCAATCAATACATGTATATGATGTATGATTATCAAAATAATGCAAAAAAAAAAAAACAAAAAAAAACAACAAAAAACAACAACTTTGTAAGACATATGAGTGTTTGTTTAGAAAATGGTTTTAATATTTTTTTCTAAATTGTTTAAGGATTAATGATTATGATATCTACGGTTAAAGGGAGGCAAATGCTACTAATTCTGCGTTTTAATGATTAAGGGAGGTAATTCGACTTAAGATGGTAAGTTACCTTTGAAAGGCACTATCTTTTCTACCTATGGTGGCATATCCTCGCAAACAGATAATTAACAGGTTTCATGAAATCTAAATCATTTTTTTACGAAAAATTTTAAATTTTAAATCTTCATATTTATCTAGTTTTAAAGTCCCCCCCTCTTCCCGAATACATAGTATAAAACTTTAAGTGTTAAGAAAAAATCATGTAATGACAAACTACTTCAGTAACGAAAACAAGTCATGGTACATGACAGAAAACGTCCATCCCAGTTTGCACATAATCAACAACAAGTATCCTAACTATAGTTTACAGGCATTATTATATTGTCAACATCAAATAAAATCACCAGCCAGTTTGTTTGTTTGTTGGGATAAACATCCTAAAGATTTGGAGACTTTGTCTACTTGAAACAGATATAGTGCTACCTCACTGCCCTATCAATTCAAAGACAATTGGCATGCTACCACATCCTGACACCGTGCCCACCAGTCCTGGAGGAACACCACTGTATATATACTGAGTGTCAATCCGGCAGCTACTGATCCACCAGTCCTGGAGGAACACCACTGTATATATACTGAGTGTCAATCCGGCAGCTACTGGTCCACCAGTCCTGGGGGAACACCACTGTATATATACTGAGTGTCAATCCGGCAGCTACTGATCCACCAGTCCTGGGGGAACACCACTGTATATATACTGAGTGTCAATCCGGCAGCTACTGATCCACCAGTCCTGGGGGAACACCACTGTATATATACTGAGTGTCAATCCGGCAGCTACTGATCCACCAGTCCTGGGGGAACACCACTGTATATATACTGAGTGTCAATCCGGCAGCTACTGGTCCACCAGTACTGGAGGAACACCACTGTATATATACTGAGTGTCAATCCGGCAGCTACTGGTCCACCAGTCCTGGGGGAACACCACTGTATATATACTGAGTGTCAATCCGGCAGCTACTGGTCCACCAGTCCTGGGGGAACACCACTGTATATATACTGAGTGTCAATCCGGCAGCTACTGATCCACCAGTCCTGGAGGAACACCACTGTATATATACTGAGTGTCAATCCGGCAGCTACTGATCCACCAGTCCTGGGGGAACACCACTGTATATATACTGAGTGTCAATCCGGCAGCTACTGATCCACCAGTCCTGGGGGAACACCACTGTATATATACTGAGTGTCAATCCGGCAGCTACTGCTCCACCAGTCCTGGAGGAACACCACTGTATATATACTGAGTGTCAATCCGGCAGCTACTGATCCACCAGTCCTGGGGAACACCACTGTATATATACTGAGTGTCAATCCGGCAGCTACTGATCCACCAGTCCTGGGGGAACACCACTGTATATATACTGAGTGTCAATCCGGCAGCTACTGATCCACCAGTCCTGGGGGAACACCACTGTATATATACTGAGTGTCAATCCGGCAGCTACTGGTCCACCAGTCCTGGAAGAACACCACTGTATATATACTGAGTGTCAATCCGGCAGCTACTGATCCACCAGTCCTGGAGGAACACCACTGTATATATACTGAGTGTCAATCCGGCAGCTACTGGTCCACCAGTCCTGGAAGAACACCACTGTATATATACTGAGTGTCAATCCGGCAGCTACTGATCCACCAGTCCTG
>CM037783.1:23965738-24015738 GCA_021229015.1 Solen grandis | reverse complement strand
CGATTTTGTACCTCGCCCACAAGTACGGCAGGGGTGTGGCTCAGAATCGGGCTTACGGCGTAGTTGTGCCATGGGTACGCAACATAGCCGCACTATACACCGCCGCCCGCATTGATCAACGCACCCAACTACTAGCCACTTGCAGTGTCTATGTCTGATCATTTTGTTTTTTATACTATGCGTAAACAAATATCTAATATAAATTATGCTAAACGGGTGGACCTACTTTTCTCTCGCCGCGGTAGTAACCTGGAAAATGGTAATACAAAAACAATCTACACTACAAAAACAGGAAGTGCCTACAACAAAGCAGGAAGGTGACTAAAACAACGCCAACAACCTTTTATCGTAACTTTAGCGCATCTGCACCACCACGCGCCAACCCTATAGACCCCCACTACATGGAATAGGGGGCGGGCGGCCCGACGAAAAATACACTCTAGTAAGGGAACAAAAATAATAGAACCACCAGCCCCTACTGGGGTGCAAATTGGCTAGACTACAGCGGGGGTACACATTTGGAATATCGAAAAAGTATAGACGGCTCTATTTGCAAGAAAAACGCTTAAAAAAGATCACAAAGGTCATTCGGTGCAAAAGTGGTCCAAAACCCCCAAGTCTATATACTACTTAACTCCTTTTCATTATGATTTTGTACTAAAATATATTTAAATTTATAAGGAATAGATTTTTTTTTCAATTTCAGCAAACACTTATTTTGACGGACATCCATTTGGTCGAAGAAATTTTTTTTAATATTTTGTTTATTAGTAAGATATTTCTTTAACTGCTAAACATTTGAGCAAAAAGAAAATTTGTATTACAGACCTTTTTAAGTCAAACCGGAAGTTGATTTTTTTTTTTTTCATTTCATAACCCAAAATATAATACCTGTAATTTGTTGTTCATTGCCTAAAGTAAAAACAATATGTGCAGAAATCAAACTAGTATGTGTATTGGCCTGTTTCTAAATACATTTCCCGAAATTCAGTCCCTTTTCGGTAATTACGGTACGTTTTACTCTCACGTGTAACAACTTTGAAGCAGTGCTATAGTAAAGGTTTTCCAGGCTATGATAAAATCAAGCATTCATATTTGGCGAAAAAAATTTGCTACATTATCAACGAAATCATGAAAGGATTTGAAAATAAAGGTAAAGTACGTTTCCATGAACTAGATCTTTACAATTGTTACGACCAATTTGATGAAATGGCGCAACAAAGAAAAGCCAGCAACAAACTAGTTAACTAAATATATTTTAATTATTAACAAGTGACAAAAATCAATATGAATATCATAACATTTAGTGTCTTAAAATTATTATAACAAATTAGTTTGATCCTTGTCTGATTGATAAAATTTAAATTTAACCTGAGCAATCCAATAGATATGTCCTTTATCAAAATGTAAGTCCGAAATTAATTCCACACTGTTGAATGACCCACACTTGATGAAACTCCAAAAACAAGTCTCCTCAACAAGTCTGCTCTCCCTAAAAACCCCCTTCATTATATATACTTGAGCAAAATATTCCAGAAACAACCATACTATTCTTCAAAAAAGAATGTTCTAAAGTGTAAACAGGTTACATAAGACTTCTAGAATTTTCCATAGAAAGAAAGAAAGTTCCAATAAACAAATATACCAGTAAACAAGTTATTTTTAGAACAGGGATCGCCTAATAGATCACTCCAGAACAAAACTAGTAAACAAGTTATTCTTAGAATAGGGATTTCTTTCTACAGTGTTGTGTATACATAAATACGTTAGGTGTAGTATGTAACACTTCCCCTCCTAAAGAAAAAAGATTTATGTAATAAATCTTTATAGGTTATTATGATTACAATATAAAATACAATAAACACAAATTAAATTACAGTATACAGTAAACAAGAGAAATTAAACATGCCTAGATAAGATATCATTTCAAACATAATTTAAATGCACATTACACACGTGACAAAGCATCTGGAATGATATTGTCCTTTCCTTTAATATGTTTAACATCAAGGTCAAATTCTTGCAACATTAAACTCCACCTTAACAGTCTTTGATTTTTGTTCTTTCACGTGTGCAAGAAACTTAAAGGATGTGATCACTAAAGACAACAATGGGTTTTTGTGATGAAGTCAAATAAACTAAAATGTTGAACAGCAAGTACAAGAGCAAAACACTCTTTTTCTATTGAAGAGTAATTTCTTTGATGTTTGTTAAATTTCTTTTAAAAATAACAAACAGGGTGGTCAACTCCATTATTGTCTTCTTGTAACAGAACAGCACCAGCACCAACGTCATTAGCATCAACAGCTAGCTTGAAACATTTATTAAAATCTGGTGCTAATAGAACTGGTGCGCTCTTGAGTATGGCTTTTAACTTTTCAAATGCTATTTGAATGTCATGATTCCAAACAAAGGCTTTACCTTTTTTAAGCAGATTTGTCAAAGGCTCAGAAATTTCTAAAAAGTTCTTACAGAATTTTCTGTAATATCCAGCCATACCAAGAAATCGCATCAGCTGTCTTTTACATAAAGGTATTGGAAATTCTGAAATTGATTCAACTTTTGCATTCACAGGTTTAACTTGACCCTGTCCCACAACATGTCCTAAAAATATTAATGATGCATGACAAAATTCACTTTTAGCCAGGTTGATGGACAACTTTGCATCACTTAATCTGTTGAAGAATTATCTGATGATCCTCAGATTTCCTCAAATGTGTCGGAATAGATGATGACATCATCGATGTAAGCATCACAACCGTCAAGGCAGGATATAACACTATTGATGATCCGTTGAAAGGTGGCCGGTGAATTTTTCATACCAAAAGGCATTACTTTGTATTCATACAGTCCATCGGGTGTAACAAATGCTGATAGTTCTTTGGCACGATCAATTAGTCAAACTTTGTGACATATCTGGCTTTTCCAACTTTATCGATGCAGTCGTCAATTCTGGGTATTGGGTATGAGTCTGTTTTAGTGATAGCATTGATTTTACGGTAATCAGTGCACATCCGATACGTGCCATCTGGTTTTGGTACAAGAATACATGGGGAACTGTAGTTACTTTGACTTGGTTCGATGAAGTCATTTTCAAGAAGATACTTAACTTCATTTTTCAAATAATTTTGTTTCACGGGATTCATTCTGTATGGATGTTGTTTGACTGATCCATCATTTGACAATTACATCATGATATATTTTATCAGTCCAAGTGAGTTGTGTCTGTTGTAATGACTCCAGATGAATCAATTTCTTGTCAATGTTCTTCAAAATGTCAGAGTTATTTAATTTCGGACAAGGATCAACATTAACATCACAAGTACTAAGGTTATCTGGTTCAAGTGGGACAGGTTTAATAACTGACACAGATTTAACAATATTTTTGTTATTTCTATCAATGTATTTTTTTAACAAATTGACATGGCACATTTGTTTTTGTTTTCGCCTCCCAGGAGTCAGGATGACATAATTAAGATCATTGATTTTCTTGTCAATTAGATATTGACCAAAATATCTGGCTTGTAATGGTTTGCCTGGAATTGGCAACAAAGCAAGAACCTGATTACCTGGTTTGAAATTTCTGTTTTGAGTTTTAATATCATATTTCTGCTTTATTTTGTCCTGAGCTAGATAAGGATTAGATCTTGCCATTTCGCAAGCTTTTGAAAATCTATCACGAAAGTCAGAAACATACTGTAAACAATTCAAAGATGATGAGTTATCATCGGACAAGAATTTGTCTTTCAGCATTTTTAATGGTCCACGTACAGTGTGACCAAACACAAGTTCAAATGGACTAAAGCCAAGTGACTCTTGAACAGACTCTCTAACAGCAAACAGAAGCAAAGGGATACCTTCATCCTAGTTCTTCTCTGTGTCAAAACAGTATGTCCTAATCATGTTTTTCAATGTCTGATGAAATCTTTCTAGAGCATCTTGACTTTCAGGGTGATAAGCAGAAGACCTATATTGATGAATACCTAATTCATGCATGACTTGTTGAAATATGCCTGACATGAAATTTGAACCTTGATCAGACTGAACTGATTTAGGAAGACCAGCAAAAGTAAAAAACTTCACAAGGGCTTTAACAATGGTCTTGGACTAAATATTTCGCAAAGGTACTGCCTCAGGAAAACGAATCGAAGCACACATTATGGTCAAAAGATACTAATTCCCTGATTTTGTTTTGGGCAGAGGTCCAACACAGTCAATGAGAACTCTACTAAACGGTTCCTCAAATGCAGGAATAGGATGTAACTCTGCTTTGGGAATTGTTTGATTTGGTTTACCCACCATTTGACATGTATGACAAGAGTTACAGTAATGAGACACATCTGATTTTAAACCAGGCCAGAAGAAGTGATTCAAGATTTTGTTATAAGTCTTATTTATACCTAAATGACCTGACATGGGTGTTTCATGAGCCAGACTAAGTATTTCCTCGCGATATTGCTTTGGAACAACAATCTGATGGTTAACCATCATTCATCACCGGCTGAAACAGTAGGTGGTCTCCATTTGCTCATAAGGACATCGTCCCTTTTATAATATCCAACTGGAACACGTGAAATCTCGTTCTCAGGTAAAACCTTTTCGAACAAGCATGAAATATCAGGGTCATTATTTTGATCCTGAATAAGTTGTGACCTTGACCTTAAGTCATGACTTTGCAATTTTGAAGCATGGTCATCTAAAGACACTGTTGACTCATAAGAATGCGATGTACTCACGTGATTAAAAAATGGGCTATTTGCCTCATTATAAATTTGACCTATGAAAGTGTCAACTAAGTCAACATCAGAAGTGACATTTTCGTCACTATTGACGGCTTTATTAACCGTGTCACTAATGGCTTTTCTTGCCATAGCTCGAGTAACTGCACATGAAGGATAAAGATCAGGAATTTCCTGCTCAATAGGATCAGGTATACTGTCCATGATAGGTATGTCAGTTACAAGTGGATTAACCACAACCTTATCCCCAGCTAAATCATTGCCTAGCAACAAATGAATACCTTTAAATTGTAATGAAGATCTAAGACCAGCAGACACTGGCCCAGTAACCAAGGCGGATGATAAATATCATTTTGGAGGGGTACATATAAAAAAATCCGCACTCTACACCCTGAACAAGGACACTTTCCCCAGAAGAAGTCTTCTCAGAAAAAGGCAGGACATCTTTTAAAATAAGGGATTGAGAAGCTACTGTGTCACTCAAAATCTTAATAGGGGTAGGTGGGCATAAATCACTTTCAAGTGACACAAAACCATCAGAAATGAATGGCTCATAAACCCCAAAAACAGAATCCGATCTAGGTTCAGAAACCAAAACATTATGAACAGGCTCTTTTGCCTGAAAACAAATGAAACAGGTTCAGTGACCTTATCAAAAGCGTTACTTTTGACACAAATCTGTGGCCTTGATTTTAAAGTAGTAAGACCGGTGGGTTTAACATCATCAGCAGACTGCTTCCTTTTAAGTTTAAAACAGTCTGAAATAAGATGACCAGGCTTTTTGCAATAATTGCAAACAAGGTGAGATAAGGGTTTATTTTCAGAAGCTGCTTTTGGCTTGTGAAATTTGAACTGACTTGAACCGCCAGTAGAATTGCCGTTTTGAGAATTGGCAAATTGATAAGAACTAGTACTTCTAGTATTACTCAGTGTGAGAGTGGGCCTAGGTTTGTTTATAAATGAGACTTTATGAGTCAGAGAATAGTCATCAGAAAATCGGGCAGCTTCTTCTAAAGTTTCGACTTGTTTTTCATCGAGAAAGGACTTAACATCAGGTTGAATACAATGTTTAAACTCTTCAACGAGCATGAGCTGACGTAATTTTTCATGACTTTGTTCTATTTTCTTAGATAAACACCAGCGATCAAATAATTGTTCTTTTGTTCTAGCAAACTCAACATGTGTTTGACTAGTTTCTTTTTTACAATTTCTAAATTTCTGTCTGCTTCAGGAATAATCTCGTAACTTTCTAGAATTAGCTCTTTAACTTTATCATAATCAGAACACTGTTCAATACTTAATTGTGTGTAAATTTCACGAGCCTTTCCTGTCAGTACACTTTGTAAAAGTAAAGTCCAATGTTCTTTTGGCCACTTTAAATTTTCTGCAACTTTTTCAAAATGTAAGAAATATTTGTCAACATCTTTTTCTTGAAATGGAGGAACAAGTTTTATATTTTTAGTTACATCAAAAGGTTTGTTTGTGAAAATTGTAGTCTGATCAAATTCTTTCATTCTAAATTTAAATTCTCTCTCTTCTCTTCTTTCCTCTAATCTCAATTTTTCTAACTCTAATTGACGCTGTGTTTCATGTTCTCTTTCTTCTTTTTCTAACCTCATTTTCTCTTCTCTTTCTTCTTTTTCTAACCTCATTTTCTCTTCTTCTAACCTCATTTTCTCTTCTCTTTCTTCTTTTTTTTTTCCTTTTTTTTTAAACTCATTTCAAACCTCATTTTCTCTAACTTTTTTTTTTTTTAAAAAAAATTCATCAACTAATGTTTGAATTAAAATGTTAAAAATTTCATGCTTGCGCATAGACGGTTTTATACCAGACACTTTGTAGTGATTAACAATATCAAGCAAATCAGACTTTTTTGCCAAAAGAATTTCCTCCTGGGTAGGCGAAGCAATGAATTTCTCCAAATTAATTGCCATGATAGTTTGCTGCCGGTTTTACACAAGAAAACAAAAGCAACGTTCAATTTCAAATATTGAGTTAAAATATAAGTATGTCCCTAATATTAAATACTCCGAAAAATAGGTATGTCCCTTTAAAATTTTTATAACAAATTAGTTTGATCCTTGTCTGATTGATAAAATTTAAATTTAACCTGAGCAATCCAATAGATATATCCTTTATCCAAATGTAGTCCGAAATTAATTCTACACTGTTGATGACCCACACTTGATGAATATCAAAAAACAAGTCTACTAAAACAAGTCTCCTCAACAAGTCTGCTCTCCCTAAAACCCCCTTCATTATATATACTTGAGCAAAATATTCTAGAAACAACCATACTATTCTTCAAAAAAGAATGTTCTAAAAGTGTAAACAGGTTACATAAGACTTCTAGAATTTTCCATAGAAAGAAAGAAAGTTCCAATAAACAAATATACCAGTAAACAAATTATTTTTAGAACAGGGATCGCCTAATAGATCACTCCAGAACAAAACTAGTAAACAAGTTATTCTAAGAATAGGGATTTCCTTCAACACTGTTGTGTATACATAACTAGGTTAGGTGTAGTATGTAACACAATAAATTGTATTTTATTACGAGTTTAATTGATATATATATATATCAACTGTCGTGGTTCTGCGAGCGCCATTTTCATCGCACATTATATTCATGAAAAATATCAAAACTAGGAGGTTGAAATGGTTTATTTGATAGACACTCCCTTTTAAAATACACCATTTCATCTAAGGAAGAAATGAACTTCTTACTGAGATGCCTTCCAAACGATTAAATCGCAATCATTATCATACGCATACAGACGACTATGTAAAGATTTGTAAGTTGGAGGATTATGAGATGTTTTAAACTCTTTTTTTAGGTATAATAACTGGAATAATTTTGAATTTTCACTAGCAAAATCAATACACAATCAAGTCCGTTCACGTGCTTCTTGTGTCAAATTTGTTTTCAACATGAATTTCTAACTTTTACTCAGTGACCCCGTGTATTGAAAAAGGGTTGTTTCAAAAGCGTTATCAACAGTTAATGTGAACAAATTCCACAGAACAACACTGTAGTCAATATCTAACATGACGTACATCCTTACATGTTTTCAATCTCATTTTATGATTGTTACAATAATGAGCTTTTTTATCAAATAAAGATGAAATTTTATGATACATTTGTTGTTTTTTTAAATAAAATATTTAGCTCTACTCTTATAAAACTATAGATACCTGCAGTAAAACAAGTTTTAGAAAAATATTGACAGATATACCAATGAAATTTACCTTATTAGTATGCTATTTGAATCATATTTTATCATAGAAATGTACACAAAATTATGTTGCAAAATCCTTATTGAAAATTCTGAGTTCCAAATTGAGTCAAATTGTTGAATTTTCCTGAAGACCCTGTTCATCGCCCCAGTTTGTCTGGACAATTTATTTTTCAATGTTTCTTTCTTTCGTTTTTCTTTTTTCTCATTTGCATTTTTTGACATAATTTTAACCATGACTTTTCATCATGATGAATAACCAAATTCATGTTCTTAATCTTGAACTTTTACCTAGTAGAAGTTTGCATAAATGAACTTTTTTTGTTGAAGTTTTTTTAAAAATACATTATTTGTTTCAGGTCCAAATCAAGATTTATGAAACACAACCATGGTGTAATTAGTCACACAGCAGTATTATGTGAAGGTAAGTTAAAAATGAAAAAAAAATGCATCTTTGTCCATGGAAATTATTCTGCACAAGTCTATAAAAATAAATTAAATAAAAAAAAGTTCTTTATATAAGGCATGCATAATTATGTATTGTATATTATTTACTAAACTTCGGAGAGAATTAACCAAAATTAGCTGATCCTGAAAATTAAAATGTTTCAAGACAAGAATGCTTATGAAAAGTAGACAAGAAATGATTTTCATGTAAACTGCAAATATCTACAAAGCACACATTTATTTATTATCAACAGTGTTAAGCTTTCTTTGTCTTTAAAAGAGAAAAAAACACATATCAAATTAAATGCACTGTATTAAGAGTATTTTACTTATAATGTGAAATTGTAGTCTGTGCTTGAAATTGAAATAGAAAAGTATTACTTACAGTGACAGTTGTAGTGAAGAAAAAAAAAGAAAAACGCAGTGAACGATAAAAAAAATTGGATTTCACCTCATGTGGTGTTGGAATTTGGAATTGAGCTATTTGAGTTTAAGTTTATATTGCTGTTAAATATTTGCACTGAATATGTGAGAGCATGTTATAACTTATTCATACTAATGCTAATGATCATTATTACTTCTTTTCAGATTGCAGAAAGCAGACAAAGGTGTATGCTCTCATTTCAAAGACAGACTTTGCTGATTGTTGAAATTATTTGTGATATTAAAAATGTAATCTTAGAATATAAAAAAATAACAACTAAAATATATTGTATCATCATTCAATATGTGAGAGAGAGAGAGAGAGAGAGAGAGAGAAAAGCCCTTTGAGATCAATACATTAAAACTTTCAAGAGGAATATTAAATTCAAAAAATCAATTACTCTAAAAATAAAAATCAAGTTCAAACAATTAAATGCTCTTAAAAATTAGCTGGCAATCACTCATTTAAGCTTTAGATAATGATTTTTTTTTTTTTGCTGTATATGAAATCTACTCAATATGGTTTACTGATGAGCAACTGAAACACAAACAGGCCCCTACTTACTTAAATCAAGAAGGGACTTTTTTCTTTGATGATGAATAACTTTTAATGTCCTAATAACATAGAAATTGAGTTGTGTGTGTGTGTGTGTGTGTGTGTGTGTGAATACAGATTATTGCATAGATAAGTTTAGAAAACGGCACTAAAATTCAATGTAAATTTACATTTAAACACCAGCTTAAATTTCAAAAATGATTTCTCTTTATATAATTTATATAATAATACTTAATTCATATGCATCTGTACTTTTATTTTGCTGATTCTCACTGCATTTAAAACATTCAATGACTGTTTAAGACTCTCTCTCTCTCTTTCTCTCTCTCTCTCTCTCAGTGTTGAGATAAATGTGTATTTGCATGTTTCTGTGTTATTCACAGACTGCACTGATATTTATTGCGATTAAATATAAATAAAGATGAGACAAAGATATGTCGATCCGTTAAGTGAAATATAAAGAAAGAGAAAGAGCGAGAGAAAGTACATGCATTCACATCATCCCGGCATATTTTAACAATTATCTTGATGTACAAAAATAATGTTAATTATGAGTGAAAAAGATTAAAATGTCATTTCCATGATATTTTTAAGGAGTAATTCGGAATTCTATCCCATGTTAGTGAAATACAGTTCGCAACCAAAATGAAGCATACAAAATCTTTTTCTTATAAACTTTTATAATGCCCTTTATTGAATACACATTCTGCTGATTCGAATATTTTAACCTGTGTAAATTTCATAAGTGGCTAAAAAGAGACAAGAGTGTGTCATGCACCCTGGTTTAAGAAGTCATTTATTTTCTCAATTGTTTATCGTATATTATGACGTCAAGTCTGGAAAAAATCTATCATGATAAAAAAAAAATGGCCACCGATTGAAAAAATGTCGACGTTGACGGACGATATTGACGTCATTAAGATGCAGGAATGTGATGCGGTGAAACTCCTACTGTTAAGTTTTTTTTTTTGTTTTTTTTTCAAAATGTACAGAAGACCGACCGACTCCTTGATGTAGGCTAACTAAGAAAATGTAGGTAAATTTGAGTATTTGTTTAGTTTATTTGTGGATGTTTTTACTTACACATAATGATATCATTTCTGCGATATTTTATAATGTTCTACATACAATGAATAGCACTAAGTAATCCTTAAATTTTTATGAACGTATACCACCATACCTGTTTCCTAAAAATATAATTTCTTTACCGGCAGGTAACGATTTATGGTATGCAAATTAATTTACCTAAACACTGCTTAATTGATGTATGGCGGAATGTGATGCCACGCTACTTTAGCCTCAATGCGCTTTAACAAATGTTCATGAAAATAGTTCACGTGTATTGAATACCAACAACATAAAGAGGCAAACTAGGGAACTAGCTGCATACAAATTTAAATTTAAACAAATCTATTTTGAACCAAAATTGCAGTAATATTTGTGCACATTTCATAATGTAAAGAAATGCATATTCATTAAAAGGACAACACACTCGGCGAAATAAGGGAAAGAAATAGCATCGAATTTCATCAAAATGACTGGTAACTATAACGTCTGTTAGTCAGATAGACAGCAGGAACTGTTCGTGCATTGTGTAAATTGAAAATGCAATCAGTAATCCCAATTTATTCAAATGACAAAAACATTTAAATACAACACATATAACGCTGTGTTTCTATAATTTTACTATGTGTCTGCCGCTTTATCAAATTGAAGACAACCAAATTACAACACTTAAATTAAATTGCCAAACAGATGTAAACGTTACAAAGTGAGCAAAAGACATTCACAGCTAAATTTCGATTAAGAAAGTGATTGTGGTTCAGTTACTGTAAAACCCTCTCCAGAATCGACAAAAATTAGTGTCCCACGAAAATTAATGATTTCACAGTACATGTACACTGCAATTTTCGTTCCACATTAACATGCCTTAAAGGGTAATTCTGGTGAATTCTTGTTGTATTGTTTATGTAATAAATAACATGCATTTGTTTCTTCCTAATCGTTTAAATTGGTGATGATAAACATTTAATCTGAACTTCGTCTGCTTGATATTTACACATGTTCATTGTATACTTGAATTTGTAAATAGGATAAAGGAAAGTTCTGTGAAAAATTGGTGATTGTCGCAAAATAACTCCTGAATAATTATTTGATAACAAAAATACAGCTGCTGCAGTGACCTTGAACATTATCAGGTTACGTTATTAGAGTGCATTATTGCTGTGATAAAAAGACATGCAAAAAATGCAAGTGTGACCTAATATCGCCATGTGACCGTCGTCAGTTATCGAGCGTCAACAGTTTTGAATTTGGCTGAAGTTGGGGTCACAGTCAAGTCTTATGTGACCTATATAGCTTTTATTAAAGCTTATGTTATTGCTCGTCAAATTTGACAGTTGACTTTACCTTCAATCAATTATTGAATGAATTGGACATTTCAAAAATAATAAAAGTTTTGTTCGTATGATAAATCTCTTCTAGGACGTCGATATCCGAAGATTTTCTTTTGGTAAATTTACAACATTTTACGTTATTTATCCTTGTCAAAAACTGACATTTTTTTCCAAAATAAATAAAAAAAAAATAATTCATAGAATTTTATTGTAATTTGTGTTTTTCTTAAAATTTAATGTTGATTTTAAAGTTCCTATTACATATACCATCTATTATTAGGTAATTGTTATGATTCCTATTTCTTTTCTTTTTTTAAATGCTTATTTTAAAAAATAAAAAAGCCACAGGTTGTAAACAAAATATGAAAAAAAAAATTCACTGAATAATGAGAAGTTTACAACGTTATGTATACAAATTATGAATACATTTTATAAACTATAAAAGATAAGGTTTTAATTCGTTTTTTGATGCATATGAATAAATAGTATTCGTATTTTATGTAACATGTGTGAGTATGTGTGTGATTGGTAAATAAACGGGGTTTTTACCTGTAAAACTAAATGCGTATTCTTTGTTTATCCTACTCTGTAAATGTGTAAACGCTACATGTATATACAACTTCCGGTTAGGTATAATAGCTTTACGAAGATAATTATATCGTAAAGGGATTAGACAGAATGAACAACAACAAACACAATTGAGATAAATAATTTTTTTAATTATTTTTAAGTAGATTTTTTTCATCTTTATTTCACTTTTTTTTTCGAATCTAATTTATGTTATCAATAATTCACACATTGACATCATCAAGCAGAAACATAAGCAATTGGATTTCCCACATTACACTCTTTTTGACGTACGTGTTTTCATAATAAAATAATGATTCAATTCACACAAACTGTTACATTAAATCTTAGGCTTCGCTGAAAATAAGGATACAAGTAAGAATATAAAACCGAACCAAAATTATCAGCAATTATAAAAAGCGTTTAATGATTGGATATCTTTATCTATCGCGCTTCAAGAAATTCTCCCTTCATTTTCTGATTGGTAGGTACAGTTAACTTTTGTTGAAAATCATTACAAACTGACAACTCGCTGATTGAAACTCGACTTATTTGGTAAAGAACGGCATGTTGAAATCCGTGTCATAAACAAACCAACTTATTACCTCATTAGTTAATACCACTTATCGATATCATCTGCAAACAATGCAGCTATAGGTTTGATAAAACGCGTATAAAAGAAACAAAAACAGACGACAACACCTATTTAAATCTCTAACAACGGTTTTCAGTCTAATTAAAGGCCCGTTGTTCACAAGTACACTGGAGTGGCTTCCCATTTTATTACTCTCTCAAACAATGAAAATCTCCACTAAGAAATGCGGCACATGTAAACAAACGCTCATCTGTGATCATCCGTGTAAATACCGTGTCAACTTGCGAATTAACAACTGCATACACAACAAACAGGTAGTGTACCAGCTAGGGACTATATACACGCCTCTGGCGATAATCGGCAATGATCATCAGCCGTCGGTTTGGCTACCGATATAACGGAGGTGATTATATAATAAAAGGGAGATTGGTTTGCCGAAAATTGCTGCCGGTGCCGGAAACCGAATTTGCCGTTGTAACGGGAGAAATAAAGAACAAAGAAATCCGTAACATGACTTTTATTGCCGGATCCCGAATTTGCCGTTGTATCGGATGCCGATGTAACGGGAGTTGACTGTACATGCATCAGAGCTTCTTTTGTAATACAAACCATAATGACATCTCCAGTGCAAAATCAGCTGTTTCCTCCCAGTCTGCCAGGTCATCATCCTCACCACTGTCCCAATCATCCTGGCTTTCTGGGTGGTAGGAAATGTCACCTTCATCTGATGACTGGACCTCATATGATATACTAAAACATAAAATATTGATGCAGTGACCTTAATAAATGGATTTTCAAATATAAAAGCCTCATTTTCATGGATAAACAGCATAAATCTTGTTGTAAATCTTAAATATTCAAAGGTGACATGAGTTAACCATAACATTAAAAAAAAAGCACCCATTCTTTAAATTCTGAACATGTTTGATATCACAATTTTTAATAATGGGCATTTTTTCAATGATTAAAAGAAATATGATCTGGTTTAGAAATATATAAATGAAATGTGTTGCATTTCAGTTAATTTGGAATACATATCCTCAAAAATTGAATCAATTTTACAACTTTCATGAGCAAGTATTCATCCAATCTATATAAATATATATATATATATATATATATATATATAAAATATTACTCTATAAAGGACTTGTCAGTTTGTATTGCCTTGTCCATATATTGTGTCAAAAGGCATTCTTCAGATTCATATCTGAAATAAGATTAAAGGTTGTATAAAATACCATATATGACACATACTTTTTAAGTATATAAATTCATGGATTTCATTTAAATTACATGAAGGGTATTTCATCCCTTTAATGCATGATTCTCTATATGGAGGATATATCAAAAGTATGCTTCCTTTCTGAAAACTTAATTATATCTAACTTAAAAAGAGAATTATACTAAAAATATAAAATATAAATGAAACTAGTTCATCAAGAATGAAAATAGCTGTTAATTATTTGTTGGTTTGTTTTTGGGTTTTAAAGCAAAGCAAAAGGTATTTCAGTCATATTGAAAATATGTCTTCTTGAGACAGATATAGTGCTGCCACAATGCAGTATCACGCCGTAGACACGCTGCATGCTGCCACATCCAGTCACATTATCCTGAAACCAGGCCAACCGATCATGGAACTAACCTTATATGCTGAGCCACAAGCAAGGGACCTATACCAGTAACATTTTACCACTGGTATGTGGCGGCAAATGATCAAACCCACAACCTCCAAATTTAAGGGTGGATTTCTCTAACCACTCGGCCAACAGTAACAGTTGAATTTACTATCAAATAATCAATTTTCAGCAATTTCATTTGACAATGATTTTAATCTACAGATTTTATATCAAGAAAATATATTTTCATACCCTAAAGTGGATTGAGAAATATCAGATCCAGGAAAATAAGGTAATGGAGCAGTTCCTATGGTTGGAGTCGAATACACTGCCAAAGGGGACTGTGAATCTTCTAATACTCTAGAGGCTGGATTCTCTGGAATGGTTTCATTTTCAGAAAGCCTGCAAAAAAACAAATATATTGGATTCATAAAAAAGGAAGTGAAGAGAAAATTTTTTAAGCAGTATCAATATTCTTATACATAAAACTAAGCTAAAGCAATAACACTAATTTCTACATAGCTGAAAACATTATTTTGAGTCCCTAAGTTATTAAAACATAGAAGTGCATTATACTAAACAAAAGTTAAAAATATGTTTATTGTATGATGAAAACCTACTAATTCCAATCAAAACAAGTATTTAACTATTTGACATAAAGTCTCAACTACATATTTATTGTCAATTGTTTTATTATAATTTTCATATCATAAATAAATGATCCAGCATCCAGTCATGCTCAAAAGATTTGATATACCATTAATCAAATACCTGATCTTTGACGAGTTACACATGGTATCTATAATGCCTGAATATATTGAAAGTGGGTGGGGTGTTTAATTTTCGAAATAAATCAAAATATTCTATATCCATAAAAATAAAATGATATCTATAGTATAAAAATTCAATGGTTTTGCATCTTATTGTATATATGATAAATATCTACACCGTCACGGTCAAATACCGAGATGTGAATACCAAGATGTAGCTTCGTGGCATATAATTATGACTTCAAATGGTCGATGACAAATTTGTTTTGGTTTGGGGGGGGGGGGGACACAAGCATAGACATTATAGACATTTATTTTTGGTGCGATGTAGATCTACATGTATTTAATAAAATGGGTGTGTGAGCACTTGCAAATTAACCAATATAAACATACATTTTATCGATGCTGAATTTCCCCTTTGGCGCCTCTGCATCGAGTCGTCTGCACAAATGCATATTTTTGATAGATCAAACTATGCATGTACAACACAGTATGCTTATTGGATTTAGTTTACGATTTGATTTTAAACTTTTTATCTTTCTTTTGATTGCGGAAGCAAACCACATTAATGATTAACATTAATCTCTACACACAATATGAACTTTAATCGTCTTAAATCTACAATATGCTTTACCATGACTGAAGAAGTAGCATTGCAAACTCGTCATGTGTTGCAATATTTAGCGACTTCTTCAGCGAGTTCCACTTCTCCCAAGTGTGCGTTGTGAGGCATACACGATGCCTTGATTTCGACCAAAGTCTCCTTTCTTCTTTTCTCTTTGCATCAGCAATCAAAGCAGATCGTGGACTCCGACGCGACATTCGCGGCCTTTTGATACGGTCCGCCATTATTCTAAGAACAAGCTCCGCCCACTTTTCTAAATATATTTACATATAACGCCCTGAAAGAACAACTAAGGATTCCGAGGTATCTCCCGTGTTCTGTTACTAAATAGTTAATTTCGCGATCTTCGGGGCTTACTTAAGCGTCATTTGAAGCTTTAAACTACAGATATAAGCGAAAATATAATTTTTCTTCTAAAATTTTAGGCTAACACGTACTGGGCCTTTAATTAATCTTTGAAAATTAATGATAATAGAGGACACAAACGAGATTGGGTGTAGTATATCAGTAAAATTTCACTCTCTTATTTTCCGTCCCTGGCGACCGAGTGGTAAGAGCGCCCACCTCAGAAGCGGTAGGTCGTTGGTCGATTCCCGGCCGCGAAATACCAGTCTTAAAATATGGTACTGGTAGCTCCTTTGCTTGTCGCTCTGCATAGGTACATGTAGTTGCAGGACTGGTTGACCCGTTGTCAGGATAATGTGATTGGGTGTGATATCATGCCACATGTCAACGGCGTCATACTGCAGTGTTGCAGCACTATATCTGTCTCATGTAGAAATAGCTTTTAAATGACTGAAATTCTGTTGATGGAACATTCAATCCAACAAACAAACAAACTCTCTCATTTACGGCTTTATTGCAGTAAAGGCCTCAGATGACTGAAATACTGTTGATAGGACATAGAACCCAAGCCAACAAACACACATCAGTCGCTTCTCTGAATAATTACAAATAAAGGTTAACTTGCTGCTGTCTACTGTTTCTGTATTGGTTCTCGTGTTGCAGACTGGCAGGTTTTAAGTCCTGAGACAAAGCGCAAAGTAAGGAAGCTGTACCAGTACCATTTTTACGACATTTTTGTGACGTTGTCGGAGATTGAACATATCAATTATGACCTCCCGATTCCGGGCGGACGCTCTAACCGCTCGGGCTCCTACAAGACATGCTAGAGAGTAACATAATATGGTCACGCAATCTTCCTGCTATACTCGAGAGTTTCTTGTATTTTTTAATCTAACAAAAACTATGATTATATTGATAAGTTGTTGTAAGACTTCCGGTTCCGGCTAAGATGGCCGTGCTATTTTTTCTGCTTGTGCGAGTGGTGTGTAAATCGTGTTTAAAGGATGAATAAATGGATTTAGGAACTTTAAACTGAGATACGATATAGTAGCTAAGTACCATTTAAAAGGCGGTGTTGTCTTATTTAGGCATCTGACATGTTTTAGTGCTTATTTCGCTGTTTCTATGATATTCTATGATTTTCCTTTGTGTAAAAGTAGTTCTACAAGTTTCGTGAGCAGATTTTATAAACTTGTTACAGTGATAATTGATCAGTATGTAAGGGTCACGCTGCAGTTTTTTTACATATGACCCCAAGGCATGATCAAAGATCAAGTAGTGGACAGTTATTCACGCCGTACTAGTTTCTCATACTCAGTTAAAGTAATAAAGCAATTGGCTTATGATAATGGCAAATTCAGCGGATCATACGATGTCTGGTATAACTGTCCATAATCGCTTTGAGAGTTTGGCACGTGACAACGAGGAGTCGAGAAATTCGAATATTGTGAGCATATCTCGGGACGATTTTGTGCATAGTTCTATAGATAGTAAACTGGTGCACATGTTTGATGAATTAATATTTATCAGAAACGAGCAAGTTACCAACAGTTTGGCCCTTACATCTTTCCATAAGAGTTTAAATGAGGTAAATGACAAGCTAAATCATGTGATAAAAGTTACAAATAGCCAAACAGACTTCATGAAAACGTTAGCATACAAATCCATTGATATGGAGGCTAGGGCTAGGCGTAATAACCTGATTTTCAGAGGTTTTGTAGAAAACACTGGGGAAATTTGCACACAGCTGATAAATGATTTCCTGGATAACAGATTAGCCATAGATCCAGATCACGTATATATTGCACGTGCACATAGACTAGGCCGACCTAACCCAAACAGACGTTTTCAAAATAGACCAATCATAGTGAACTTTAGAGATTATGGGGATACAGAACTTATCATGAGTAAAGTGCGCATGCTCAAAGGCACGCCATTCTCTGTGGACTTTGATTTCCCGCGTGAGATTCAAGAGGCTCGGGAGCGCCTATGGCCTCATTTCAAAGAATTGAAACGGGACTACCCAAGATCCAGAGTGCTGATTGTGTACCCGGCTAAGCTAATACATGACGGTAGGGTTGTTCGAGATGAATTCCCCGAGTGGAACCAGTGTATAGGTACTAGTAGGATAGACATGTTGAAAGATATAGACAGTATTAAAAGCAATCGTGTCTATAGTCACATAAGTCAGACACATCTAGTGTTAACATCGAGCAGCTACATGTCTTATGTGAGACTAACAAAGCAGATGCTTCAAAAGCGAATCTCAGTATACCGGTTACAGAGCCCTCTGTGGAAAACCGCCAGGATGAGATGGAAGTGCATTCTGTATTGACTTCAATTATGTCGAACGTCAACCAACAGGTTCAAGAACCGGATGCTGCAAGATCAACATAGCAAGTGGTCCAGTACTCCATACTTCGGCATCAAATGGAGGTAGCCAAGAAGCGACAACGCAGGTAGCGTGGAAGATAATAGTGCCGATATCTATACAAGGTACAAGATACTACTGCTTCATTAATGTGGGGCCGCCCCCCCCCCCCCCCCCCCCCCACTCCCCATCAGAGGATGCACAGAGCCGAGGCCGGTCTCGTACATCTACTAATCACGTTCTGTGGCGAGGTCTGAGAAAAGGACACAGTCTGCCATTCCGTATAGGCGACATAGTAGTAGTAGGACTCGCACTGTGCCTAGTCAGGTTTTACCGAGTGAGGTGAGGGTTTTTCCACAACCAGCGCGAAGTCAAGTGGGAATGGGACCAGGAATTAGGACAGCGATAAGAAGGTCACGCGACGTTGTGCGCTGCTAAATGTACAGGGCTTAATTTCAAGGCGTTCGAACAAATTACAATCACCAGAATTAAAGACAGTTTTCGAGACTCATGACATTGTGTTATTAACCGAAACATGGACAAATGAACTTTCAGATTTGCATGTAAATAATTTTGAACATTTTGGACAGGGAAGAAAAAGAATAGCAGGAGGTTGTCAGGAGGTATTATTGTTTACCTGAGGTCGCAGTATACCACGGAGGACACTTTAGTATTTTCAAGTAATGATGATATATTATGCATTAAAATCAGTGGGAACAGGCTAGGTTTAAAGAATGATTTGTTCTTTTGTTTGACTTATATTGTACCAGAAAACAGCAGTAGACAAGATATGGTATATGTTCATACTTTTAATAGGTTATTTTCGTTCATCACAGAGCTGAATTATAAAAATATAAATGATTTTAATTTTGTATTGTGTGGAGATATGAATGCACACACATCAGATAACCCAGATTATGTTTTGAATGATACAGATTTAATAGATGTTTTACCCGTAGATTATCATGTAGATGAGAATGTGCGTGTTAAACGCAGTTAAAAAGATAAAGGCCGATCAAATAATCACGGTACGATGTTGTTAGACTTATGTAAACAAACAGGCCTACGCATTATGAATGGTAAATGTGGAGAAGATGTATGTGAAAATTATACGTATGTTGGTTCACGCGGTTCTAGTGTTGTAGATTATGTGATATCTACGCAGAATTTATTCAATAATGTTTCGAATTTTAAAGTCGAAATCCCAATATCTTATCAGATTATTGTTTTGTGAAATTTTCTTTTGATTTTAGTGACCAGAATGCATCAGAAAAGGCTGATAATAATAAAGGAGAGACTATAAAATGTAAATATGTATGGAGTAATGCTAATAAAGATATTTTCATGAATAACTTATCGGATGGATGATATTAAAGTCAGGATGCAGAGTTTTGATAGTAATTTACAAAATGTTACTTGTGCAAGTGATATTGATTCTTGTATTGCTGAATTTGAGGAGATTATTGACGATGTTGCTTTGCCACTTAAGCATACCATACATGTCGCCTCTGGCGAAAATACTATGTATACATCTGATAAAAATAGACCGTGATTAAATGAAGAGTGTTTTGAGAAGAGGAGGTTATTTTAAAGTATGCTTCATTTGTACAGGACATGTAAAACGGATAACAATAGACTAAATATGGTTAGAGCAAGATCGCAGTATAGAACCTGTATACGTAGTTGTAAAGTAGAATATGATAAGATGCAAACAGAGAAGCTTATTCAAGCAAGGTTTAAGAATGCTAAATTATATTGGAATATGCTAAAAAGATGTGCACATGTAAAGCAATGCGGTGTACCTTTGAGTGTTTTTGAGAGTTATTTTAGTTGTGAAAACAATCCAAATGACCCATTTTTCACTCCTGATGAAGATATTATTTACTTTATTGGGCGGTATGAACGTAATGAGATGGATGTTATGTTTCAAGAGTTAATTGTACCTTTTAATTATAAACGAATTTTTTATTCATGGCAAACATATATTAGGTGGATATCTTTATTCAACAAAATTTTTGATATTGGTTATTTCCCCGAAACATGGTCTGAGGCTTATGTTGTTCCGTTACATAAAAAAAGGTAATTTAAACAATGAAAACAATTATAGAGGAATAACGCTTTTAAGTACTATTGGAACATTATTTAGTCGTTTGCTTAATAACTGATTCAATGAATGGGCAACAAAATACAGTGTTTATATTGAGGCGCAAGCGGGTTTCAGGTCAGATATGGGGACAATTCATTTGTGTCTACAAATTATATCAGAAAGACTTACATATAATTGAAAATGGTGCACATTTAATGATATAATCATCAATACTACATGTCTTTTGTCTATATATGTATTAACTGTACATGTATGTCCACTTGGGTCATTGACCTTCTGGATTTTGAGAAAAAAAAACTTCATGTCACTCTAGTTTATATTATTTCATATTATGTATTTTCCTGGTTTTGATAAAAGTTATTTAAGCATTTGAAACATTTAAACCTACCATTTCATTTACAGTCTCCAATATTGATGTCCTTTAATGATATTTCTAATTATTCTTTTAACGGAAAGAATATTAGGTTGTTTATATAGAGGCGATAATCGCACTTTACATGTGAATTTATCGTGGGCATACAATTAATGTTAAGTATATGTCCAGCCGCACGTGGCAAACCGGATATCTTGTGCACAGGTTTACAAATTGTTTGTTTGTTTATTAGATGTAACGTCCCACCGACAGTATTTCTGTCATTTGGAGATGTCTACTTGAGACAGATATAATGCTGCCACACTGCAGTATCATGCCGTACGTAGAATCACGTGGTATGATACCACACCCAGTCATATTATCCTGACACCGGGCCAACCTGTCCTGGAATTACCCTTATATTCTTAGCGCCAATCAAGGGAGCTATACCAGTATCATTTTTACGAATTTGGTATGTCGCAGCCGGGGATCGAACCTAAGACTTCCCGATTCCGGGGCGGTCACTTTAACCACTCGGCCAACGGGACCGGTCTTACAAAGTGTGTAACAAAATTCAACTAGTGTATAGAATTTGACTTAAACTCGTTTCTTTTCTGCCGGTAAGTCGTAATAGTACACGTGTACATGTGAATGTATCAAAATTATTTCGTTTTTATACCTAGGTCACGTTTGTTCTACGGCGAGGATACGGCGGCCATACGGCCTTTGAAACGAGAGATATATGTGGCGGCCGCAAAAAAAAATGCGATGACCGCACGGTCTCCCTTGGGCATATCCCTATAATTTATTGGCTGTATGAGTCGCCGTAGAATTAAAACGCGGAGTTACGACAGTTTTAGCTCTAAGGTCGCCATAGCAATTCGTCCCGCCGAAGCCAGACCGTAGAGAAATTCACGGTGACCATACGTCGAGCGTACGTTGGTTTTGCGTTTGCCGTGCGGCTCCCGCATGTTTTCGGTGACCATAAATTAAAAATACACCATGAGGCTACCCTAACATATTTAACTGCTATTTGACGTGACCGTAGACATTTAATACCTTCAGACTTACAGATAATGAAAAAGTGCACTGGTCCATGGCACCGGTGTATAGTACCACGAATTCCAACGCATTCGGCATATCGAGGGCTGAACGGAAAACTGTCGCAAGTCACTTTTTTTTTTTTTATCAAAAATCACTTTTTGCATTTTTGACAATAACTATCATTAATACATAAGTATAAAAAATATTGGAATCAAATTCTCATTTTAAGTGACTTAAATGCATTAGTTGTAAAAGTGTCGTATCTCTATACTTATACTTTTGTAAATGGAAAACTGTCGTAACTTGAGTTACATACAGTTTTCCATTGTTTATGCTGATATACTTGCAGCAGAATGTTGATGGAAAACTGTTGTAACTCTGATCAGGTTCTTCATTTTACAAACAAATAAATGATTTTATCATGACAAGTTAGAATATTTAAAACTATTTCAATTTGATGATATTGAGAATTCAATAAATTTTATTTTTATGACTGAAACTGATGGAGCAACAGCCAAAACACCCTCAAATACAAGTCACATCATGGAAGTCAAAGATTTCATTTGTTCTGCTTAAGAAAGCACTCATCACCTATCTTATATTGTAGTCCCACAGCTGTATCAATGTTCATCTTAAAGAAAATAGTTTTGCAGAAAACAGTTCACCATTTTACGGCCATACCATACTGAAACTGCTTGGAAATGACGGGAACCATCATATGTGAAACCATTCTAGCTCGAATTCCACCAACAATACTTAGCGTTAAGTAATACTTAAATTCTTAAACTAGATAGATACAATTACTATTTTATGAACTGTTCAAGTACATGGCTAAGCTGAAATGAATTATTATCTTATTAACCAAAAATAATTGTAACGAAATGGATATTTGGGTATTTTTATTAGAGAAACAGTTTTTAAATATTACATAGCGCTAAGAATTTTTGATGGAATTTGACCCTGGTGCTAATCATGAGAAATATTTTATCATTGACTTTTGTAAAATCTTTGGTCAAGTTGTACTATTGAAGTATTTATTGACAATAATCTACCTAAAACAATATTTGAATTAATTTGAGATCTTCATGCACTGTAACTCTCAGCATCAAGTGAGTCATGGCTTTGATAAGCACTAACGCATTTAAATACGTCACTCAAATATTTATTGTAAAGCTGATGTATACATCCAGAACTAAAAAATAACTTATTCTTTTATCATACTTTTCTGCTTCAAAGTGAACTGGGAGGAATCATTTTATAGGCTGAAAACTTATACCTGAAAATGTATGGTCACAAATGACTGAAAGGTTTGCCCAAGGTAATTATCCCTTATTTTACAGGCTGTAAGGGTCGCTAAAAATAAAAATCAAGAATTATAACATTATTTTATTTCTACGGTTGCCATATCAATTTGACATGCTGCAGCCATGCTATAGAGTTTACAGCAACCACAAGTCTAGCATACAGTTGCCTTGCATTTGCCTTGTGGCTGCCCTATGATTTTATTAACTTTTTTTGACTCCGAAAACTTCCATGGATACCCTAGGGCATTGTTGCAACACATGGTCCATTTCCTTACACACACCAAGCACCACCCGAATGGCCTCCCATAGCAGTATGCGCCTTGCGTGGTGCCATTATATACATGTACAGTGGAACCTCACTATTAAGGCCACGAATGGGACCGGGCACGAGTGGCCTTAATTTGAAATTTGGCCTTAATAGCAAGGTTTCACAAAGTCAAAAGGGATTATGTCCCTTTGACACATCAACCCTACACTTGTGTGTTATGTGTGTGTTACGTGAGTTTTGTGTAATCAATTGATTATTCAAATAACTCATTAAGCCATTTTAATATTTTTTTATCTTTATTTAAATACAACAAAAGAAATATAAAATAAATACAATAAAAATAACATGCAACAACACAAAAGCTGCAAAAGAAATCATATCATACATGTACATGTTTACCTATTATCTCAGTAGGAATATTGACTAAATGTAGCTCAGATGTCCCTAATACTTTAATTATAGTATTAATTACCATCAGTTTGATTTCGATGTTGATAATGACGATGCATTGAAAACATAGCGTTATCAAACGCCCTTTGCTAAATTTATTGGACAAAAAGATACAAACATCATACACACCGCTTTTGATAAAGGGATTCATTAACGTCCCATTTTTCGAAACAAACTAACACCTGGACCTGTTGGCGCGTGAAACACACAGACTGGTTTGCAAAATACTGAGACTGGTTAACATAACTTACGACGGTATTTCACGTAACCAGTCAGATAAAAAATCGAAAGTGTTATCGCTCTTGGACAGGTGCCCGCTTTAGCTAGGTTCATTTTGCACTGTAAACACCGATCGGGACCGAAAATGGTGCCCGCATTTCGCAATAGCCAGGTGCTCGCATTATTGAGTTTTGCGGGCAAATAAACATATAGCAAAGCGATCCGGACCGCGAAATTTGCCCGTAATTAGAAGTTGCCCGTATTATTGAGGTGCCCGCTAAGTGAGTTTCTACTGTATACAGTCAGCCTACTTTATGACACCTGAAATTTAAAGTGACCATGAATCTCATGTCAGAGGCTGTTTTGACGCTGCAGATTTTTGTCACTACTTATTAAATTTAAATTACACTATGTAGCTACCCTTACATATGTGAATGATAGAGGATGTGACAGGGAGTTTTGCACTGGCCCTAGAATTGCTATTGGCCATAGAAATTTTAGTTCCCACAGCCACCATGGTAAATGTGACTTTGTTCTTAGGAAAAGGCTGATCTGACATTAAGTTCAAGCTATTGTCCATCATTTCAATAATATAAAGCTTCATTTTCACTTCACCTTATGTATAATTAAATCCAATCATTTCACTTAACATTATATAATTTTTAAAAAGGAAATTATAATGCTTTATTTAGAATGTGTTTTTTTTTATTCAAATAGTCTAAATGATCATAACATTTATAATTTGCCATTTCAATCTTAAATATCAGTAAATGTTTTATTTCAAGTTATGTTTTTATGATATAACCAAATAGACAACTTTCCAGCCCAGAAAAGAAAAGTTGTGCAGAGTACCAAAATAGCAACTTTTAGATGGAGAAGGAACCCGTTTAATAAGAAACAAGTAATGAATCCTCTGGTAGTCAACATTTAACTTTAAGGAAACAGGAAATATGATTCCCTCTTTAGATATAAATAGCATAATTAATATGTTCCTCTTTTGAAAAGTCTAATTCTTTAAAAATTATTTTGTCTCTAAATCTTAACTTTCTACTGAAAACCTAAAAGAGTTGTTTTACCAATTAAAATACAATTGTTGATAAGTCTATTAAGTGTTAAAGATCTTATTTTGCCAGTAAATATGTATTTAAAATTGAATAGAATAAAAGAATAATATTTCGTATCAGCTCAACCACTCTGTCTTTAAATTTCAAATTACTATTAATTTAGCACATTGAAGCTTAACTGGCCAACTGCGTATTTACCTTACTTTTAATAATTAATTGTGTATCAATTAAAATAATTGAGTAATATAGCAAATATCAGCCTGTCGTTTTAATTAAAAATTTTAAAAGTATTTTAATTACAACAGCTGCTTAGTTAAGAAATTTTAAATCCTCATAAATAAGTGGCTTACATCAAATTCTAGCAGCAGTAGTATTGGTAATGTAACAGGACATAGGTATTTTAAACAAAACTAACAATAAATTGATTTAGTCCTCTTGATTTCAACTAAATTATTTTTCACATCAATCTGAAAGTAATCTGGTATTTTTTTCATTTTTTTCAATCAAGTAATTATACAAACACACTGCAGCTTATCTATTACTCTAAGCAGAGGTATGAACTGAACTTCCTCATAGTTCTATTTAAGGTGACATTATAAATGATTTAAATCAATTGTTATGGCTGACATTTTACTGATGTCAATAACCCAGAAAAATAGCACATTCAGTAAATATCAATTCCTGGGCAAATCAATATAACTGATTATTTAAAAAAATTCTTTTGAAATCTGTATCTCAGATAAGAATTCTTGCTCAGAATGAATATCAGTGGGATGTAAAACCCAAACAAACAAACAAACAAACAAACAAACAAACAAACAAACCAATATACTGCCATATTTACATGCACTTAAATTGTCACTGTCATTGCCTAATCATGTTCTTTTTCATAATTCTGTCAAGATTACAAACCCTATTTTAAACTGGAGCCCCGCATGTAGATGCGAACGCTTGTCTGTTTTTTACTGTATTTTTTAAAACAATAGCGCTGCTGATGCATAGCATTAAACGCCCGAAGGAAAATTCATTTGAGGGTATCATAGTAAAAAGGATTTTTTTTTACTCTAATGAAGCAGTTCTGTTGTTGTTGCAATTGTCATAGAATATGATTTTTTTTTGTAAATTATGTCATTTTACAGACGTATAAGTATAAAAAGGAAAATAATTTTGGTCAAAATTGACCTAAGAGTTATGGCCCTTGATGAGAATAAAGCTATTGTGATAGTGAACATGTATGTGAGCAGTGAGTGAAGTGAGTGAGTTTGATGGAGAGGTTAAATTGTTTAGTAGTTATAACCAAGGTTTAAGTTTTTCACTGTATTTTAAATTTGATACATATGCTGCCAACAATGATGACAACACCAAATTAATGACAATATCTTGACATTTTTTCTCTTTGAAAAGCACCCAGATAATAAATCTGAGTAAAATACAAAGAATGTGACAAGAGTTTTAATACTTAAACATAAAGAAAATGTTACCATCTGTTGGTAAGTCAAGTTTTGATTAATGGAAAACTGTAGCTATCTTGAGTTACGACAGTTTTCCAGCAATATCAGTATACAAATTTTTACTGTTTAGAACGGAAAACTGTCGTAAGTCAACAATTCTTCAATAATTTCTTAAATAACCTGTTTTTTCAGTATATCAATTCTGATATTGTAGAATATAGATATTCTTTGCCTATTTTGTGTGACAAATAATTTAGTTTTTTGCTTCTCCTGTAAAGTTTTATAAATGTGACTTACGACAGTTTTCCGTTTAACCCTCGATATGTTATTTTGTTGCACCCGCAAACTAAAACTTAGAGCAAAAAAGTATTTTTTGTTTGTTTGATAAATAAGTTTAGATGTCACAACGACATTATATAAATAATTTAGGAATGCCTCACCGCTGATTCACGCTGAAAGCAATTGGTATGATACTTTTACCAGTAACATTATTTTGACACCAGGCCAATCAGTTTTAGACCTCTCTCAACAAGGGGCTTAACAAAATTAAATACGATTTAAAGCATGGACCCTCTTAGGCTCTTGCAATTGGTCACCAGAAACGGAAAAAAAAAGTAAAAAAAGTATGAGATTGAATCATGGATTATTTTATTTCATTCTAGAGTCATAGTAAGTAACATCAGTGCAGTCTCTGTTCTCGTTGATTTAAGCATCACCGATATTCGTTTCATTGAATAAGGCTGTGCCAGTTGTATAAAATATATAAGAAATATATCTGATTGTAATATTAACATAAAAGTCATCTTATGAATAGCTAAGACAGTCTCCAGATATGTTAATTCAATGCATAAACACGTGTAAATAAACATTAACATTATCAAGCCTACGTCAACATAGTGAGAGGAAGAAAATGACCGTGGTTAAATTTGTAATGACAATATATCCGGTCCAGGAAATTTTGTCACAGTAACCCTACTTGAATCACATTTATCAGTAACGTATGACATTTTTTCAGGTATTTGCTTTTATATATATATATATATATATATATATATATATATATATATATTTATATATATATATATATATATATGCCCAACATTTTCAAATAAACATTTATTAGTAATATTTATGACAACTAAATAACTGAATGCAATATTGAGTTTGCATCATTCATTTAAGCAATGTTGAAAACAAAAAAAGAAAAAGAAATCGTGTATCTTGTACTGCCTTGTTTTTGCATAAATTTAGGATTAAAGCTCGATATTTGCATACTTTTGGTTAACATCTCACAGTATATTCATTGTTGTGTTGACATTGCAAGAATATAATATCATTTAAATGTAATTCTAAATTAGAAAGATATCTTTTTTTTTAATTATTTGAACATTATTTATAAACAAATTGTTTAAAATGTAATACTTCACCCCATATTGTCTAGAATATATATATATATATATATATATATATATATATATATATATATATATATTTCGCCCCGCAATTCGGTAAATGCAGTATGTGATTTCTGACTTAATTGATTGGTTATGTTTGATTATAATCAGAAATATAGGTTAAATCCAAGGTCAGTTATAATAAGTATACCCCATAGAATTTTAACAATTGACATTTATGCAACAGTATTTATTTCATGTTCTCTCATATTGTGGCTATGACCTATTTGTTCTTTCGTAGACGACGCAAACTGACACTCAATTAAATGAATATCCAGGAGACAGATGGAAGACAGATGCAAGGTTTAACAGATGACACGCTTCACCAGAAGCAACCATAGCTGGTAAAGTTAATGCCCAAAAATCGAGAAACGTATAAAACAGCAGTTGACAATGCCATTCAAAAAGTATTTACAGCTCATGTGCTTTATCCAAATTTAATTCAACTTTAACACAAACATTAACGACACACACTAAGCATTAAAATGTGTAAAATTTGATTTTTCCCAATGATAATATAAAGAGCGATGTAATTCTGTCTTGCAAGATCGCACAAAACCTAATTAAGGGGTGCGGTTATATTAAACCAATATATGTGGTGGTATATATGTAATATGTTCTTTGGCAAAACCAAGATACGAACCATTGACGTCAAATTTCAAATACGTATAACATCACTTCTAGATGAGTTAGAAAGCTGATATTTGGACTGAATATTAGTCTCTAATAGTTCTTTTCAGTCTGTGAGGAAGAACGTCATATGACGTCAATAAGTGTATATGTCATGTAGATAATGTTCATAAATGACTGAAATATTGTCGGTGGGCCGTTAAACCTAGGGTGACAAAGAAACGGATAAACGTCATAGAGATGTCGGAAGTTGTTGAATGGGGAGGCAGGGGCGGGTGTTTGAGACGATGTCTCTTACCCATGTAAGAAAGGGTCTAGGGCGTTCTTCTGATTTTTTTTTTATATTTCTAAATATTTATTTAAAAGCTTATTTAAAATGTTTGGTAGATTCAATAATGACTTTTAAAAATACTAGATAATGTTTTGCTGGCCTTGAGGCATTACCACACATAAAAGCCTTTTCGTTTGTTTAATAGTATCATATTAATGTATATATCATATTGATGTCGAAAGGTGGTCCCTAAAAAAAGCAATACCTCAGGTATGTCATATATAAACCTTAGGTATACCATGTCAACGTGTCCTATCCAAATTTCATCTAAACAGGATGTGTCCCCGGTGTGATAAATTTAGTCATCTAGTTGTACAATTTACAGTTTTGTAAATTACATCAGTATCTGTCGTTTTCTAATTAAGAGGGATAAGTATATATAAGGTAGAGGAAGATAAATGAGATCGAAATAAAAGGGGAAAGAAACAAGAAAGAAAAGGCTAGAAAAGATAAATTCTGAACATCATAATTTATGTCAATCTGAAATGGAATGTTTTTAATTGCGATGAAAGAAAGAAATAGAGAATAAGAAAGAGAGCGACAGAGACAAATCACAGGAGAAGGAAAAGGGCAAAAGAGAGATAGATATATTGACAGATGAAAACAGACGAATGGAAAGATAGAGAGAAAGAGAAAGGAGGAAAATATCAGCATAAATACAGCCAAGTCCATGAACTGGTTGGCCCGGTGTCAGGATATTATGACTGTGTGGTATGTTGTCACATATATACGCCACATCCATGATATCGCAGTGAGCCACTACATTTCCTGTCTCATGGAGACAAAATCACCACATGATTGCAATACTGTCGTTGGGGCATAAACCTTACATACATGTTCTGTTACAAACATAGGGAGATGTATGTCTCAAACGTCTTTAGGGAACACGTATTACAACGACCATTACTTTGCGCCATAGAGGGTCTTGAAATATTTTCGACCCATGCCGAATTATCTTCAGAAAACACAAAAGGGCCACGTAGCCCGTGTAATGAAGTCATTCCGATGCCGAAATCAAACACGGAATGCGTGGGTGAAAACCAGTAATCCTAGTTACTAGAATACATGATAATACTATATACTAGTTGTCTTACTATATACATAATGGTGACGTAGGTAGGACGTTCTGGATGTTAAACACTTTCTGGCCGGGGGTCCAGGAGCCACCTGGGACATCTGGTACAGGGTATTTAATCTAGGTATATTATCCAGCTGTCGATCAATCTTGTTTACCCAAATAGTTTTGGTCTCGCTTCGTATATAACAAGATATAAATGTCCTTTTTTTGAATTAAATCGGGTTTTGTTAATCAAAATCCACAGATCTTAAACCGATATAGACAACATCATCGATGTTTTCGAAGCCAGGGATATAAATCGTAACCTTGGGAAAATACAGTCTCATGCATTCTATTTCGGGCAATTAAAATATTTACATTATATATAGAAAAAGGTTTAACTTTAGATAAGGTTAGAATTCTGAATTTATAATAAAATCAACAATCAGAATCAATTTGAATCGATAGATCGGGGTGATATTGTTTATGTCAATTGTTTCCCAATGGACGTAATATAAATAAGTTTATCATCTAACAATCATCTGAAAGGTCTTTCAAAGCACTACATATTTTGCCCATAGTGCCTCGATAGAATATTTATCGTTTTTGAGATACCTATGGTTAAAGGGAAAGACCGATAACTGACATATGACCTTGACCTTTGCGAGTTTCAGGAAACGGAAGTTACTTTGTACAATGAGATACTATGTTGCACTTTCAGTGAAAAAGAATTTGCAAATCGGTCAAAACATAAAGCCTGCAGGGTCTAAAAACCGCTTTTTTTATGCAAAATTTCTTATTACGGTGAGACGTTATACAATTCAAAGAAGAACTCTGGACACATATGCTGTCCAATTTTCATGCTTTTAACTCATCTGAGCCTTTGTAACATCTAATTATATTTTCAACTTAAAAGTGAACAAATCAAGTCAATCCTAAAGGGGTTTTGCACGAAAGTCGGGGAAGGGGGTGGGGGCATTAAATCACTATATATATATATATATATATATATATATATATATATATATATATATATCCGAACTGCCCGCTACAGAGCGCGAAACAAATTTGTAAGCATATTTCAACCGTGACGTCACATGACGTCATATGAAGATGAAAATTATTGCATTCAAAATGACCAGAATCACTCTGCCTACTGTTAAAATTTTATGCTGCTGGCTTATCGGCAGCCTGTTTTAATATGAACCCCAAAAGGAGAAAAAATGATAATACGTAAAAACTTAACAAACCCAAAGAGACAGAAAGCCCTAATAAACATAACACACCCTATACGTTTTCCGCAGGTTTGCGGAAAGCCGTAATAAGAATAATCATAACAAACCCTATACGTTTTTCGCAGGTTTGTGGAAAGCCGTAATAACAAAGACAATAGGTTACTGTAAAGTCATTAATTTTCGTTGACATTAAATTTCGTTCATTATCTACCTAAGGGAATTTCGTGGCTACATTTATTCTTGGATCTTTGTTCTAGAAAACGTGAACTCTATAATTATAAGAGACAAGTAGCCATGGGGATTAATATTCGTGGATAAAACCAATCACGAATTCAAAGAAAAATTGTGTCCCACAAAATTTTATGATTTCACAGTATCTGTATCAATTTTCTGTTCCTAGTATAAACAAATTCATCCTTAAATGCAATTCATTCACTCGAATACGCATCGCAATTCACCATTTAACCCGGGAACTCTTTCTTGCGTAAGAACATCGGGATCGTGGTCAACCAGCTCAATCACCGCTTTCTTTTCTTTCTTTAATTTGCTAGATTTCATGTATAATACCTTATCCGAAAAACATGAATATCTGCCATGTTTGACGACATATTCACTTGAAATTTTCAAGACCCTATGAACGTCTTAAGATTCGACATTTTAGAAAATTTAAAGTTCACTGGACAAATCGTCGATTTTATATGATTTTTTCAACAATTTTTGCTTTAGTATGCATGACGTCATATCGTCAGTTCAATTTTAACTCTATTAGTTCAGAAGATTTAATTAAGATGTACTCAAAATATATGATGCCTGAGCGAGAGATATCTTAAAAAATACGTGTTTGTCTTTTTAATGGCGTAATAACAACGTGACTTAAGAGAAAATAGAATGTAAACCCTTATGCCGATATGCTGTCCAATTTTCATGCGTCTAACGCATCAGGGGAGCATTGTAACATTTAAATGTATATTAGGACCAAAGTTCGAAACTAGGTATTGACATGAAATCTTAATCTTTTCGATTTTGGAAGTTTGAATACCAAAGTGCACATCTAGAACCTAGTACACATTTGTGAAATATCAAAATAATCAAACCAGAATTGAAGGCTCTAGAGCGAAAACAAACATTTCAAGCTGACGTCAGCTCTGACATCATTTGACGTCACTGAAAATTGAAAATAATTGAATTTAATAATTTAAACTTTTTTGTTGAGGCAATTTAATATTCATGTTGCCTGGACATTGGGAACATATTTCAATTAATTCTTGAAGTAGGTTGGAAGAATAAGTATGATAATAATAATAACTAGATTTCGTTTGTTCTGAACAAACGATGGGGCTTTCTGCTCTGCAGGCCGTATCAAATCTGATCAAATTTAATTATTTTATCCCGAAGTACATCATCTGTGAAAAAAAATAAAATAAATCCGTCCAGAGTTGACAGCTGCAGAGTGCAAACTAATATTGATAGCAGATGAAATATATGACGTCAATGAAGTCATTCAAAAAAGAAAGTCATTATATTCAAAGGAGACTAAATAGCTTTCCTTCATGTTATAATTTCATGATGCTGGCTCTTCAAGAACCCCCTTACAAAAAGAACCTGAGTTATTTTCAGAATTGGTGTCCCACAAGAGAATGATCTACCAATAGCCCTCTTTACATGTAAAATAGGTATACAAGGTTCCTTTTCTACCTAATAAATATTTTTGTTTATTCATATATTTTTCTTAAGGAAGATTAGAGCATCTAAATATATAAAAACAGCGCATGATACCTATAATTACAAGAAATAATATGACATTATATGTCAACTGCAGAGGCACCAGGAAAATGATTTTTGCAGAAGTTTTTATTTTCCATGTAAAATTCTTATGTTATGTCATTTTTCATACAGATTCCGATTCTGTTAGTAAGGTCTTCAAATTGCCAACAATTTACTCGGTATATGTTTCTACCTATCTGTTACGGCTTTTGAGATATGGACAGTTAAACCTCAAGAAAATGACAAAAATCATCAAAATGAGGTTCATATAATTACTACATTTCGACTGTAATCTTTGTTATTGATAATCATATCATTAACATCTGAATACCATTGAAACAGCATTACATCAAGCTATAAATAATGTTCTAAAAATTATTTTAAAAAAAAATAGTTTCTTAGAAGATAGCATTCAAATGATTGGGACCAACTGCAGAAGTGCAAAACGGTTTTGATTATTGCTCATTTTTCATATAATGGTGTATTGGGGTTCACCGTCGCTGCGATAGTATTTCAATAATATAGCGACGTCCAGCTAATTATAGGTGGAGGAAGACCCCGAGTACACAGAGGTACCCGGGTAGAACCACCGACCTACCGCAAGCCAGCTGGAAGGCTTCCTCACATGAAAAATCCGAAGTCCCTACCGGGATTCGGACCCAAAGCGGTGAGGGGCTGAGAGATTTGTTGTCCACGACTGTAACCGCTCGGCCACGGCGGCCCCTCATTTTTCATGTTACTTTCTTATATAATGTCCGATTTCTTTAAAAAGCTAGGTACCGTTAGAAAAGTCTTTAGATTTCCAACATTTCACTTGCTTCATGTATCCACCTATCTCTAACGGTTTTTGAGATTTAGTCAGTTAATTCTCAAGAAACCTGCAAAAATTGGCAAAAATAATAAATACTACCCACTATATCATTTAGTATACGGTTTAAACTGGTTCTTTTTTTTTCATGTAACTTCATTATATGATTTCCAATTTTTAAAAAGCTGGGTACAGTTAGAAAGGTATTCGAATTCCCAACATTTCACTAGTTTTAAATAAAAAAATATCTTTAACAATTTAAGATATGGACGGTTATGCCTCGAGAAAACAGCAAACGAATATGCAAAAATATGTTCATGTTGATTCGTTTTCTCCCTGTAATTCTATGAATCTTAGCACAATCTTTAAACTTTAGAAACCAATACAACCAACGGTCAGGCATTCTTCTACAAATTATGTTCATGCACTAATTCACAAAATTCAATATTTGTTAAGATATAAGCAGTTAAATGCCCTTGCGGTACCGTCATTGTTTTCCTGCAACTGATTCAATCCCGATCTTCAAAAACTGAATATCATCTGAAAGGTCGTTCAAAGCATTACAAATTATATCCAGAGTGTCTCAGTAGAATACTGATCGTTTTTGAGATATTGAAGATGAAGAAAAACTGATGATTGGCATTTGACCTTGACCTTTCTGGTCTTCCGGAAACGGATGTTATTTTTTACAATAAGATGCTATGTTGCACCTTAGTGAAATTGTATGCAAATCGGCCAAAATCTAAGGCGCACAGTGCTGAAAAAACATGATTTTTAATTGAAAGTTTGTTAACGCGTCATGACGCTATATGACGTCATATGACGTTAGTTTTCATAGAGCTGAAAGAAATTGATAGGACACAAGTTCTGACCAAATATCAAGTTTCTAGCTTATCTGTAAGCTTCGTAATATTTCCAGATCCAAAGTTTGTGCAACCATAGAACCTTGGTCTTTTCGAATCTTACAAAACGTATATGGCGGTGCACATCTAGAATGTAATTTATTCATTTTGTAAAATTATCATGCTATTCCGCCCAAAAATGACGGCTGTAGAGCGCGTAAAACATCGGTAGTTTTTCTCAACCCTGGCGTGACGTCACATGAAAACAAAATTTACTGCAATCAAAAGCGCCAAAGTCACTTTGCTTACTGTTAACATTTCATGACGCTTGCTCATCGGCAACCTATTTTAATTTGAACCTCATAAGGAAGAAGAAAAGAGAATAATAATAAGAAATTAGATTTCGTTTGTACGGAAAATAAAGAGTATTTATTTTTACGAAGAAGACATTAGGAATCAAGAGTGTAACCTTTACATACTGTGAAAATTTTAGGAAAATATATAAATATATAATATTATGTTTGCAGAGAGCATACACACTTTTTGATCTGACATTATTTCTGACGTCATATAAATATGAATATCATTCAACATCTAAAATATATGCTAAAAATTTACGAAAATAAAAAATGGAAAATGGATGTTTAGATTTTTTTTTAACTGTGCACTCTCAACCTGCAATACTTTCCCAACACCGCATTTTAGTCTATTAACAATAAATCCAAGTTCTCCGAAAATAGCGTCATGGTTGAACACTCTTAAACAAAATGTCAAAATTAAAGTGTGGAATAGTCAGGAAAACAATAGAAACATCGGTTGCCAGCTTTTCTTTTCATTAAAAAAGAACCAAAACCTTACGGAATTGTGAGCAGTTTCTTGAACCATATCATTTCGAACGTTGTTTTATCAGCACCGTGGTTCTCAAATACCGACGAAATTGTTAGATTCTTGGAAATTGTCATTTGACTTATTATAACATGTTCATATCTTTATGGATAATATTTTAATGCATGCACACAAGCAATTACATCATTCATATTTTACAATTTATTTCAGGTTAATTTTCACATACTGTGACACTATAAGCTCATTAGGATGTGGAATGAAGTAAAACTAATTGAAAATTAAAAAAAAAACTGTTTGAAAATGCAGAAAAACTAATTGTTCTTGGAAAGTCTTGGTAAGAAACTAATTGCCTTAAAAGGCTTGTAGTTTAAACTAATTGCCATCAAAAGTTATCTGTTGTTCTGTTCACAAATAAATTCTGCAGAGCGCGTACAAACGGTTTACCTGACGTCAAATCTGGCGTCATATGACGTCATATGAATTTGATAATTAAGACATGGTCTGAAATATTTGCCATACAATTTTCATTGTTCTGGGCCATTGCAAATTACATTTTCCGAAAATGCTTAAAATTAAGCAAAAGTGAAAGTAGAACATTTTCCGTAAATGCTTTAACTTACAGTGTAGCAATACGACGTGACCGCGACGTCACTAAAGGCATCAAAACCAAAACAAAACTGTCAACATTTGGCTCCGCTTGAACATTACCCGTAAGATTTTTGTTTCTTCATTGATTTCAATGGGACAAGTGTCAATCTAAGGAAAGCCGTTTTTTTTTCAAACAGTATGTGAAATCGTTGTACAAAATAGCTTAGAACTGTTGTCCGCTCGTATACAAACAAATCCTAACGTTTCACGAAGTGCTTGACTAAATGGCTTTTGAGGTTTTTTAGATAAAAATGCTAAACGCACTGATGGTAACAATTTTTTTCGCCATAGCTCAACCGATTCAACCCCGATGTTAAAAACTTCTATATCACCAAGAAGCTCTTTCAAAGCATTACAAATAATGTACATTCTGTCTCGATAAAATATTTTCCGGTTTTGAGATAATTAATGTCAAAGAAAAAAAACGATAGTCGAATACAACCTTGACCTTTGCAATTTTACGGAAACGGAAGTGACATGCTCCATAGGATCCTATGCTGCACCTTCAGTTAAATTTCATGCGAATCAAACAAAACATAAAGCTTACATGCCTTAAACAAGCAAGACTTATGACGTCGAATGTCGTCATATGACTTTCATCTTCTCAAAATGTAAGAAAGACTTTGAGACTTACATTCAGTCCAAGTATCAGCTTTCTAAATTATCTAGAAGCGATGTTATACGTATTTGAAATTTGACGTCAATGGTTCGAATCTCGGATTCGCCATAGAACATTTTTTTTCCTTTTCGAATTGGGAAAAACAGACACGGGGATGCACAGCTAGAACGTAACATATACATTCTGTACAAATTTTGATGAAAATCGGTTTAGAAATAATGGCTGTACAACGTTTTTCACAACGTCAAATCCGACGTCATATGACGTCATAGGCATACGAAAATCAATAAATTGCAAATTTCTTAATCTGATATATAGGCCATTAAGTTATTAAATGGTCCTGGGTCCTTAACAACATGTAGAAATTTATGTGTGAAGAAGAACGTCATTTGACTTTATGACGTCATATGACGTCAAATGACGTTCTTCTTCACAGAAAGTAAAAATCATGTAGTGACTTACATTCACATCAACTCATCTAAAAGCGATTTTATACGTATTATTGGTTCGAATCTTGGATCTGCCATTGAAACTTTAGAAAAACCGACACCGGAATGCACAACTAGAAAGTAACATATACATTCGGTAAAAACTTAATGAAAATAGGTCCAGAAATAATGGCGTAGAAAGCGTACAAACTTTTGTAGACAACATCAAGTGTAACGTCATATGACGCCAAAGGCAAATAAGACTAGATTTCGTTGTCCCGAACAAATGACAGGGCTTTCTGTTCTAATGACCTTAGTGTCATTGTGACCTTGACCTTTGACTTTACGTCCCTACCAAGTTTCACAGACATAGGCTTATTTCTTCTCAAGTAGTTAATAAAAAAGATTTTATATTAAATGTCACTTTGATCCTGACCTCAGACCTAATGACCTCAAAATTTAAAGAAAGGATCGTGAACTGACCATGGACAATGTCCCTAACAAGTTTCACAAACATAGGCTTATTCATTCTCAAGGAATTCAGCGGACAATGATTTATATATAAGATATCACTTTAACCTTGACTTTTGATCGAATGACCTCAAAATCAATAGGGGTCTTCAACTGACAATGGGCAGTTTACCTACCAAATTTCAAAAACCTATGCTTATTCCTAGTGCAGACAAGGATTTCACACAAAGTCTCAATGTGACCTTGATCTTTGACGTAATGACCTCAAAATCAATAGTGATCATCGACTATCGATGTCTACCTCTCATCTAAGTATGAAAACAGCACACATATTAGTTATCAAGTTATTGAGTGGACATTGATATGGCTAATGAACGGACAGATGGACAAGCGCCTTATCATAATAAGGGCGTATAATAAAACTTGGTATCGTAAGCAAGCTCTAACAATATCAGTTATTTCACTTTTTTATTATTTTCACCTATCTGTAACGGCTTTTAGTGTATAGATAACTAAAGGAACACTGCAAAAGTGCATGAATGAATCGTCTAAATTCTCATTTTTCGTGTAACTTCATTATATGGTGTCCAATTTCAAAAACCTAGGTACTGTTAGAAAAATCTTCAAATTCCCCAATTTCATATGCTTTATAAATGGATGTATCTTTAATCACTTTTAAAATATGGAGTTATATCTCTAGAAAACTGCACACAAATCGGCAGAAATATGTTCATGTCGTTTTGTTTTCGCCCTAAAACTTTATGAATCCTTGGCCAATCTTTAACAGCAAACGATAGGACTTCTGCAAATGTTACTTACAGTGTATCAATACCACTTGACCATGACGTCCCTAAAGGCATCAAAACCAAGACAAATCTGTCCACTTTTTAAAGATCATTTTGACCATCTGACGTCATATGACGTCAAATGACGTTCGTCCTCACAGAATAGAAAGAGGTCTTAGAGACGTATTTGAAAATTGACGTCAATGGTGCGAATCTTGGATTCGCCATAAAACCTTTGCCTTTTCGAATTTGGAAAAAACGGACTCCAGGATGCACAACTTTACTTAATATATACATTCTGTGAAATTTTGATGAAAATAGGTCAAGAAATGATGGCTGTAGACCGCGCAAAAACATTTTTAGACGACGTCAAGTTTGACGTCAAAACACGTCAAAGGCAAATGAAAATCACTGATATTCAAAATATAGTATGTGAAGCAAATGCCATTAAATCTTTTATGCCATTTTAAATTTTTCATTAAATTCTCTGACGTTTGCAACATATAAAGGTCAACACGCAAAAATAAGAAATTACTCTTCACCCCATGACGTTACATGACGTTCCTTCAAAAAAATAAAAATAAAAAAAAAACGGACACCGAGATACCAAACTAGAGCGTTACATATACATTCTGTGAAATTTTGATGAAAATTGGTTCAAAAATGAAGGCTGTAGATCGTGTAATACCTTTTTGCCTCGCAAATCTATTATATGACGTCACATGAATATGAAATACATTGCATTCAAAAACTCATGATTCGATGTACATGCCAATGAATTTCCATGGTCCTGGGAACATATTTAAATTAACGCGTAGATATCAGAAATTCTTTTTGGCAGTGTCCATTTAGGAGTGTGACCTCTTGCTGCAGATGACGATGTTCTCATGCCATTTAACCATCGAGTTATTCGCCAACTTGACTTTCTTGGTCTTTTGATTAGCTATATTATTACAATCGGTAGTGGCGGATTTAACGGGGGCTACTAGAAGTTAGAAAGTTATTGGGAACACATTTAATGATAGAACGCTGAGAAATGGGGTAAATAATTACATCACACATGTAAATGGAGCTTCTTAGAAGCACTTTTGTCTGATAATAACAAAGGCAACATGCTTATCGGTCCTGGTGTACACAAAAAAATGCAACTCATTCTCTCAAATATGCATCGCAATTCAACTTTCAACACGGGCACTCTTACCTGCGTAGGAACGTCCGGATCTTGGGTTACCAACCCAGTAATCGCTATGTTTTTTTTACTTCATATTGCTAGATTTCCGTTAACAAGCCCTTATCCGAAAAACATGAATATCTGCCATGATTGATGACGTAATTACTTTCAGGACTTTTTTCACATTTTAGTTTTCGGCATTCGTACAAATTTGAACTTATACATCAACTTGCCGATTTTCCTTTTTGTTAACCAAAAAAATTAAGGAATTAAATTTTTAATATTTTAAAACATATATTTTTTGCATTTTTAAATAGTTTTTCTGAATTTTCAATTAGTTTTACTTCATTCCACATCCTAATGAGCTTATAGTGTCACAGTATGTGAAAATTAACCTGAAATAAATTGTAAAATATTAATGATGTAATTGCTTATGTGCATGCATTAAAATATTACCCATAAAGATATGAACATGTAATAAGAAGTCAAATGACAATTTCCAAGAATCTAACAATTTCGTCGGTACTTGAGAACCACGGTGCTGATAAAACAACGTTCGAAATGACATGGTTCAAGAAAATGCTCACTGCTTTTGTAAAGATTTTGTTCTTTTTTAATGAAAAAAAAAAAAAAAATGGTAACCGATGTTTCTATTATTTTTCTGGCTCTTCCAAACTTAGATTTTTACATTTTGTTTCAGAGTTTTCAACCATAACGCTATTTTCAGAGAACATGGATTTATTGTTAATAGATTAAAATGCGGTTATCCTCCCTTTGCTACCAATGCGCTAGTAAACATGAAAAAAAACCTAAACCCTAAACAAAACGACGGCATCTTGGAGCACAATTCGTTTTCGTTTTTGAACGATGAGAATTTGAAATCAATTCGTTTTTCCTGAAAAACAATTAGTTAAAACGATTAAACGAAGCTTATCTGCTGTTCTGTTACACCTTTCGTTTATCTGCCAAAACTCAACCGATTCAACCCCGATCTTCAAAAAATAAATTTTACTTAAAAGGTCTTTCAAAACACTACAAATTTTACTCATAGTGTTAAGGTATAATATTTTTGGTTTTTGAGATACCTATGGCCGAATAAAAGTTACCGACAACTGACATATGACCTTTGCGATTTTCCAGAAACGGATGTCACCATGCTCGATGGGACACTGGGTTGCACATTCATTGAAAGTAACATGCCAATCCGTCAAAAAAGCCTGCAGGTCCTAAAATCCGCTTATTTCGAAAGCAAAATTGCTTATTACAGTGTGACGTCAAATGACGTCACACAACGTCAGTTTTCAAATAATACAAAAAAGACCTCAGGACACATATGCTAACCAATTTTCACGGTCCTAACTCACCAGGAGCCTTAGTAACACGAAATTATATGTTAATGACCAAAGTTCGAATCTCGATTTTGACATAAAATCTTGAAATTTTGGAATTTTGAAAATTTAAGGATGTACATCTACATCCCAACTTACACCTTCTGTAAAATATCAAGTCAATCGGACCAATACTGAAGGCTTCAGAGCGCGAACCAAATTTGGTAGCTTATTTGAAATGTGACGTCACATGACGTTATATGAAGATGAAAATTATTGCATTCAAAGGGGCCAAAGTCACTCTGATTACTGTTAAATTTTCATACGGCTGGCTTATTGGCAACCTGTTTTAATTGATCCTCAAAAGGAGAAATAATTTTTAAAAAAAGATGAAAAAAAAAATAACAAACCCAAAAGGACTTTCTGCTTTAGGCAGAAAGCCCTAACGAGAGGGCCAAGATGGCCCTATAATCGCTCACCTGAGAAACATTGCCTTCACACCTACACTACCGAAGAAATAAAGATGCTGGAGGGTAAAAAAGCTGGAATCTGGCATATTTTGTATTAAAAGGGGCATAATTCCTGACCTTATAGGCCGAAATCAGCCATTATCGAACATGATAGAGAGATTAAGGTAATAAACATTGTCATAAAGTTTGAAGATGATTGTTCAAGAAATGAAGACGCTAGAGTGTAAACAAAGTTTTATATTAAAAGAGGCATAACTCCTGGCCTAATAGGCCAATTTCAGCTATAATGGAACTCGACTGAGATATTATAGTTATAAACATTGTAATAAGGTTTGAAGATGATTGCTTAAGAAATGTTAGAGTGTAAACAAAATAAAATATGGCATTTTATTATATTAACTTGACTTGACTTGACTATTTGAGTTTACCGTCGCTTCAACAGTATTTCAGTCATATAGAGACGTCCAGCTAATTACAGGTGGAGGAAGACCCCGAATGCAAGTAGGCTGAGTGAGTGTTAAAGTCAGCAACTTTCCCTCTCGGCCACGGAGGCCCTATTATATTAAAAAGGGCATAACTCCTGACCTAATTGGCCGATATCATTATATCGATATATTTTCAGTATCTAAAGTATCTGCGTTTAAATTTTCAACATATATAAGAAGCACTAGATTTCGTTTGTCCCGAACAAACGATAGGGTTTTCTGCTCTAATGACCTTTGTGTCATTGTGACCTTGAGCTTTGACTGTATGACCTCAAAATAATAGAGATCATCTAAAGGCCATTGGGAATGTCCTTACCAAGTATTACAGACCTAGGCTTATTCCCTCTCAAGTTATCAATCTAAAAAGGATTTTATATTAAATGTCATTGTTGACATTTTTACCTTTGACCTTATGACTTTTAAATAATAGGGGTCATTTACTGGCAAAGGGCAATGTCCCTACCAAGTTTCTCAAACCTAGACTTATTCCTTCTCAAGTTATTGATCGGACAAGTTTTTTTTACTAAGTGTCACTTTGATTTTGACCTTTGACCTAATGACCATTAAATCTAAAAGGGATCATCAACTTAGCATACGCACTGTCCCTACTAAGTTTCACAAACCTAGGCTTATTTCTACTGAAGATATTGTGCGGAAAATAAATAAAACATCTTGTTCTTAATATCCTGACCCTTCACACGATGCTGTTACTGCTGATGATGAGCATTAGGAGGACGATGAACTTACGTTAACCTACTCATGATTCGATTATGAATCATGATCCTGTCTCCGGGGCCTCCAGGGCCGAGAGGGAAAAGTCGCTGACTTTAACACTTACTCAGTCCCTCACCGCGCGGGTTCCTGGCAGGGTCATTCGGATTTTCATGCGAGGAAGCCTTCCAGATGGCTTGCGGTAGGTTGGTGATTCTACCCGGATGCCTCCGTGCATTCGGGATCTTCTTCCACCCGTAATTAGCTGGACGTCGCTATATGACTGAAATACTGTCGAAGCGACGGTAAACTCAGATAGTCAAGTCAAGCATGCCCATTAATGATGGAAGTGTACATTAAAATCTTTAAGTTATCAATCAGTGTTCTCGGTGTAATGCATTATGCATTATGCTCATGATCAGATATCAAGCTAATGTGGGCTTTTAATATGGTACTTCCTTTTTATTATGTCTCCTCCTATATTTATATGGGGGAAATGTTTTGTTTTTGTCAGAGTTGTCTGTCTGTCCGTTTGTCTGTCCCAATTTTTGTCCTGAGCATAACTCAAAGAGTATGAAAGCAGAAAATGTGCACTTATCCAATTCTAATTTTAAATTTATAAGACTCACACAAGACAAAAACACACGAATTCATTTTTTTTTCTTCAAATTGATGAAAGGAGTGATGCAAATCCATTGTTACACTCAGGAGGTCGTGGTTTCGATCCCGACAACTGAAATCGCAAAATATGATACCAGTGTAGCTCCCTTGCTTGGCGCTCAGCATATAATTGTCTTTCCAGGTCTGGTCGGCCCAGTGTCAGGATAATGTGACTTGATGTGACATCATGCAACATGTCTACGGCGTGATACTGCAGTGTGGTAACACACTTAAATATCACAAAAATTACTAAAACTTTGATATGTAATGTCGGTATTAATTCGTCCAAGACATAGATAACAACCACAACATTAAGTTATTTCATACATATAAATAGTTTTTTTTCTCAGACTGATAAAATAATCGTGGATTGAACATTTCATGTATGTGTCTTGAATGTTTCGAAATACATGTAATAGATTGCAAGGAATGTGAAACAGAAAAGGTCTACGGTAGTTTGGCATGTTGCAAGGTTTGAATAACAGCAGTTGATTTTTTGTTTGTTTTAATATGAGTTTTTTTATGAAAATTGCTCAGAAGAATGCACAGCCGTAAAATGGAGAATCAAAGAATACAATCATACTTATAACGACGGCTTTCTACGAAATCATCCCAGTTTTTCTTATATAGTTACAAGCACCAACCATGCAATTGTTTATTGACCATGAAACTATAATAACGCTTCTCACAGAAAGATCTACTTATCATCCCCACACACAGCGGATCATCCCGATAAGCCATATCAATTTACTCTCATATGTTCTTGGGTAGAATACAGTTTTGTGTTTCTGCGGTGAAAGGGAATAGACATGTTATTAAGCCAGAAATCACACTGCATATACCGAAGTGCAGAGTGAAATATATGCTTAGGAAATGTATATACATGTATACACCCCATATTTGCAAAACGCAAATTTTGGCAATTTTAGGATTATTTGAATATCACTAAATGTAAAGTTAAATTAAACTTTAAAAATAATTCTGGTAAATTTTGTGTATATTTATTTTAATTAAAAAGGGGTTTTTTTAAAAAATTTTCACTACTGGACTGTGATGGTTGGATAAAGGGAATCAATGCTACGAGCGCATATATATAGTTTCCATGTGAAACCTAAATGTTTCAATTTTGTACTTGATGGCTTGAATACTGTAAATACTGCATGAAAATCGGGTCGAGAAAAAGTGGGTGATATAAACACCCCACTATTTTTCACAACCCCACAAAAAGGGTTTCATATTGGAAAACATCCCACTTCTGTTGTTGTTGTTGTATTGGGGTTAACCGTCGCTGCGATAGTATTTCAATCATATAGCAACGTCCAGCTAATTACAGGTGGAGGAAGACCCCGAGTACACGGAGGTACCCGGGTAGAACCACCGACCTACCGCAAGCCAGCTGGAAGGCTTCCTCACATGAAAAACCGAATGACCCAACCGGGATTCGAACCCACAGCGTGAGGGCTGAGAGATTTGTAGTCCACGACTGTAACCGCTCGGCCACGGCGGCCCCTCATCCCACTTCTGGGTAATCTCTTAGTATATATATATATATATATATATATATATATATATATATATATATATAAAACCTACGATAACTGCTGAATGTAGAGGCAAGTAGGCATGCAGTTGTTATCTTTTACTCATGATGGGGACATAACAATTCATGCGATGCTTTTCAAAACATCATCTTGCAATCATTGTGAAGCGTAATATTGGATAAACATTTTGGGCTTCAGGACGATGTATCTGATCGGTTCAAACAATATGCAGAAGAGGAATATGAAATTCAGACAAACACTGATTATGCTTACTTGCATATATGTTTATTGCTGAAGACAAAGCAAAAGAGAAGAATAATATTGATGAGAAAAAAAGATATGCAATTTTAGAGATAATAATATTAAAATATATAATGCAACTAAATGAAAAAAATAATGTATTCTGATTTCTTCAAAGTGCAAATCTTTCTAACACATACAAATCATGCATATATACAATAATGTATATTGTTCTCTTCCAAGTGCAAAACATTAAAGATCTCATCTTTCTTACACATACAAAAACATGCATATACACAAAGGATGTGGGAATACTTTACAATTTGCCATGTTCTAGCTTACAATATTTCTCAGATCTCTTTTAAATGCTTAGCATGTTTGCGTTTCATAAATACTTTCCACAAATATATTGATACACGTCTGACAGGCTTAATGCACTGTAACACACATCATCTAATCAAAGACCCATTATTCTTCCAAGTGCAGTGTTTATTTTTCGGACAGTAAAGCAAAATGTGTGCTACAGATTTGTTGACATATGCAACTTGTACATCCCCGTTGAAGACAACATTACGAAAATGCATAAATATAGATAATTCAATTGTTTACAAAAATATTTGCATATTCCGCTTTTTTTCGTCAATTTTCTGACGTTTTCAATGGACTTTCCGTACATCTACGTGAACAAATCGCGAGCGCATAAATTGATGACGTGGCGGATAAACAATTTGTCATTCTTCAGCGGATTTTCAAATTCAAGTTATTTCCGATTAAAGGAATACTCGCCAATGCATCATCATCCATAAAACTAAATGGCGTAATTTGACCAACATTTTTAATACGTTTAACTGTTATTTTACAGCTGATATTTGCACATTATGTATCATTTGCGTTATTTAGTCTACAATAGGTCAATTTTATTTTAACTTTCCATTTTCATTTAAATTTCATCATTACGAAATATAATGGGCCTTTAATTCATACACACACAAGTGTTGTTTTAAACGTTATAAAAGCAATATGTGCATACAATCTTATCTTGCAATTTAAAGATAGTTAAGCAAAAACAATGCATATAAATAAAAATTGATACAGTCAGAAAAAGAATCAGACAAATGGGCAGCCGGATAAATTGGTAACAGTCAGATACTAATAAGACCTTTCATATATACAAATAATTAAATAGAATTAGTTTATTAAATATATACAAGCGTACACCAGCCAATCATAGTACAGGTATAGTTAATCTTTTGAATTGGTTTGATCATAAAGTTAAGAATGTCATTTGTGGAAATGATTGTAAATATTGCTAACCCACATGAAAACTCCATGATTTATAGGCCTATTTGTATTTCGAAATTTTTTAAGCACTTACTTGTGTATGTCATTGAGTTGTACAGACTTCCCTGTAGTATTATTTATCTTAAGCTGGATAAACGTCGGGCAGATCATCAAATGGAACATTTTGCATTGTCGTAAACGTATTTGTAAAAATATACAGTAAATGCTAGTTAGATACCTAAGAAAAGGCCCTAGATGAAAATAAGATGAGTATAATATAAAATGTTGCTATAAAATACATTTTGATCAGGCATTGTCTAACAGTGTTTTTCTTGTGAGAACTGTGTTTTCACGTTCAGAATCAAGCTGCTCAATACTGGTGCCATCTAACTTATCTTCGTTATCTCTCGCCTCTTGTTCTGAAACTGCAACGTTATGATGTTTCTTGCCTGATAGACAAGGCCTACAAGAAAGAAAGCTACAATGGAACCGAGCCAAGCTTTTGCGAATATATTTACATGGTGATAATATGAGCTCTTCAGGGACTTCCATTCTATTTTTGTCTCTTGTAAGTCTGCTTGCGAGGAGTGCTGTCACCATAGTGACAAGAAAAGACAATGCAAAAAGGTACATGTAAGATAAAGAATAAAAATTGTCAAGCCCAGTAATATTGTCGTCATCTCTAGATTCATCAGGTAATCCTGATAATGAAATGGTGTTATTATATTCTGTTGGTTGAGTGGAAACAACTTCAAGTGATGCATTTGTGGTCCAAGATGAGTTGATAGACACATGGCATGCGTCAGTTGGTCCAAGTGGTAACCATGGAGTACGCTTCCGACCAGGTGAGAAATTGTAACCTGCTGATAGCCAAATACCAAATGTCAATCCTGCTATTGCCCCGACTACAATGCCACGTTTAGTCGTGAAGCTACAAAACATTGATATGAAAAATATTGCAACGCATGGTCCATCTATCCCTCCTAGTACACAACTGACGATTTCTGAAATAGGTACCGTTGTTCTACTAATTAGGATGGCGAAACTAATCGACAAAGCGCCAAAGAAACATACGATGATTTTGGATACTGTGGTAAGATTTTCATCAGATAGATGTTTTGCCCTAGGTTTAATGATATCGATCGATATCATTGCTGATATACCACTTAGTGCAGAGGATATCGTGCTAAGTGAAGCGCTGCAAAGAGCTGCAAGGAACAATCCAGTCACCCCGGGTACATCTTTGAAGAGATCAGAGACAAAGTAAGACATGATCTGGGTTGGGTTTGACAATAGTCCTGATGCAAGTGGATCGCATCCTTTAACACTGAAGTATGCAAAAGCCACATTACCTTCTAACATGCCAAGCGTTTGCAGGAGGAAAAATGCGGGTATTGCTATATATGCAACCCGCCTTGCCTCCTGCATTGATTCAGTAGAATTAAGTCGTTGAATGACCATTTGACTGCATGATGACCCTGCGGTCATAAAGAAATTACCTAAAACAAGTGTCCAAAACGTATGACGTACATGTGGGTTTGGGTCAAAGTCGAAAAGCTTCAGTCTTCCACTTGCTTCGTTCACAGCAATGACTGTACTCACTCCTCCACTTTTCACTGTTCCGTATATCAACACTGCGGCGATGGCAACAATCATAACACATCCTTGGATTACGTCTGTAACCACGACTGCCGCGATGCCACCTAGTGCTGTATAAATTATCGCAATAAATGCTAGGGCCAAAATTGAACACCAGCTTGGAATCCCAGTCACAGATACGAGTGCCGTTGAAGCACCAAATAGGACAAAACCAGCATAGAAGCACAACACGGTCGTAGAGAGGCATGTGGCTATGCGACGAATTACTAAGGATTCATAACGCATTTGCAGATATTCAAACACACTTGTTATTTTAAGCGGATAAAAAAGTGGTACGCTAACCCATAACAGTGAACTGTATCCAAACAACATTCCAACATTTTGAAGCCAGTATATCAAACCGTTTGTATAGACTTCCGCTGGATAACCAAGAAAGAAAATTGAAGACTCGTAGGTCACTAACAACGATAAAGCTACCGGAAGTGCCTTCAGTTTTCCACCAGCCCTGTGGAAGTGGAGCAATGATTTCCGATGTCGGTCCTTGTAAGCCCATAATGTTCCCGTCAGTAGAGACATACCGACACCTAAGATGAAAACGATGTAATCAACCAGTGAAATGCTGCCGCTGAAAGCCATGACTTAGTTATGTCGGATGTGGGTACTACAGTCCGTTATTTCAACACTGCAGCGTGTTATAAACATCACTACCTTGATATATATACGTATACGATATCACCCACGCATTGAGGGTCTTTCAGAAAGTTCAAAATGTTGCATGTGACGTCATTTCTTTCGTTTATCAATTGGTCCCATATCTATGTGAGTGTCATTTTTTTATTGGTACACGTATGCTTTGTCATGATACATGCATACTTACATTTCATATTGATTCCCGCTATTTTTAATAGTCATTGTTATTTGTACCACTGTTTCGTAACTGACGATCCATTGAGGGTAGTAAAGATTAATTGTACTGATCAGTCTGTCATTTTGATGAGTCATTCTAACCTCAGGGTGTCGATTTAGATTCTATCTAAACCAGTTATTGAGTATTTTCTCATTATAAACTACTTGAGATTATAAAAAATAAAATGTGTTTCATTTCTATATTATGACGCCATGTTTTAAAACTTAGTACCAGTGATAGGCTGAAACGTGTTCTTTAATCAGTTTGTGAAAGAAGATATTTCAACACCATTACGTTAGTATAGTATAAACGATTGTTTCTGGTTCATTTAACACATATGCCAAAGCAGCAGCTGTAACAATATAGTGTACCGTATAAGAATACGATTTGGCACTATTATGAATTTGACTTGCATGTTGTTTAATACCAGTATCTACGTTGTTTCGCACATTCGCTTGTTTTCAATGTGATCTGCAAATAGCATATTGAACTGTACGCTTCTACTATATTTGTGTTTCTGTTTGTTGGGCAAGCAGGGTTAATAGTTCAAAGATATACCATTGTCTGTACTTGTTTAAATAGTTCCTCGACGTTTGTCAACATTAAATATATTTTGTAACACCCTCAAATGCCAGTAACTTTTTTTTGATATGTTTTTCAGCTAATCAGATGCATACATAAGTGGTATCCAGTAATTAATTTTTGATCAATGCATTTCACAATGAAATAAATTAATGTTTC
>CM037783.1:23915638-23965638 GCA_021229015.1 Solen grandis | reverse complement strand
AAATGTGATGACTTTAATTTCACAATTGTTTATAAATGCAAAAAAAAAAAAAAAAATACGACCGACACCATCAGAATTAAATTAAATATCTAAATACATGTATCACACGAACAAGTAAAAGCCTGGCGATGTATCTTAAAGAATCATAAGGTATGAAGTCGAATAGATATAATACATGTAAAAATATTCTTTCTTTAACGTATTAGCTGGTTAATCAAGCCGGCAATATTTGCTTGTTTATTGGTCCCCTACTGGTATCACCGAAGGGGACTATAGGTGCACTGCGTCCGTCCGTCAGTCACACTTATGTTTTCCGGATTTTTTTTTACACGCTTGCAGATTTTGATCTAATATTTAACTTGTCAGTCTACCACCATGAGTTACAGATCAAATTCATGTTTCGTTTCGGTCCATTTATTTTTGTTGAAATTACGGGCCTTGGACTTAGAAAAAATTCTTTTTAAAATAGCAGTTTTCCGAACATTTTTTCTAAACGCTTACAAAGATTGATCTAATATTTGATATGTCAGTCTACCACCATGAGTTACAGATCAAGTTCAAGTTTCGGTCAAGTCCACTGATTTTTTATGAAATTAGGGGCCTTGGACAAACTAACAGATTTTTTTTTTAAAATAGCAATTTTCCGGACCTTTTTTTCCTAAACGCTTGCAGATATTGATATAATATTTGGTATGTCAGTCTACCACCATAAGTTACAGATCAAGTTCAAGTTTCGTTTTAGTTCGCTGATTTTTTGAAAAAATATTGGACCTTGGATTTAGAAAAAAATCATAAAAATATGTACATGCTGAATTGGACCCAATATATTTTTGCCAAGATACTAACCCTAAACGAAATTGTTTATGATATTTTTTTTCATTCATGTACAAAATGCATCAGATTAGCTATTTGGCTCTTAGGAGTCTTATGAGTTTATATTTATTGTCATTTTGACTCAAAAGTATTGATAAATAATTGTCTTGTTTGCAGCATGAAGAGAGACTGGGGTTCTTAGTTTTCTATTTGCCGGTTGAGGACTTAGTATTGCCTAAGCAGTACTTTCAGAATGCTTGTTTGTTTAAATATGCTCAAAATGTCTGTATGCGTATCATATTTCCCCAAGTTACCATGTTTTGCTGAATTGTAGTCACAAGAGTTTATGTCCTTCTATTTGGAATTAAATCTATCAATCTAAATATGTGTTTTTTGTCAAAAATTACCCGCAAAATTACCCATGATAAACGATTGTAAATTACTGACCTTACTCATTACGGAAAAGTTCGTAAGATTCCGTAATCTATAAATATCCATCAACACGAGTACGTTATGCTGTACATTCCACGTAATAAATCTCTATTTTCGCCCACATTCTGTACTCGTTACTTTATTAAGAAGAAATTAAGGAAAGTCAGTCAATCGCTGCATATTCTCGATGGTGTGCCGTAAAAGCATTGAGAATTTCGTTGAGACCTTTATTTTGAACAGAAACTCACATGATTATCCCTACGGCCAAAGTAAAAACACTCCGGCTCAAATTAGTGTTAAACGATTGGGAAAACCTGTACATGTCTCTCGAGGGGAATCGGATTTCATTCAAAATATTCGCATATTTGTTTGCTGGGTTTAACGTCCTGCCGAGAGTATTTCAGTTATTCAGAGACGATGTCTACTTGTTGTTATTGTATTCGAGTTTACCGTCGCTGCGATAGTATTTTAGTGTCTACTTGAGACAGTTATAGAGCTGCCACACTGCTGTATCACGCCGTAGACATATGACATGATACCACTCCAAGTCATTATACTGACACCGGGCCAACCAGTCCTGCAACTACCCTTACATGCTGAGCGCCAAGCAAGGGAGCTATAACAGTACCATTTTTTACAACTTTGGTATGTCGCGGCCGGGGATCGATCGAATATTAGTCTTCACTGAATACTGCCGCCATTATAAATGTGTCTTTTTGTCGCTTTGCATTTACAATCTTCTCTTTATGAAATTGGGAGCCTGCGGTCCTTCCGATATACCCGGCTTGGGTGGAAAAAGCATTGATTTCGCATATCGTATACATAAAATGTGAAAGAATTGGATTTCAATGTGTCGTTTACTTCTTATAGTAACACAAGCTTAATCTGATAAGATTATGATATCACATGTAAAAATATCACGATCTGTTTACGCGCCTTCATGAACTAGTTAAATGAAATCAAGATATAAAATGCGCTCCCTATGTCCTTGACATACTAAATTTAGAAAACATTGTACTTTAATACTGAGTTTTTCGCACGTTCTGGTCACTATAACATCAAGCACTTAAGTCCATCACTTTTCACAAAATTCTTGTTGCCAACGCAACCCAATGCTCTCTGATATCTTACATATCAGTATGACAGAATGTTATACATAAATCACCACCGGAAATCAGTTCGTTTGTTTGTTTATTGGGATTAACGTCCCTCCGACAGCATTTTAGTCATTTGGAGACGATGTCTACTTATGACAGATATAGAGCTATCACACTACAGTGTCACGCCGTAGACATGTGGCATGATACCACACCCAGTCACATTATCCTGACACCGGGTCAACCAGTCCTGGAACTAACCATTATATGCTGAGCTCCAAGCAAGGGAACGATACTGGTTTGCCCAATGTTTCGATATCATGACACATGTCTCTCTCTATATATATACCGTGATTAACGCTATAACAACCTAAGATAGTCAATGTTCTAAATGATTTAAATACTATCATTGGGATGTTGAATTAAAGTTTACAAACAACTAGCATGATGACTCGCTCAACCACAGGCAAGATAACAGCTTGCCATTTCGAGGACCGGGATGACCGCGAAACTGTTCCGTTTTCTTTCATTTTTATATGTACTTAGAACAGTTTTGAGGCCAGTCATCGATCGATATGTCCGCCGAATGTGTGGGTGCAAAGAAGAGTTGGTTTGTAATGGCGATATGTCCATGCCAGAATACCCGACAGAACAGCATTCTCCCTTACGGACAAACCCTTAATCGGATTATGGTTAAAGTCAAAGGACTGAACACGTTTCAAATATTTTTCAGCGTTTTTTTAACAGAAAGATTTTTCTAAAATTTGGCACTTCATGACTTTAGACTATAACGAAAAGATATATGATTTAAAAAAGAGGATCGCCATGCTTGTTTAAGAGATTTAGCTTATGGTAAAACATCTCTGTTTACTAAAATATGTGGAAAAAGTCATAGCATTAAAATTTGGAAAGATTGCATTCTAAATATTTTAATAACATATCAAAATAATTTGTTTCAGAATATTTTTTCATAATTTGTAACTTAAAAATGTGATGTGTAAGTTACAGATGAAAATACTGTCAAACATGCATGGAAAATACACTACGAGCAAAAATAATCATTGTGTCTGGACCAATGTACAAAAAATAAAACACTTATTAAAACCAATGGTCAATGGACTTACCTAACTTTTGAATTCAGATCTGAATTTGATAGTGAAACATGAAACAGTTTAATCATTTTAGAACCAGATTTTGAAAGTACATGTTTCCAACGCCTGAAAAATTATAACAATTATTGCAATACATGTCGATTTTGGTACTTCATTTGGATTCAGTTTAATCTTTCAGGCACAATCGGATACAATGGACTTCAAATGAACCCGTCAGTTTGTCTCTCCTGTAAGAACATTTCATATACAAGTTTAAAGAAATAAGCTGCTCGGGCTAAATTAACCCTCATAAACTGGTGCCGGTGTCCCTTTGACTCCGAGTTCGGTTACCCTGAACACCGATCCGGCAAGCGGTGTTTTCTCTTTCTCTTCCTCCGTCATGTCAATTTTGCAACACGTCACATATAGCTCGTCATACGTCTTGCCTCCGAAGCAGCAAGATGTGGTTCTAAGGGCTGGGAAGCTGATGGATGTCAGCTCCTTTCCTGAAAATATTGGGATGAAAAAAGGGGAAAAAATCTCGCCACGAATTTTAGAATTTTATATAGTGTTTTGCTACATTAATATCGATAATGGATATGTTGTATCCGGAAATTTACCTTAATGTCATCCCCGTTATTTTATACATTTACTAAAGATACTGAAATAGCACATGATTTCATGATATGGATTCATTTTGTGCACCAATTCACTTTTTTTTATAATTTATCTGTTATACGCTAGTAAAACAAGACCCCCAAATTTTAGGACATCTCACCTGTTTCCGGGTCAAACGAATAACTTTCCCGGTAAAGTAGAATGCCACCCACAATTTTCCTTCCGTGTCGATTGCCATGCCATCTGGTAAACCCGGTGTGCTTTCGCAATCCACAGCAACGCGCTCGTTACCTGAGAAATTCAACAGTTATGGTCTACTATTTGTAGATTTTCAAAGAGAAAGGACTATTTTACTTTATAATATTCATTTTTCTGTGATCAGACAATATCTATTTTTTTGGACTAAATTTTAATGTTGAAAAGTTTACAACCAGGAAAAGGAATTTGATCTGAGTAAATAAGGCATTGAATGCATATTTTTAGGATTATATATGTATGTAGTCAACGTGTTGAATTAAAACATAGGCCAATAAGGCAATAAGGCAAAGGTCATATATCTAACAAAGGCTAGTGGAAAACCGTCTCACTCATTGTTCCAGTGGTTATGTCAAAATCGTATGCCCATACTTTCCGAGGAATGGAGTCAATATAGTACATGGTCTTGTTGTCAGCAGACTAGGGCTGGGAAGGGTACTCGAGTACCCGGGTGCCCGGCGGGTAAAAGCGCTACCCGGGTAGTAAATTCCTACCCGGGTACCCGGTCTAAAATTAGAATGACTTTTTCTTACCGCTAATTGATGCATCGAGGTACTTTTGGAAAGGTTTCCGTGTATACCAGGTCTTAAATTCGTGTAGATAACGTTATATGCCACACATTGGCCAGGAACATGTGAAGGAGGGGAAATATGCATAATATAGAATCTGTACAGTTAGGATATTAAATCATTAAAGGTAGGTAACCCCATCCGGAAACCATCGCCGATAGTCGGCCAAAAGCCAGCAGTCTTATTTCAATCTACGGCAAAAACGAATACGTATATTTCAATACGTTCAGGACATGAACAGTTAAAGATGAAATCTGAACGAATTTTCTGTTATTTTCAGCATGTAGGCCTACAGTATTGATGACTAACAACAAATGGGTTACAATTAAAACACTTGGAAACAATTTCAAACGAACAACTTTTTAATTTTTCTCACCGATCTATTTATATTCAAAGTTTCCAATGATTATATATTCAGGATATTCAGTTAAACAAATAATTAAACGAAAAACAAAACTATGGCAGCATTTTAAAACGAATGCAGGTGACTCAATATAAACTAAAAAATCTCGCCAACATTCTTCAACACTGACGGCGAATTTACTTACTTTTGTCAACCTACTGATCTATAGCGCGTCAGGTAACGTAGGCAAAGGCGGATCGTCACCAGCTAGACCTTGGTCACCATTTGGTTCAACTTTAATGTCGACTACGGGCATGGTGACCGTTGGCACAACATTTTTGCATATTTGAACTTTTGACCTCTTGAACTTGTTCAGGAAAATGATTGCATCGGCAACCTCTGGGTTAAGACTTGACCGTTGTTTGGTGATGGTTAAACCAGCGGCACTAAATGCCCTTTCGGACGGGACTGAGGTTGCAGGTATGGCTAAGTACTGTTTAGCTAGGAAGGACAGTTTTGGAAAACGTGTCTGGTTTGCTGACATGATGCTTTCATCAAGAACGTGTAAACATACAGCATCTAATCTGCATACACAGTGACGTCAGTGATTGATCTTAATCAACTGAAAGTTTGATTTTCGCGGGTACTCGAGTACCCGCGGTTAATTGGACCACGGGTACCCGGGTAGAAAATCTCTACCCGTCCCAGCTCTACAGCAGACCAGGCAAGGCCATTGGAAATGCTAACCCCGTCCTTGTGTTTCTTCAAGGTACCGTCCAGTTCCAGACTGTACAGCGACCCCTGGTGTAAAGCTGGCTTGGAGGGTACCACCTCGTTTCCCATTGTACCTGCAACATGATAGGGTTCACATTGTATCCGATCAAGCACCAGAAGTTCAAACCGATTAGAAAAAAAAAAAACTATTCAGAATAGTATATATTTGCTGTCTCTTATAATCATATTTTTGAAAGCAAAATGAAACTTTATTGTCAGATTTAATCTAAGATAAGAGATGAAATGAGATTTGATCTGGATTTTGAACATTTTGAAATGTATTGAGTATAAAATAGGTTACAAAAGTAAAATTATTTCATCTGAAGTATCAAACCAACAAGAACAAGCACAAAATCACCGGTCTCTAAATATGAATTTGAGAATCGCCAATAAATATTTTGGCATGCATACAATGACAATGAACTATTTCTAAATGGATAAAAAGTTTCCAACATTGCATACTTTTGCCATGGCCAGGCTGTTGTCCCATTCATGATAAGATATCTTCGCATTACATATGCAAACATATAACTTGCAAAACATGAAATAGAATTTATTCGCGATTAAATCCGTGTGACTTAATTAATCGTTGGAATATGAAATATCATTAGCTGTAAACTACGTAAATAAGAAGAACTATATATATACACACTATCGTACCTACCACACCACAGTCTGCCGGACGGGTCACACTTGCCATCGTTGAAGCGCGTGTCTTTACCCTCTTCCACGGTATGTAGAACAGTGACCTGTTTTGTATCCCAGTCAAAATGGGCCACTGACTGTCCGAGACCGATCATGTATCCACCCTTCTTGCATGGGACAATGAACGATACGGTCTGATCTTAAGGGAAAGGGGAATATTTTTGCAAAATCTGACAATGAGATGGCGACCTTAAAAAATAACGTATGATATAGAAAACTTCGAACAAGGAAAGCTTGACAATGGTATTTCATAAGTATGTAAACCTTTTGGCATATCCATCTAGGTTTACAATGATCTTGATCCCTTATCATAGAACCGAAATATGAATAAAATATTATCACAAAACACCTGACGAAGTATTGATTATTTATATACATGTATATATAATAAAAAAACATTTTTGAAGCAAATCTTAATATTTAATAAATATTTTATAATGGTTATGTTCTGGTTTATCCCACTTTCATAGATACTGTTCGACATTAAAAAAATACTAATTTTCATTTTTAGGACGAAAATATTTAGCTAGAAAAAGAAAGAAAGAAAAACCTACCAAACCTGTAACTGTCACTTTCTCCAGTAGCAGAGTCCCACCTACGGATCGCGCCGTAGTCTATGTCCACAAACAGCAAACAGCCCGTCCTCTCGTCCCAGTGTGGCCCCTCCCCCGTGGTCTCACAGATGTTCTTTAACAGAGTCTCCACCGACATTGTTACCAGGAACTGTAGTTGCTATGGTTTCTACTGACGAAAACATTTGGTGTAAGACACTTGAAATCAGGGTGTCTATTAAATCATTGTCAGATATATTCTCTTCTCGATAATTAAATTCAAAGCACACTCGTAAATCCATCGCCACGCAGAACGATGATTTTATTTTTAAAGCAATATCACCATAAGACAAAATCAAACGTAATTCATGTCCATTTCAAAATGTCAATCATTACATGCAAATACACTGAAAATGTAATATACATGTAAAACAATGTGTCGTAACATGCTTACCTGCACACCCTTCCCTTTAGTCGTTGACAACTACAGCCTTGGCACTTTATTTGTCCGTATAAAGTGTGCTGTTTGAACAGTGCTTGATAAACCTTTGAGGTCACTTGTGGTCCTTACAGTCTGTTATCACCAATTATATCTAAATAATTTTCAAGCAAAATATGCAGCCCGGGAAAGCTTTCAGACAGTGAACATATTCATTCTATTAGGTCAAGATATAGTTTAAACGTTCCCACAGCTGTATAATTCAAAATGAGTATGAACACTCTATAATATATAAAACTTATAGAATTGAACAAATCAGGACAAGATCTTTCGCAATCGAGATTCAGAGGAGATATGAGAAGTTTACAAACGAGGTATGTAAATAAATAAGACAATATTTGTATCCCTGGAGTATCTCCATACTCCATCTATAATACGTACTTAATATAGACTAAGTAGTATATACAATAGCATAAAAAGTAGAAAGTGTACCCACCCTATCTGGAGCCCTTTTCCCCCAATTTGTGCCTCCCAACCTATCTAGATCTGTCGAACTCGGCCCCTTGGCACTAGTCGCACCACGAGGAGGACCTACCCACCCTATCTGGAGCCCTTTTTTCCCCAATTTGTATCTCCCAACCTGGAGCAGCACCCTTGGAGAAACACGGATACAGATAGAATACATGTATATACCCACCGGCCGAACTTCATTTAGAGAAACACGGATACAGATTTCTTCTTGTTGCTTGCCGACAGCAACCAGCAGCTAGTCGAGAAAGGCGTCTTAGTCGTCGTCGGGTGTGCCAACTGGGCCAGCACCTCCACCAGCAGGCTCGTAGATTGCTCCGCGCGGGCCTCTAGTCGGCCCAACCGCTCGTAGAAGTCTTCGACAGAGGGCCCTCCTCGCGGTACGACTTGTGCCAAGGGGCCGGGCTCCGCCTCGCCCAGCCGTTCGTCGATAGAGGATCCGGCCGGCGTGCAGTTTGCGGATCGGTCACAATTTGCGCGGCAGGAACTGCCGAATCGTCCAACCAAATCTTGTAGAGCCTCGAGGACCCGATACCATAGCGCTTTTTCGCCTCGTGTGTCGACAGCCGGCCTCGGAGGGAGCGGATTTCTTGGATCTTGTCCTGGGACAAATCTCATCTAGGCGGCATGGCTGCGCATATGCACAAATTTTCCACGTCTCCCCACCCACTTGCCAAGCACTTTCCCATTTTGCAAAGCATTTGCCAAGGATTTTGTAAAGCACCTTCCCATTTTGAAAAGAGGCTTGCTGGCGATCATTTTTGATACCGGTAAATTTACCTAAAAGCGATATTAGGTTTAATACCAAGGGGGTCTGGCACGAAAGATGAGTTATATACCACTTTAAATAATACAAGGTATACTACCCCCGATTGACCAAGATTCATACCCTCCTTAAATAAAATGCCAATATCTAAATTCTTTGCACCTATCGCAAGCATCTACATTTATGTAACAGAAAACACATCTGTTTGATCAATGCAAAGAAACTCTCTTATCTACAGTACGAAATAATAAATGGCCTCATTCCAGGATCAAGTCAGAGAGCGACTAGGGCAAAGATGACGCCTAAAGTCAATAAATTTTGCCAAACTAGAAATATGTCCATAGGACACAGATACCCCAATCCGGCGCATTTTCCAAAACAAAGGCCAACACCCAGGAGCGCAAGTCATGTCCTGAGTAATATATCATAAAGTTTAAAAACTGTAGCACAAATACCTTCAGGGTTATCTGTGTCCCAGATTTGGGCTGGACGGACAGACAAAGGCAAATCTATATGCCTCACTTTTTGATGGGGGAGGGGGTGGGGGATAAAATACAATGGTGCACATGTTCATGTCCTGCATAATATATCCATGAAGATTCAAGTCTGTAGTACAAATACTTACAGAGTTACTTGCGTCACAAGCATAAAATTCCATATTTAGAAAAAACAAAGGCCCATTACTATCTTAACTTTAACAAAGGTTCGATAAAAATACCCAGGTGCAAAAGTTCATGTCCTGATTAATTTATCCATGAAGTTTCAAGTCTGAAGTACAAACACTTTCAGAGTTACGTGCGTCACAAGCATTAATTCCATATTTTCAAAAACAAAGGCCCATAACTCTGTAAACTTTAACAGTGTTTCGATGAAAATACCCAGGTGCGCAAGTCCATGTCCTTAATAATATATCCATGAAGTATCAAGCCTGTAGTACAAATATATTCAGAGTTATGCGTGTCACAAAGTTTCGGGACCGACAGACAGACATACGTACAATTACGGACGGACAAAGGCAAATCTATATGAGTATATGCCCCCCCCCCCTTCTATTTTTGGTTGAGGTATAAAAATTGGACAAAAAAACTTTCCCCTTTAATTTCCGGTCCGGGTCGTACTAGGTCCCCCATCAGGGCGCATATAGCCTTAAATGTTTGTCTAGAGCATGGCTGTGTGCAGCCAGATTTGTGGCACGCGGGACATCCTTTATCCCATCTAAAACCGGCTGTGTATTAATTCAGGGCCTTTTTTTTCCAGTTCCTAGCCTTTTTTGTGGGATTTTGAGGATTTTTTTTGCCATGAAGATCAGTTATCATTAAAAAAATCTCTCTCTATATATATATTGTTAGCAGTTAGAAATGAAATAAGTAATAAATAAACCTTAATGCAGATGTTACAGAACAGTGCTCTAGATAGTCTTCATGTGTAACTTAATTTTCCATGCTCCCTTAAAATGGAGTTAACATCGCCGACTTTGATTGAGAGGTTGGCATATTGACTGAATCGTTTTTTTAATTACTCTTAAAACACTTAAATGAGATTGGGAAAGATGGGTTGGTAAAGAAAATATCGTATTGTAGTCGATAATTTAGTTTGTACCATTGCTTTCGTTTGCCAAAAAAGTTTGACTAGATCATAAATCAGAGCTGTAACAACTTAACCAACGACTGTCTTTTTTTTCTACCAGCAATTAAATGATAATGATATCTGAGAGTATCCTTCATTCACCCATACAATCAGTGTAATTTGCTGAAAACCTGCTCAACACCTTCAACTCTGAAGTGTCAACTGTCAAAACTGCCCTCACTGTGAAATACACAGGTGAAGGTTGTGTCGTAGACTGCTTATCGATTTTTCTCAGTCCAGCGTATATCCACGTGAGCAATATTGATAACCAGTCTTACTGCTTAAGTAATTCACAAAAATAAAAATCACGCGTTGTTGATTTTTTTTACCGTTATTCATATTACGATTTAATGGGGATTTTTTTTTCTGAGAAAGGGGAATTTTGGAGGATATTTTTGGGGAAAAAGGTGGTTATATGACTTGGGGAAGTAGCCGGTAACAAGCTACTGCAAAGAAGGGCAAAAAGGCTCTGTGATGTCCTTCAACTTCAATGATGATTATTCACAAAATCCGTCTAGGACATCACATGAAGGTGCAGTAGTAAGTGTGTCAGTACACTTAAGGTTGGTGTGTGACCTGACGAAACCATATGCATGTGTTTATTAAAATGTTACTGACGACTGTAATGACTTTTAAAAGTTTATCATGTATTAACACTGTACAATGTCATTACCACCTAAGCTCTCAAAATTTATTGGGGATCTGCCTTGAAACCATCAATGGTGTTCTGTCGCAGTGTTTTTTTCTGGAAGTTTGTTCCAAGGGATACTCACACGTGGAAAGAAGGAGTGTTGGTATATGTTAGACTTAAAGTGGTAGGTTAGGAATTTCATATTGCCTCTAGTTGATGAGTTTGTTTTACAAAGGTAGACTGTGTAATCCTGCTTGTATCTAATCATAGATATATTCATCATTTTTTATCAACATGGTTGTATATGTCTATGATCTAATTAATTATGCAGTGCTTATTAGTCCATTCATAATAATGATACTGTGTATGCAAATTACGTACCGTAACATTTGCTCCGCCCACTTTCATTTCATGAACAGAGATTTGCAGAATGAAAAAAAATAGGTGGACGTTTGGTCTTTTTTTATATAACTCGGGGATGTTTAAACCATAAAGTGAATGATTTGACAGGTGACGTTTTGACCGGGAGACGTATTGATCGAACAGTCTACCAACCTAAATTTCCAACACCATAAAATGAATGAATCACGAATATTTACTATCAAACGAAAATGTGTATATTGAATAACCAAAACAACGTTTCAAGCCGCTTAAGTTTGTAATGTTCCACCAACAGCATTTTACATTTCAGTCATTTTCTTAAGGACTTCGGACATTTATGCAATGCTGCCTTTATACTGTGATAAACAGTACAACATTTTATCATACTGGGTTAAGGGTTCTTACCCTTCATTATTGTCTACAACACCTGCGTCATCAAACTGTACATCAACTACAACACTCATCTTGAAAACAGAATATATAGAGATAAATTGCACAACTGTTTTTGTTGGTTTAACGTGCTTCCGGTTTTATGCGCATTAAAAGCACAAACAAAGAGCCTAAACAATTAAATACATGTACAGTACTGAATTTGCTTTTCTTTCTTCTCACATTTTTCTTATTTCTTAAAAAGAAAGAGTAAGTGTCTTCTGCTTTGCAGTGCACCTACTGTCTACATTTTTTCTCTCGTAACATCAATTATTTTTCGCATGCGGTGCATCTTTAAAGTTCAAATAAATTAATCTGAAACCAAACAAATTCTAATTAAAACATTTTACTTCACTTACGTAATTAAATTCCGCCAGCGAAACCGTTAAGACCAAATGATGTCCATCATTAAAGGATTTAACCTTTTATAATCGTCGTTTCTAATTATCGCACCTCGTTTTCACTTTCCTATTGATTACAGTAAACCCTTACAATAAAACATACCGTCCAAAACAGAATTGTGTTAACATGTTTGAAATATATATATGTATATATAAGATTATCATGTAAATATCGGTACCATTAAAATATGTATGTGTAAGTCAAATGGGCCTTTTAACCTAATATTTCGGGCCCTTTATGGTAGACTTTAAAATGGGCCTTTCTGGACTTGGCCTTTTCGGTACGGGTCCTTCTGGTTTCTGACACGAAACCTGAACGGTTTGTAATGGTAGGCTTACCTTATTTGATTTCAATTTTTTTTTTTGCATTTCAATTGATGTTGTCGCTTACAAGCAACACCTTTTGACGATATCGATAAATATTATTCAAAACATCGATATGTATATATAGAGAGAGATTTAATTGATTTGTCTCTTTATATGCGTATAATATAATTAATATAGAAGTCGTGCTGATATGTAGACTAAGTTATATAATGAGCCTTGATCGCCCTGTCATGCGATGTAGATATATCTCAGCAAAAATTGCACTCCTGAGCACTTTTAAAGAAACTTCACAATGATAGTTGTTTTATGTCATAAGAACAAAAGGACAAAGAGGTAAACGAATGATACATAAAATGTACATGTATAAAATCATGATACATACATCTTATTGTGTATATATGGATTTGTAATTTTGTGTGCGCTGGTTGTTCGTTTTGATATCTCGATACAGTATATATATTTTATCATGTTTATATGGATATGTAATTCTAGTAATTCTAATCTAGCAAAAATAACAGTATTTTCCCTGAATTAGTAAGACCTGTTCCTTTTCCTCAAATGCTGAAAAAATACTTCAGAACTGTGTATTGAATGTATACCATCGGGGTATAAAGTCCAGTCGTATCATACTTGTTTATAAATACATTTTACAAGCTATAATTGTCGATAACAATTGCAATCTTACAAGTAATTAATATTACAGTAAATCTACAATATTCAAACCGGTCATGTGACCATGGTTAACTGGTTGTCATAAAGAGGTGGTCTGATTATTGTGTAAAGTTAAGCAGTATACACAGGAACATGGCACTGAAAATCGTCATCTTAACAGTGAGGTGATCCTTGTAGTAATGTGGACTTTACATGAGGTCTTACTGAATACCCCTTTTATGTCGATATTCTTCGGATATGTCAAACTATATGTCTCTTTTGAGATTTATTCGTATATTCCTAGTCCAGATACAATTTTTTTTATTTTTGTCCAAGAAACTAAATATACGGCCCGTTCTCTCGGCAATCCGAGGTTCACGGAAAAAAAAACTATCGCATTGCACCGCATCCTCAGTACCCAGGCTATGAATATGAATAGGCTGGGTACCGAGGATGACCAGCAAAAAAAAAAGAAAAAAAAGAAGAGGGAAACCAAGAGGTCTAATGTGAGTATATGGGTTTATATATTCCACGTCGCAAGTTTACAGTAATGGTTGTAAGCAAGATTTCAACATAGTTACACAATGTTGCCAACAATCAATTCGGGCGAAAATGGCCCATTATAATTATCTAGATAGTAAAGTGAAAACAAAACCATTTTGTAATTAGCTTTCTCTTTTATTTCTGTGCAGAGGAATATCATTTCATGCGAAGGCGCATTCTGTAAGAAGAAAAATACTCTTTCCTCAACAATCAAAATATTCAGTTGTTAACTCTCTCTATATAAATGACTTCAATACTAAAATGGTGACAATGATACAACTTCTGTCATTAGAAACAAAATTGCTAATACACTGTAGCAACAAGCGATGAAGCATACATTATAAATTACAATGAGCGAATTATTAAAGAAGTGTTGTAAACCCATTCAGGTAATAACTGAACGATAAAAACAAAAGAAGTACATACATATATTAGATATAGTTTAATACATGTATACATGTAATTTAAAGCTACAATCTGCAGATTAAAGCTTGTATCAAATCGTTTACATCTACAATGCACTATTGCTGATGGGCCCTTCATACGTATGGGCTGGTAAGCCCTTAAACCCTAGATTTTTGGTTTTGAACACGGATCCTGCAAGAGGGTGGGACGCCTTCTCTTCTTCCGTCATGCCAAAACGTGCGCACGTGATGAACATGTCGCTGTAGTCCGCGCCCCCAAAGCAACATGATGTCGACCTTAGTGCTGGTATACTTACTGACGTCATTTGCTTCCCTGACAATATATGGTATTGATTTGAAATGTATATAAATCTATTAATTTGGCACGTGTACACGAACATTTAAACTACTTTTAATTAAAGTTTGTGTATCATTTAAAAGAAGCAAATAATTACTTCATAACCTGCTAGGACTATTGATGAATCAAGATTGCTTTCTACCTTTAGGTAATTCGTCCATCATTAAATTGTGATCACGGTCCATAAGTCTATACAAACTTTGAGCAAAAGAGTCAATAATTTCAACTTGAATCTGCACTGAAGTCTTTTTAAACATTTGAAAGGACCATGATTATAATGTAATGGCGGATGAATCACCTTAAAATATCCAATAAAGGGATACGGTATTAGTGTGATTATCAACCAGAAAGCGTAGAGAAAGTGGTAACATCATTTGTTTCTCGTCAAGGCGCCCTGGGTTCGATTTTCGGTTTAGGGGGAAGAGGTAGTTAGGTAAGGTGGTCATCCAACAGTCCGTACATGTTGGTTTCCTACGGATCCCTTCCTCCAAAATTGATTGACATATATGTCGCCATTGATATTAATTTACATTGACTTTGAGAGCTGGTTTTCCAATTAAGGAAAATATATAAACATACATGTATAGACCAATAATGCGAAAGACACATACATGTATAGTAATAAACACAAAAGGAAAAATAAACTCAACCTGTAGCCGGATCAAATCGGATGACTTTCCCGGAGAGGTAGCATGCCACCCATATCTTGTCCTCAGTGTCAATCGTCATACCATCAGGGAGCCCGAGGTCCTTAAGTGTTGACTCGTCACCGTAGTCTACTGTCACACGCTCGTTACCTAAAAATCATTTCGAAGTCGTAGCGAACCTTCTTCATATTCATACAAATCCTTACAAAGAGACACATTTACTTCTACTACTGTTTATATAACTAGTACTTCTATAAAGACTATTTCTTCTACTATCATTAAAAAACAACAAAAAAAAAAAACAATGGCAAATATGATGATGATATGTTGATGATGATGATGAGCCTTCTTGGATAACTACTGCTTATACTTACAATAATAATAATGTCAGTACCAGTTTCTAAATATTTACAGTATCATCAACGAAAGGTGGATCGATCCCCTGTCGCGACATACTAACACACATGTTAAGAGCATATCAATAGAAATTCATGAATAGAATATGCCATGAAAATATTGATATCTTTGGAATCATACCATCTAATTGTCTACAGCGTGATATTGCAATGAAGAAGCAATGCGTCTTATCAGGGACCCCATGTAACATTTATATAGAGTCCCTGTTCTTATGTAGATATAACTCATACTGGAGCTGAGGTGTAAAAAGGTCTGCAAAAAGGGAGGTTATAAACACCTACTCATGGTGCCAGTCGTGATGTCAAAGTCATAGGCCCACACCTTGCGTGGTAAAGAATCAATATAGTACATGGTTTTCTTGTCGGAGGACCAGGCCAGACCGTTCGAGATGTCAATCCCTTCCTTGTGTTTCTTCAAGCTCCCGTCTACCTCTATACTGTACAAGGAACCAGCGCCAAGTGGTATCTTTCCGGTCGCAGACTCGTAGCCCATAGTACCTGCAGGTACGTAGAAATAGTTAACTGAATCGGGTTAAGGACGTATGTAACATTTTGCTACATTTTCTATATAGACAAAGAAGGAAAATTTAAACGGTTTAATAGAATATTTTAAACTTTGCATGATTATAGAAAATCATAAAAGAAACATTTTTATGGAAAAAATGGGGATCACCGTCCTACTTTTTGAATTATCTGCCACTGAATGTGATAGGGAAGCGCTTTTAGGTCATATTCAAGGGCAGATAACTCAAATAATGTTCACCTGGTTTTATTCTGCCAAAATTACATAAAGGGCACATAGAACAATGTCGAGATACCTATTTCATTTCAGGAATAAGAACAAGGATGTCACAATATCTACCGATTACTAAGAGGCAGTGGTTGGGGACATGTACAGATATCTATTATTTCATCAGTCTAACACAAACCTACCACACCACAGTCTGCCGGACGGGTCACACTTGCCATCGTTGAAGCACGTGTCTTTACCCTCTTCTACAGTGTGTAGAATAGTGACCTGTTTGGTGTCCCAGTCAAAATGTGCAATTGATTGTCCCAGACTGATCATGTATCCACCCTTCTGGCACGGGACGATAAACGATACGGTCTGGTCTACAATACAAAATGTTCTTAGTCCCTTAAATGTAATTATAAAAACAAACATCAGGTGTAAATAGGGGACTCAGTGGCCAATTGGTTAAATTCTTTGGTTTTCTACCATATAGCCCATTACCACTGTGGGTTCGAGTCCCAGTCTGGTCATTTGGAATTCCCAAAGATACGTGAAAAATATCAAACCCGACACGTTGTGTACCGCTATTTCCCATTTTCTACTTCATCTATTCCCGGATGTCGGTATTACTATAGGTGTTTCAATTTTCCACCTGTCTGAAATCAGCATCAGCCCTTCCCCTGGTGTGACAAAGCATTACCGAACGTATGTTTTTCGAGTTGTCCCGTGGCTGAATCCCAGCGGAAGATGGTTCCGGAAACAATGTCCACAAACAGCAGACTGCCCGACTTTTCGTCCCAGTGTGGCCCCTCTCCCATTGTCTCACAGCAACACTCTATCGGAATCTCAACCGACATGGCTACTAGGGTCTGAGTTTTTTATGGTGACAATGATCCTGTGAAAAAACAGAAGCAGTCTGTCAACTGAGTTTAGATTAAAATATAGGAAAATATAGTTGTTGTTTTTTTTACTAAAATGTAGGAGTTCAAAGCAAAGTCTTCACTCAGAGGCATGTTAAGTGAAAATCAACTTACTTGTTTATTGTTTATAATCATTAAACTTGAATTTTACTTAAAGCAAATGTTTCTACAAAATCTTCACCAAGCTTAACAGCAGCAACACACACACACACACACACACACACACACACACTTAACCTCTTACAGTGCTTTCGCGAGATTTAAAAAAGTACAGGATGCTTGATGACCTAAAGTTTCGCTGACTGGAATGAGGACTCAGGGGATCTCCCTCTACACAATTTTCAAAATTAGAACCTCAATAAGGTCTCCAAATGATTTCCAGACTAGAATTTTTGTTCTCTTTCCAGTCAAGAATCCTTTTAGCAAGAAAGATTTTAGCAGGTGTTTGCAAACTTTTCTGCAGAGTTCTTAAATTGTATCAACAACCTTTGACCAAATTTCTTCATTGTAAATTTGTATGGCTGCTGTTTCAGGTGAAAAAAAAATGTCTATGAAGCTGGCGTTTTAGTTGCATGTAGCTGAAATAAGTATAAAAACAGGCATCTATGACTTCTGCCTCAGAAAATAAATCCCAGTTATTCCAACAATCATGTTTTACGAGTTAAGATGACTGAAGCTTTTAAACTTCTTTTTGATTGCTGTAAATACGATTTATCAATGCAGGAATGTGCCTTAAATGCATAACTGGTTTCATCATCTTGGTGTAAAAGATAGCAGAACTCATGGTTTATATCAACATCATATCTCCCCACCCTCTCCCACATTGAGATGCTTCAATAGATAACTGCAAACTTGTGGTAATCTAGCAGAAGCAATACATTAATGATTAATCTTTTTTTATGATCTGTGACATTTTAAATATATATATATATATATATATATATATATATATATATATATATATATATCGGAAAAAGAAACAAAGTATAGGAAATATAGAAGGTTTTCAAAAATATAAGAATCAGTTGACGTGCTGCAGAAGGGCAAAAATTGCCATGGATGGTACCAGTCATCGTCGAATTCCCCCGGCTGATTTATTCCGTTTCACTATATGTAGTCATGTCATGTAGTGAAACGGAATAAGTCAGCCAGGGGAATTCGACGATGAGCACCTGTGGAAGTTATTACAACTGTTTTTTTTTTTATGGAAGATACATGTATTGTCAACATAGCGAGGCCTCCCAGCTATATCATACTGCAGACAAGTGTCATGATGCCACATCCAGTCACACTTTCTTGACAATTTGCCAACCAGTCTTGAAAATATTACATGAATTAGCTGAAGGTCAAAGGGATACAATAGTTTAACAACTTCAGTATGTCGCAGCCAGAGATCGAACTCACGACCTCGCACAACTCGCTAGCCATTTAACCAATCGATGAATATGGCCAAGATTGAATATCATTCGACGTGATTAAAACCCTTAAATAAGGCAGCCCTCCATCAAGAGACTTTGACCTCGCTATGCAAAGTGTGTAATCTTCAATGACAACGGTTTACCCAAATGTGTTTACACAGAGCCCCGTTCCCTTCCTTACGCAGGTGTCGATCCTGATTAAAACATACGACAAAAGACCTATTTAACAGGCCTTTGACGGAACGAATATTTTATATTTTGACTAAATCCCGTGAAACAAACTTAATTATAGGTCATGATGCAGTAGTATACACAATGGTGGTTCTGGAACACTTTGATATAAAAGATCTTTTTCAAGGCTTACTATAGCGTATTTTGCCGGAGCTAACGCAAATGTCGGCTGCCAGGGCCAGCCCCACCCCCCCTCAGCGGGCCCCCAGCCTGTGTGTACCCGGTGCATAGCGCATTTTTTGCGGGAGCAAATGTCGGCCGCCCCACCCGCAAAAATTTGGATGGTGAATTCGGCTATCAAATTCGCCACCAAAATTTTCGCCCACCTCCTACTTATTTCCTAGTTCGGGTCCATTTCTTCTTTGTCTGATGTGATCTCTTTTTTGTCCGATGCCACCTCCAAGCCCAGACGAATACTGTGAACCCTTTTTACTCCTATTTTGTTATTATTTTTTTCTGCATGTACCCCGATCTCGCCAGAAGCAATGTGCCGAATGGCTTCCGCAGAAATTTGCGTTTTTTTAGGCATTTTGGTGTGCCTAACTGGAGCATGTCTCTACTTGGCGTCCCCGAATTTTTTTTGCCGGAGCTACCAAAATTTCGCCTACCCGCTCCCACCCCGGGCCCGAAAAATTTGGCCTCATAAGCAGAGTAGGTCTCAGGACCGATTTTACGCCCGCGAACTCGCCTTTGACGTCTTTGAGTCTGTGAGCAGTCACGTTCGTGCTCGCTACTCGTCTTAACGTCTTCGAGCTCCCCCTCGAGCTCTTCTATTGCGGCTTCGAGCCTGGAGAGCCTCATAGTTAGATCTGGGAGTTGGGAGGCGTTTTTAGCCAGCCAAACCATTAGGATGAGTTCAATGACGGGCAGACCTATCTCGATAAAATCTTCGACCGTTGGAGGGCACATTGTCTGTATAAAGGAGGTGGGTCTGAATCTCTAATACACACGCAACTTAGGATCCATTCACTTTTTTGACGAGTTCCGCCAGTGCTTCTCTGCGACCTTCCTCGAGAAATCTTTTTTTCATTTCATCCATGCTTTCCGACGGTTTTTTGACGCGGAGAGATTGTTTCATGTCTTCGAATATGTGAAGCTCCTTCAGGACTAGATTGTACTCCACCGCAGAGATATCTCCGTCCGCTAGTCCGCTAGGGCCTTGCTTATTATATCCGAGATGGTATTCAGCTTAGCCCGGGCTATTGTTTCGATGCGGCGGTGCTTGTCATATTTTGCAGTTAGCCGACGCTGGGCCATCTTACCAATGACGCAGAGCCAAGCACACCCTAGTGACGCTACTTCTAGTCCTATTGCAACGGAACCGCTACGACCGTTGCTAAGAGCCCAACTCCCCCGATACCAAGCCCCGCACCGGCGGTCACCAAAGCGGTATCAACGCCATCTACAACGTTTACAACGCGTTTATATTTTTTACAACGGCCGGCTCTTTTTTCAGCCTCACGCGTCAAGTCAGTCTGTATGCGGGTTATCTCCTGCAGGCGGTAAGCATGTCCATCACCGGGCAGGCTCGGATAAAGAGATGGAGGAGCTACTTCGTCCCTCATTTTTATGTATAATATCATCACATGTCTAGTTCAATTAGAAGGGCAACCACTCCGGAAGCATGCTTCCGAGCCGTATCACGCGTCTGAAAGTTGATAACACTGCCTTTACGAAGTTCTAGCGGTGATTGGAAAGTAGTGTAAGAGTAAGAAGAGCCTAGGTGCTTAGGTACATAGTAATCATCTTGAAATTTACCATTAAGAGTGATACCTACTTCTATCTTAAAATTCGATGATTCATCACATTCAGCCGCGAGCAGTGACATGGAAAGGATTCTTCCATCTTTCATCATTACGTAGCCCACTGAACTATGGCTCTTACCATCCGAGTTTGAACCGAATGACCATTCAAATTCCCCGCCCACCAAAGGTCCGCGCTCCTCCGCCATGATAGTTATTACGGGCTTGGGGATTTGACTTATTTTAGTGTCAACGTAGGATCTGTTTACAGCATCGGAAGGCCTATGAGGAAGGCCTACATTCTTGATACGACGACTATTCATATTAAGGGGACCCTTCATAGGCGTATCACTATTATTCAGGACAGCTTGTTTCATAACACCTTCCCATCCTTTATTTAATCCGGACTGCACCATCCCAGCCAAAACGGCGTCTGTTGGGTGTTCGACGTCACCGAAGTTCATGATCCGGCCCCCCGCCAAGTCTACATGGCCATCTTCTGTCTTTTTTACATGCCGAGACAGATCGGGGGCGCCTTAGATCGCGAAGCAACTGCATCAATGTAAGCCCGCGTAGCGTAATTTTCTTCCGCATATCCGCCGAATATGCTCATTTTATTTCAAGCACGACACTCACCGGCAAACCGTGGTTGTCTATGACAGAGCCCCGCTCATCTTTAATGGAGAGTGTGAGCTCTGAAAGGGTGCCCGCCTGCAGCGCCTTGAACTCGGGGTTCGGAAATACCGAGGATTTGATTTCCCCGAATTTCCAGCCGTCGACGGTGACAACAGCAAGTAGACTACTAGGAGCCCCATTATAGGAGTTCTCAGATGTGTTAAGCTGTTCCAGAGGTATGAAAAGCATTTTGTTGGGTCTCAAATCTACCGGTCTTTCTCCTTCTACAGAACCCACCAACCATTCATTTTTAAAACCTAGAAGATCGTACATTACATGGGGATAATAGGTTCTTGTGCCGTGTGGCATCGTTATAGAAGCCTTCCCCGTCTGTTCGTTCACTGTGACGGACAAACCTAACGTTTTTAATGCCGTAGCGAGAGCATTGAAAGTCCACAAGCCTGGCTGCACGGCGTCGGCTACTGGCTCGTGGATGTTGTACCACCCCACGGTATATATGATCGACCTCAACCTAATCCGGAGACATCCGTCTCTATTGTCGATTGCCTGTTGAAGGGAGGTCGTCCCTTTTGTAATATCGGTAATTGTGTGAAACAGTTACTTGTACAATGAAGGCTTTTACCTTCAACTCGGGAGCAGTCTATAAGACGGGTTCGGTATATACACGAAGATTGGTAGCCGAAAACTTCACCAAGTATATGATGATCACGGTTGCTCACAACAACGTCTTCTTCGCTAAAATGCCGGATATCTGGACGAGTTATAGGCTGCAGACTTAGCTTGGATGAGCACCCCAGTGCAGTTTTGGCAGAAGCAACTCAACTTTGCCATATGGTGCGCAACGGCCGGATGTGGAATTTCGTTTAACGACCACCTGAACGGGGACGAGGCGCATAACTACCCCCTCCTCCAGTCGGTCTACTTCTTCCACGTTTATTATACCACGAGGCGTATTTTGGAAGAAATGAAAGTAACCCTCCCCCAGGATCCTTCCTGGAACCAAGTTAACAACGCGTATGATAGGAGAGCTTTCGAACGAATTTGCCAGGAATTTAGGGACGACCCCCAGACAGACTGGCGTCAGAAAGAGTTTCCTAACAGTGCCGGCCTTGGAGACGTCCACACTAGAGGGCATGTGGCTTGGACTCAAACGGACTTCCGGTATGATGGTCCATCCAAGCACATTGTTAGGAGGAACGTCGGAAATTGGGACCCCGCGCACATGACATTTGGTCAGGAGGTCTCAGGTGGCCGCTTTTGTGGAATTTCCAAATGTGACTGGCGACCCCCTAAGAAGGCTTACATTGAGTTCATAGAGCAAGATCCTGGCGTAGATTGCGCTTGGAGCACGTTCGTTCTCGATAATTCGAAAGGCTTTACTCAAGCCGGCATGGAGCGAATTAGCTACTCAATCCGCAACTATGTGTGGGCTCTGCTCGGAGCTCAGGCGCAGACCAAGTCTACCATCGGCTTCGAAGCGCATAAGCAGTTCTTAGCAAATGTGGAGGACGCTATTAACTCCCCAGTGGACATACTCTCTTCGGTAACGCGCTATGAAAACGTGCTGCAATACGCCGGTAGCGAACTCAACATGGTCTTCGGAACGGGTTTATACATGGCCCCAAAAAACACGGCCCTAAAATTTAATTCCGGCATCGTAGGGTACAAAATAATATCAAGATGGCTACGGCGGACCTAAACGTCGGAGAGGTGGATATACCGCTCTACTGTAATTGTAATCACACATTTCAAAATATATATGTATATATTTATTTGACAGGCATGGCAAATATAAATGTTAATTGAAGTAGGGAAAAAAGGAGTGTAATATTATTGGACTCTAGCTAGACGCTATTGTTACATTTTCACTGTTACTAACCTATTATAGATACAATTAGAGATAGGACCGTTGCATTGGTTATGCAATGTCTGTCTCAGTTGTGACTGTCGTTAATACAAATATTTGTTATTATATAATACATATGGTAACTGTCTGGCTGGATGGTAACCAACCAATATATAAGCTGACCGGTCAAGGGTCTAGGCAGAGAGATCTTGTTAGAGCCTCGAGACTACCTCCAGCACCACCTTGCCAGATACCTTTGGGGACTGAATAAATCTATTGCCAGCCATCACCGTCTCGTGTAAGTTTGTTCCGGCCATTACACTACACGGACTTCTTTGGTGCCGTGACCAGTCTGAATCTTGGGAAACGGCGCCTCACAACAGGTTAGTGTCTTTGATATCTCTCTTGCTTGAGGCTCGGCATAGTGACAGTGCCAGGACTGGTTGGCCCAGTGTCAGGATAATGTGACTGGGTATGGTCACTTGTGTGGTACTCACTTGTCTATAGCGTAATATATATGTAGGAAATGTTCACAAAAGACAGAAATACTGTCGGTGGGCCGTTAAACCTAGGGTTACAAAGAAAAGGATAAACGTCACAGAGATGCGGAAGTTGTTGAATGGGGCGACAGCTGTAGGTTTTGGAGACGATGTCTCTTACCCATGTAAGAATGGGTCTAAGGCGTTCCTCTGAGATGTTTATATTTCTGAATATTTGTTTAAAAGGTAATTTAAAATGTATGGGAGATTCAATAATGACTTTAAAAAAACTAGATAATACATTGCTGGCCTTATAGCATTACCACACATAAAAGCATTTTCGTTTGTTTAAACCTCAGGTATACCATGTCAACGTGTCCTACCCGAATTACATGTGTGGCATGTTTCGCATATATTTATAATATGATTACGAATATTTTGCACATTTCAGATATCAACTTTACGGAAAAATAATGTTTATGTTAAATTTGGTAGTCTTTTCCTCAAAATTGGTTATTTTTAGACATCCAAGGTTAATTGTCAATATAACCGATAGATTGGTTCATAAATATAGTACATTTGTGAAAATGTCAAACTGACATCGATGCTGAATTCAGCTGATATACTCCATACCTGCATATACACAGGTTGTGACCTCGGTTTGAATAATTTAGTCATCTAGTTGTACAATTTACAGTTTTGTAAAAAAACATCAGTATCTGTCGTTTTCTAATTAAGAGGGATAAGTATAAGGTAGAGGAAGATAAGGTAGAGGAAGATAAATGAGATCGAAATAAAAGGGGGGGGGGAAACAAAAAAGGGGGACAAGAAAAGATTAATATAAATTCTAAATTTCATATTGTATGTCAATTTGAAATGGAATTTGTTTAATTGCGAGGCAAGAAAGAAATAGAGAAATAGACAGAGAGCGACAGGGAAAAATCACAGGATAGACATATTGACAGATGAAAACAGACGAATGAAAAGAAAGAGAGAAAGAGAAAGGAGGGACACATCAGCATAAATACAGCGTAGTCCAAGAATGACTGTGTTGTATGTTGTCACATGTATACGCCACATGCATGATAACGCAGTGTGCCACTACTTTTCCTGTCTCATGGAGACAAAATCACCAAATGCAATACTGTCGTTGGGACGTAAAACCTAACATGCATGCTTTATTACCAACATAGGTAGATGTTTGTCTCACACATCTTAAGGGAACACGTATTACAACGACCATTACTTTGCGCCATAGAGGGTCTTGAAATATTTTCGATCCATTCTGACTTATCTTCAGAAAACACCAAAGGGCCACGTAGCCGTGTAATGAAGTCGTTCCGATGCTGCAATCAAACACTGATTGCGTTTGTGAAAACCAGTAATCCTAGTTACTAGAATGCATGATAATACTATATACAATTTGTCTTACTATATACATTATGGTGAGAGACATACAAGGACGTAGGTAGGATGTTAGGATGTTACACACTTGCTGGCCGGGGTCCAGGTGCCACCTGGGACTCTTTTGGGTACAGTGTGTTTAATCTAGGTATATTATCCATCTGTCATTCAAGCTTGTTTACCCAAATAATGTTAGTCTCGCTCCGTATATTACAGAATATAAACGTCCCTTATTTGAATTGCAAGTATGAATTAAATCGGATTTTGCTAATCAAAATTCACAGATCTTAAACTGATGTGCAGGTGGCTGTTGCAGTTTGTCATGCCTCGATGTTTTCGAAGCCAGTGATCGTAACCTTGGGAAAATGTAGCCTCATGCATTCTATTTAGGGCAATTCGTATAATAAAATTATTGACATGTACATTGTATATGGAAAAGGTTTAACATAAGACAATGTTAGAATTCTGATTTAAAAAATAATCAATGATTTTTACAACATTCAGAATCAAATTGAATCGATAGATCGGGGTCATATTGTTTATGTCAATTGTTTCCCAATCGATGTAAAATAAATAAGTTTATCATCTAAATATCATCTGAAAGGTATTTCAAAGCACTACAAATTTTCCTCATAGTGTCTCATCGAATATATATCGTTTTTTAGATACCTATGGCCGAAGGAAAAGACCGATAACTGACATATGACCTTGACCTTTGCGAGTTTCAGGAAACGGAAGTTAGTTACTTTGTACAGTGAGATGCTATGTTGCACTTTCAGTGAAAAAAATATGCAAATCGGTCAAAACATAAAGCCTGCAGGGTCTTAAAACCGCTTTTTTTAATGTAAAATTGCTTATTACAGTCAGACGTCACAGAATACAAAGAAGACGCCTGGACACATATGCTGTCCAATTTTCATGCTTTTAACTCATCATGAGCCTTTGTAACATCTAATTATATTTTAAGGACCAAATTTCGAATCTCTGTTTCGACATAAAATCCGAATAAATTTATTCTGAAAATTGAAGGCATAGGTGCACATCTACATCCTAACTTAAAACGTGAACATATCAATTCATTCCCAAAGGGGTTTGGCACGAAAGTGGTAGGGCATAAAATCACTATATATATGTATATATATCCGACCAGAACTGACCGCTACAGAGCGCTAACCAAATTTGGTAGCATATTTCAACCGTGACGTCACATGACGTCATATGAAGATGCAAATTACTGCATTCAAAAAGCCAAAGTCACTCTACCTACTGATAAATTTCATGCTGCTGGCTGGTTTGTGCTGCCCAAACCATAACCGAGCCCCCACCATACCGATCATGATTAGCTATGCATACTGGTGCAAACCGTTTGTTGGTCGTTCTCCACACCCGGGCACACCTGTCTGTAAAGTCAATACAGAACCTTGACTTATCAGTGAAAGGTATGGGGGCCGGGGGAGGGGGCTCGGGGGGGGGGGCTCGGTTATGGTTTGGGCAGGGATCAGCATGCAGGTGAAGACCGATCTGCACATCGTCGACAACGGCACACTGACGGCTTAACGATATGTCGATGGGGTCTTGGATATATACGTGCGTCCATACGCTGGTGCAGTGGGCCCAAGTTTCATTTTAATGGACGACAATGCCAGACCTTAAAGAGCCAGATTGACAAATGAGTATCTTGAAAATGAAACGATTGTTAGGATGGACTGGCCTGCAATATCTCCAGACCTAAACCCAATTGAACATGTCTGGGACATTTTTCAGAGAGCGATTTCAGCTCGCCTTGTTAAGCCAACCACCATCCAGGAGCTTAGACAGGCCCTCTTAGAGGAGTGGGTTCGAACCCCACAAGACGCCATACGCGGGCTCATCAGTAGCATGAGGAGACCGGCAGGCCGTAATTAACGCAAATGGGCACCACACTTGATATTGACAACATCTTTACTCTTTTGGCTCACTTTCAAATTCATTCCACTTGTATCACCCATGCACAGAAACCTAAAAAAACACCCTTATCCTTACCCTTATTACACCGTTGTCACGCTTCAGTGATTAATCAGAACATAACAAAAACAACAAATTAATACATTTTATTATCAAAATTATCAAAATATCACTTTGAACTAATTAATTGTTGTATACCCATAAAATATATACAATCGAATAAGTGTTCCCTATCAAATTTTGAGTAGTACATATGCTTAGGAAATGTATATACTTGTAAACACCCTACATTTGCAAAACGCAAATTTTGGCAATTTTAGGATTAATTTAATATCACTAAATGTTGTTGTTGTTTTTATATTGGGGTTTACCGTCGCTGCGATAGTATTTCAATCATATAGCGACGTCCAGCTAATTACAGGTGGAGGAAGACCCCGAGTACACAGAAGTACCCGGGTAGAACCACCAACCTACCGCAAGCCAGCTGGAAGGCTTCCTCACATGAAAAAATCCGAAGTCCCTACCGGGATTCGAATCAACAGCGGTGTGGGGCTGAGAGATTTGTAGTCCACGACTGTAACCGCTCGGCCACGGCGGCCCCTCACTAAATGTAAAGTTCAATTTAAACTTTAAAAATAATTCAGGTAAATTTTGTTTACATTTCTTTTCTTCTATGAGTTTTAAGTTTTGTTAAATTTCAAAATTAGAATTGGATATGTGCATGGTTTACTGGTAATCATCTTGGATCCTATGTCGTAACCCTTAATATACAACTGAATAAATTGAGTAACAATGTTGACATTGTAAATGTATGATGTCATTAAAATGAAATACTAAAGAAGATAGATATAGTATATTATGCAATTCTATTGGACATGATTTCTAAACAGAATGAAGTCAGATATTAATATCATTGTACGAATATGATATAATTTGAAAGTCATACAAATGACAACCTTTTTATTTGGAATATATGTATATTTATTTTATTTAATGCTTTTCGGTGGATTATAGGGAAATATCAGTGAATTAAAATGGTAATTTCACTGCTTAAAACAGTGAATATTACCATTTTCATAATTTCTGATCTGGAACTTGAACTCGACCCTACGTTATAAAATGATTGGAGCGTCATTTGTGCTGGATTTTACGCAAGAGGTGACGTCATAGAAAACGTCACGCACGCGAGGTAATCCTGCTAATTTCGACAAACTTTGAATAACATTGCTAATTTCTGCCCTTTAAAGCATTAAATAAAAAGAAAAAAAAATGTATGTTTGGTGTAAGATCGATTAGATCTAATAATTTCACTGAGTGAACATAAAAAGTGATATTTTCACGAGTGGCGAAGCATATTCCAAAGCCTGCACTGGTTTTATACGAATATTAGCGCAACACTTAACTAGGTTTTACAGAATGCGCAAGACTGAATGCATCCTTGAAATATTGACTCTACACATTTTACTGTTTAACGTGAGTCTTAAGCAAATTCAGATAAATGCACATAAGCTGATAAAAACTTCTAGATACCTATGCATGTAATTGTTTACAGTTGTTAAGGGGAACACTGTAGAACAGAGATCCGCCAACGTTTTATCCATTTAATTCACAGAGATCACGATGTATTATACAATTATGTATTTACAAATTAATCATATTCAATAACCTATCATCACCTAATACGACGAAGTACGCACTCACACTATTTCACTCAAGCAGAACAGCAAGATCGAAAGAAGGAAGAATAAGAGAAACAACATACTAACCTCTACTATTCCGTTACTTTATACCTTAACCTAACATAACTTTTTGAATAGAAGAACAGCATGACTATGCACACTTAATCTAATGAACAATTACACAAATAATCAATTTAGAAATACAGATACATAGAAGAAGAAAGAGGAGAAATGTAAATCATAAATCTCTCTCTCTCTCTCTCTCTCTCTCTCTGGGAATAATAATAGAACTTTCGCTTATGTGAGAACTTGAATGTCTAAATAACAAAAAAGCTTAACTCAACTTAAACGTAGCTAAATGATATACAGACATAAAAATATTATACCAAATACTTCTAAAATAAGATCAGAGTAAAAATAATAAATTCATAAACTTAACATACCTGTAGAACAGAGATCCGTCGACGTTTTAACCATTCAATGCACAGAGATCATGATGTGACGCTCTGTTGCAACTCAGACTACATATACTAGTCTGGTGTTGACATTCACTCGTCGACGGATCAAAGCCTAAGGTGATTAACTCAAACTTAACTAATGTGACTTGTTTGACCAGGTGTCACAGAGAAGGAAGTTGTTTATTGAAAGGAAAGCGTATGCTGCACTATCCGTTTGGATACTAATTACTTATGGGGACAAGTGAGCTTGTATGTCCGGCCTAAAACAAGTAAGCAATCAAAAATAAGTAAAAGGAAACATGGCACATTACAATCTCTTTCGTACACAGACATAACGCTCGCACGCTCTCTTCGTCTCATCTATAAACGAAGCACAATAGCAACTATCTAAGAATAACCTTGTTGCAATACCTCCCGCCTTAAAAATTCAATGCTCCTGCATTGAGTATTGTTCATGTAAATTTATTTTTGTATGCTTCAATTAATATCAATGTCTGTATCTAAATTAATTTCATAATTCACATATCATACATTTCTAAATGTTTATCAATGCTATTCATTAAAAAGGGGTATAACAGGAACGCGTGCAAATGTCATGTTTTCATTAATTGTCACTGTAAGTCCTTTGAATATAACAGTTCATGGCACACAACGTCTTGGGATGGTCCAGTTGATCGGATTCGTCCTCCTGGGCCGGTAGTCCTGAGTGGGGATGTTAGGGGAGTCGGTCCGCATCCTTTTAGGGTATGAAGGAGCCGTCAGGATAGGGGCAATCCGCATCAACCAGGTCATTCTGTCGATATTTGGATGGCCAGTGTCACATGAAATCAAACATATATACACATTCAGTATATGATTAAATGCTTCACATAGATCAGCATATAAATACACAAACATATTAATTGCAGTGATCATAGTAAAATCATATTTACATGATACTTTCCAAATTTTAGAACAAACATGTAATAAGAACTACACATGTATATTACAAACCAGTAACAAGTCTGTGATGAGACTCATAAAGTATCCTTTATATCAGTCTTTGTTTCATCCCTGATCCTTTTTCTTTTTGAGCTAAGATGCAAACATTATGAGCAAGAAACGTCCTGCTAGACAGAAGATTGTACAGGAACATAGTAAAACATCAGACTCACAGGAGTTGGACTCCGGATTTAGCACTTCTTCATGAGATTACTCACTACTTACAACAACCTCGTGAGACCTTAAGTTAAACTAAGTTACTATTACAAACACTATGTCACTGCACAATGTGTTTTATGAACTAAAAAGAATGGCATTTTCGGTGAAGTGAAACTGACTGTCTAAGATACCAAACTAGCTTTAAAAAATCCTTAATGTCTTCGGATTTCTTCTTCAAACTTACTAACCATGGTTATCCTGTCATCATATTCACATCGCTACTTCTCGTATTTATTGATGACCTAGCACAAGTAATTACTTTTGATTCTTACGGCATAGCAGCCTAGATTTCTTCATTCTTTCACCCTGCATGTTATATGTATCATGATATTCAGTACGATCTTTATTGGGTATATTTGCTCGTGGCTCTCTCTCTCTCTCGGGAAATAATAACAGAACATTCGCTTATGCCATGTGAGAACTTGAATGTCTTGAATGCGACTTGTTTAACCAGGTGTCACAGAGAAGGAAGTTGTTTATTAAAAGGAAAGCGTATGCTGCACTATCCGTTTAGATACTGATTACTTATTGGACAAATGAGCTTGTATGTCCGGCCTATAACTGAAAAGCCTGGTGCATGTAAGCAATTAAAAATAAGTAAAAGGAAGCATGGCACATTACAACCTTTTTCGTACACAGACCTAACGCTCGCACGCTCTCTTTGTCTCATCTATAAACAAAGCACAATAGCAACTATCTGAGTATAAACTTGTGACATTTACTTGCATTCTTACACCCATGCATCTGTCTCCTTGATATACATTTGGCTTTGTATACGAACGAACATATCAGTCTTCTGGTGTAAAAAAGTACAGTGTTTATAGCCACAATTGAGAGAATGAGCTAATCAGCGTAAAACAAAATACAGTTTATATAGGTACACTACGAGAAGACATGAAATAAACACTGCTGTATAATATTGAGTGATATTCATTTACACTGTACGTGAAATATTTGCCATATCTATCTGATATTGGAATTGAGTACATAATCTAATGATAATCAAACATTACATAGGTAATTATACCGAATTAAGGGATGAAATGTATATGCGCAGTAAATAGATCTTCTTTTTTCTAAAATCATTTTACTAACCACACAGTCATTTCAAAATGGCATGTTAGACTATCATAATATATTTATTCTCACAGAACATCTTTCATGTGTATTTATAAATCCTTGTATCCATGGCGATGTACTTGACCCTAGATGACTTTTACGATATTATAGTTATTCACGAAAAATGACGTGTAATATATTTACAGGTAAAAATTACGGGGCGATATATATATTCAGCACTAAAGTATAAACTGGGCTGTGAGTGGTCGGTATAAAAGGAGATCAATGCTACAAGCGCATATAAATTGTTTCCATGTGAAACCTAAACGTTTCAATTTTGTACTTGATAAAATGTATACTGTAAATACTGCATGAAAATCGAGTCGAGAAAAAGTGGGGTGATATAAACACCCCACTTTTTTCACCACCCAACAAAAAGGGTTTCATATTGGAAAACATATATATATTAACATGATTCACGCTATTACAGCCTAAGATAGTCAATGTCCTAAATGATTTAAATACTATCGGTGGGATGTTGAATTAAAGTTTACAAACAACTAGCATGATGAATCGCTCAAACACAGGCAAGATAACAGCTTGCCATTTCGAGGACCGGGATGACCGCGAAACTGTTTCGTTTTCTTTCATTTTTATATGCACATAGAACAGTTTTGAGGCCAGTCATCGATCGATATGTCCGCCGAATGTGTGGGTATAAAGAAGAGTTGGTTTGTAATGGCGATATGGCCATGCCAGAATACCCGACAGAACAGCATTCTTCCCTTACGGACAAACCCTTAACCGGATTATGATTAAAGTCAAAGGACTGAACACGTTTCAAATATGTTTCAGCGTTTTTTTAACAGAAAGATTTTTCTAAAATTTGGCACATCAGTACTTTAGACTATAACAAAAAGATATATGAAATTAAAAAGAGGATCGCCATGCTTGTTTAAGAAATTTAGCTTATGGTAAAACATCCCTGTTTTGCTAAAATATGTGGGAAAAGTCATAGCATTAAAATTTGGAAAGATTGCATTCTAAATATTTTAATAACATAATTTTATCAAAATGATATTTTTTCAGAATATTTTATCATAATTTGTAACTTAAAAATGTGATATGTAAATTACAGGTGAAAATACTGTCAAACATGCATGGAAAAAAAAACACTACGAGCAAAAATAATCATTGTGTCTGGACCAATGTACAAAAAATAAAATACTTATTAAAACCAATGGTCAATGGACTTACCTAACATTTTGAATTCAGATCTGAATTTGATAGTGAAACATGAAACAGTTTAATCATTTCAGAACCAGATTTTGAAAGTACACAATGTACATGTTTCCAACGCCTGAAACACTATAATAATGATAGCAATACAAGTCGATTTGGGTACTTCATTTGGATTCAGTTTAGTGTTTCAGGCACCGTCGGATACAATGGCATTCAAATGAGCCCGTCACTTTGTCTCTCATGTCGGAACATTTCATATTCATGTTTAAAACATAAGCTTTCCGATGCTAAATCAACCCTCATAGGTGGGTGCCGGTGTCCCTTTAACCCCGAGTCCGGTTACCCTGAACACCGATCCGGCAAGCGGTGTTTTCTCTTTCTCTTTCTCCGTCATGTCAATTTTGCAACACGTCACATATAGCTCGTCACAGTTTTTGCCTCCGAAGCAGCAAGATGTGGTTCTAAGGGCTGGGAAGCTGATGGATGTCAGCCCCTTTCCTGAAAATGTTGGGATGAAAAAAGGGGAAAAAATCTCGCAACGAATTTTAGAATTTTATATTTTTAGTGTTTTGCTACATTAATATCGATAATGGATATGTTATATCCGGAAATTTACCTTAATGTCATCCCCGTTATTTTATACATTTACTTAAGATACTGAAAATATGATTTCATGATGTGGATTCATTTTGTGCACCAATTCACTTTTTTTACATAATTTATCTGTTATACGCTAGTAAAACAAGACCCCCAAATTTTAGGACATCTCACCTGTTTCCGGGTCAAACCGAATAACTTTCCCGGTAAAGTAGAATGCCACCCACAAATTTCCTTGCCATCTGGTAAACCCGGTGTGCTCTCGTCTCCGCCATCCACAGCAACGCGCTCGTTACCTGAGAATTCAACAGTTATGGTCTACTATTTGTAGATTTTCAAAGAGAAAGGACTATTTTACTTTATAATATTCATTTTTCTGTAATCAGACAATATCTATTTTTTGGACTAAATTTTAATGTTGAAAAGTTTACAACCAGGAAAAGGAATTGACCTGAGTAAATAAGGCATTGAGTGCATATTTTTAGGATTAGATATGCATGTAGTCAACGTGTTGAATTAAAACATGTTCGTACATTGTCCATCTGACTGCCAATATGACAAATGGGTAGGCAATAGGCCAATAAGGCAATAAGACAAAGGTCATATATCTAACAAAGGCTAATGGAAAACCGTCTCACTCATTGTTCCAGTGGTTATGTCAAAATCGTATGCCCATACTTTCCGAGGAATGGAGTCAATATAGTACATGGTCTTGTTGTCAGCAGACCAGGCAATGCCATTGGAAATGCTAACCCCGTCCTTGTGTTTCTTCAAGGTACCGTCCAGTTCCAGACTGTACAGCGACCCCTGGTGTAACGCTGGCTTGGAGGGTACCACCTCGTTTCCCATTGTACCTGCAATATGATGGGATTCACATTGTATCCGATCAAGCACCAGAAGTTCAAACCGATTAGAAAAAAAAATAACCATTAAAAAAAGCCCATAACCGTTCGCAATCGAGATTCAGAGGAGGTATGAGAAGTTTACAAACGAGGTATGTAAATAAATAAGACAATATTTGTATCCCTGGCGTAGCTCCATACACCATCTTTGATGAACACTAAATATAGACTTATATAGATTATATAGAAATTAACTTGCTTTTATAAAATCAAATACTGACATGGTTAAAATGACTTATATTTTTTTTTCATTTTGTACAGCTGTTTACACCTTTATTCACAAAGCGTAAGACTTAGTTGCTCGCCTAATAACGTTTGCTGACGTTTGTTGCTATAATAAACGATCAATGACAATAGGCAGTCAACCAATCAGATTGAGATATTCTCGACTAATCAGAACGGACGTGAGTATATTAAAGACATATAGTAACGAAGGCAAAATTCATTTGTGCTTTCACATTATTTCAGACAAACTTTCCCCCTCAACCTTTCCTAATAGTGTTTCTATTGATATTAATTTCGTTGTTCCTGTAATTATTCGTATTATTAATACATGTTAAATGTAAGTAGTTGCTGGATTTACGCCCCCACTAACCCAAAATCCTGGATCCGCGCCTGACCTCAGATTGTCATGTAGAAAGTCTCGTAATACGTCTCCGTCTCCTCATTCTTCTCATGTTGTACAGCAGGTATATTACCGAAAATGAGATTATTTCTCATTTGAGATTGTAAGTATACCAGAGATTCCTTTAATTTAGCATTGCCTGCTTCTAACTGGCTTAATATGTCCTGTGTTATACCAATCGCAAACTCCTGGTTCTCTTGCTGAACATCTAGCACTGAAACCTTATCAGAGAAATGCTTAGTAATTAAGTCAGTGTTAAATCAATAATTTCTTTAAGTCTTTAACAAGCTGCCTATGCCCTCCTTTTCAATGTCATAAAGCTTTGAATCTATGTTGGTCAGCTTAGTAAGGATATGCATCAAAGCGTTGAAAAGACCCCGGGCGCAATTATGTCGTCGTCCGGTGTTAACACAATGGCGGCGCAATTATTATTTGAACTGTTTATGTCTATAGTGTCTTGCATATTTGACATATGAGGATAATTAAAACCTGATAGATACGTATGGTTATGTTTAGTGGGTGTGCCTAGTGGTTCATATAGCACAGAATTAATCTCAGTATTCAGCACTTTACTTACACTCGAGAAAATATTCACCCCACCCAGTGATCCTCGACTTTGTCTCGACTGTTTGTTCATCACTACTTATTCTCGTTTTATCCCCATTTTTATTTCTACATTTCGCCCTATCAAACTGATAAAGGTTCCAAACACATTTACCTTTCAAATCAAATCCGTACACTAATTTTCCATGATCCAACTTTATTGTATCAAAAATAAACTTTTCTCTTAGAACGACTGAAAACACGTCTTAACACATGGCACTAAATATAAATTTTACCGCGACGTTTCGAACTTAAGAATTAGTAAATGAAACATGCAAGTACCTAAATTCTAACATCATTTTACCTTGGTAAATGACCCTAAACACTTAAATACCTATGAAAATTATTGATTTGTTTCCTTTTTTTAACACGGTATTCGTAAACCATAGATAATGACCAGAGAGAAAAATAGAAAGGAAAAATAAGAGAGACCCTACTGGGATTCGAAACGACAACCTGTTAATTCAAAGAAATTGACAGTAAGGGATGTTCTTCAACTGGAAGTAATGTATTTCAGTTCCAGAACCTTAAGGTAAAGTCCCTGTAATTGTCCTGCTACATTTTGGATTGCATGGCCTTTCATAATTAAGGTTTCCAAATGTTTTATTAGGGTACCTTGGTTATTTTGGTAGAGGTTAATTGGTCCACGATATAGCGGAACCATTACTGGGAGTGCAATGATCAACTCCGTGAATAGTGATTTTGTAATCTGAATTGAACGTTTGACACTTTACTGTTTAAAAATGTAAACACTGGTTTTGAAATTAAGGTACAATGTACATGTATATGTAAAATATAACAACCATGCAGTTTGTATTGATGAATATTTATTTGATTTCAAACGCAATCGGATACAAACGCCTTCAAATTTGAAGTAAGAAACATGTATATACATATATGAAGAAATAGGCAGTTCGAGGTAAATCAGCCCTCATAGACTGGTGCCGGTGTTCCTTTGGCCCCGAGTCCGGTTACCCTGAACACCGATCCGGCAAGAGGTGTTTTCTCTTTCTCTTCCTCCGTCACTCCGTATTTGCCACACGTCACATATAGTTCGTCATAATTCTTGCCTCCGAAGCAGCAAGATGTGGTTCTCAGGGCTGGGAAGCTGATAGATGTCAGCTCATTTCCTGAATATTTTGGGATAAAAACAAATCGAAGAAATATTTATAACCATGGATTTCACAAGTTCTATCATAATTTTTGCTACATTAATATCAACAGTGGATGCATAGCTTTGAATCTATATTGGTCAGCTTAGTAAGGATATGCATCAAATCATTGAAAAGACCCCGGGCACAATTATGCAAATTCAATATACATTGCTTCATTTCATGGAAACAGTTCAGTTATCTAATATATTTACTTAGGAAGACATTTTTACTTTATTTTTACTTTGTGTGGATGTTTTTCTTCTGGATAGCCAGTGAACCAATATTTTTTTAATAACTCATCTGTGCAAAAAATAAATAAATAAAAAAAATACGAATCTCTATCTAGTTGCGACTGAAACAGAATGTTATTTAAGGGTTTCATCAAATATTTTAGTTTACACTCGTAAGACAAACCTAAAATTATGGGCGCGTCTCACCTGTTTCCGGGTCAAATCGAATAACTTTCCCGACAATGTAGCACGCCACCCACAATTTTCCTTCCGTGTCGATTGCCATGCCATCTGGAAAACCGAGCGTCATCGTCGTGCTTTCGTCTCCATAATCCACAGCAACGCGTTCGTTACCTGAGAAAATTTAACAGTTACCATTTACTGATATTCAAAGTGATAAAAACTATTTTACTTTACAATGTATTCAGATACCATTTCACTTTTCCCGACCTAATGGCTTATTTTCAATGTTGAAAGAGTTCACAACCTGTCTGAGTAAAGATGCTATGTAACGTTTACGACAAGCTTTATTCAAATGTTGTATTAAACCATATATGTAAGTTCAATAAGACAAATGGGTAAACAATAGCCCAATCAAGAAATGGCATGTGTCTAACAATGAATGGTGGAAAACCGTCGTCTTACTCATTGTTCCAGTGGCTATGTCAAAATCGTATGCCCATACTTTCCGAGGAATGGAGTCAATATAGTACATGGTCTTGTTGTCAGCAGACCAGGCAAGGCCATTGGAAATGCTGACCCCCTCCTTGTGTTTCTTCAAGGTGCCGTCCAGTTCCAAACTGTACAGCGTCCCTTGGTGTAACATGGGTTTGGTTGGTACCACCTCGTTTCCCATTGTACCTGCAACATTCTCCCACGTTAGTAATGGGAATTGGTAACACTTAAATCGATTAATCAATTAAATCTATTGAACCATTCTCATTATGAATAATAGTCTCAAGTGACACATGCAAACATTAGAAAATTCAAATATTTTCTAGATTTTGAAAGAAAATTAGAGCTAAAGGTCCCGTAACTCTAATGCGTAAACGTAAGAACGCAATAACAATATTATACACTGAACGTATATTAGACAAACAATGGCAAAGATTGCTTTTTTACCATTTGTAATTTTAATTTTATCCAAAATGACATGTGTTACTTATTTACCAAAATTTGGCAAAAATAACTATATATATAAAATGCATTGATAACTGAAATTCATTTAAGATAATAAAGATAATTTTGGGAAATAATAATAAAAAAACGCTAACTGTAAAGCATCTATTTTAGAACATCTCTCTATACCTACCACACCAAAGTCTGCCGGACGGGTCACACTTGCCATCGTTGAAGCGAGTGTCCTTTCCCTCGTCAACGGTGTGTAGAACAGTGACCTGTTTGGTATCCCAGTTAAAATGTGCAATTGATTGTCCTAGGCCGATCATGTAGCCACCCTTCTTGCATGGGACAATGAATGAAACGCTCTGATCTAAGGGGAAACATAGAAAAAGAGGAGTATGTCAATGAGATGGTCTTTTTAAAATATGGTTTTGCAAGGGATTCTTTGAAAAGATATTACCGAGTGTATTTTCTTTGATTCCAAAGTTTTTGGTTTCAATTAATTGGTTCCTTTCACCTAAATGTTACTTAATCATTGTGAAGTATAAGCTCTGAGAATATTGATTTTTTAAATCCAAATTTTGGAATACATGTATAATATATATATAAGTAGGTAATGTTCTGGTTTGATATAATTAATTATATTCCAAATATATATTATCAATATTTTCTTATAAATCAACGAAATACTGATTTGTTTTTATTTTTAAGAAAATATATACTCAACCAAAAATAAACTCTCCATTACTTTGATAGCACAGTATTATTTTTGTTCTAAAATGAACAATAATGTTATTTTCAAGTAATGCATCTAGAAAACTTTTATATTCCAAGGTTAAAATCAGGAATATGATACTGAATAGTTGATTCAATTTAGAAAACAAAGAGGGTTAAAACACTACTCTTATTTTTTTTGCAAAACAATGTCTTTCAGTAAAGGGAATATTTTGAAAATTATTTGAGTTATATTATTTGTTATTTTCTAGATTTTTTGTGGAAAATATATAATTTGAGACCTTTGCATTAATGTTGTAAAATGTCAAGCCATATCGACACGTTTTACAGAATTTATGACCATGCCAATTTCGAGGCACTTAGAAAATAAATCGAAAGGAAAATTCCTATTTTGGTTCAGAATATATTTAGTCAGATAACATAGAAAACCTACCAAACTTGTAACTGTCACTTTCTCCAGTAGCAGAGTTCCACCTGCGGATCGTGCCACAGTTAATGTCCACATACAGCAGACAGCCGTACTCTCCTCCCAGTGCGGCCCCTCCCCCGTGGTCTCACAGCTGTTCTTTAACAGAGTCTCCACCGACATCGTACCAGGGACTGTAGTTGCTATGGTTTCTAAGGACGAAAACATTTGAAGGAAGACATTTGGAGGCAAGGTCATTTAGTAGATAATCTTATTCATTGTACCTTAAAATACTCTTTAAATCGTACACCTATCGACATTGTGTACACAGATATAATATGCAGGGCGATGATTTTATATTAAAAGCATTATCGAAGATATACAAAATAACTTGATACATATTACGATGTCCATTATGTTAGTTCAAACATTACATGAAAATAATAAACTTATCAACGTAATAATCTCTTTTGTAACACACTTACCTGTACGCTATTCCCGTTTTTGTTGCCGACAACAACGACCTTGTCACCGTATGTGTCCGTACGTAGAGGGCATGTTTGAACAGTACATGATGATAACAGAACCTAATCTATTGAGGTCAGGCGTGTATCTCACAGTCTGTTATCATCAATCATACCTTAACCCTTTCCCTCATAGAGGAAACCATGAAAAGACCTATGCGAACAGCATAAAACCAGATCAGCCTGCGAGTAACTCGCAGGCTGATCAGGTTTTATGCTGTTCGCTGCTCCTTAGTGGTCTGGAAATGAGGATTTTGTAATTAAATTTGGTAAGGTTTAACTGTGGTTTTCTGCAGATCAGGCTTTATGTGATACCTATTGAGGCGTCAAAAGGAGTATATATGAGGGAAAGGGTTAACACATGTACTTTTCAAGGTGGACATGCAGCTCGGCTAAAGTTTTCAGACAGTTGTCCCAAGTCAAATTATGAATAACTTACACATATCAATAACGAAGTTTGCACTATTGTTTGGTGTATACTATCTTTATTTGTTCCTAAAGATATTGTTACATAGCTTGATGTTTATTTGTCTTCTACACCTTTTCCTTTTCTCTTAGACATATTCAGTCATGTTTTTCTTACTGTTCACCGTGTTTGATTTTATGAGTGTATTGCTTATAACTGACAGGTTATTTAAAAAACCAGCTGTATGTATTAATTATCTGCCCACATATCGATATCACTTTGAGAAACTCATGATTCTAGTTATGTGTGGCGTAGTCACTCACAACTATAGTACCTACTTTCTAAGCATTCGATCCCAAGGAACCTCTCATTTTTGTACAAATAATCGAACGATTAAACATACCTTTACAACACAGGTATGCTGAGATTAAGCAAAAGTGTTGAAAATGAATTTTGTGTCAAAAATAAATATTTACAGGACACAACAATTGCCCGTGGCATAAAAGCACAAAAGAACTAAATTCTCTATGATGATGCATAACTATCACTTGACTATGCAGGGGGTACAGTTTGTTTTGAATGCAAAGGTGGCTCGTAAATAAATTTGGATTGTAAATGTGCAGGTTTCGGTCATTTTATGGTGTTACAATAACCCATGTAAAAGCTTGAAGTCTGATACAAATCCGAATAACATACTAATAATCTCATCAAGCTATCGTCCTCAGATACCTACTGGGATTATTTGTTACACTATAAAATGACTTAAACCTGTATATCTACTATCCGAAATTAATTACGACCCACCAACTGAATTTTGCATGATTACTTCAATCTATAAATAGAGACTGTACCGTCACATACTGAGTACCAATCAAAGTGCTGAGAGAACAGGATTGTCGCACACGGATCATATTTTCAAGCGATGCAAATAAACCCAATGTTATAAACCCACTGTAACCTTGCTTAAACAAGGACGCTAAAAGAAAAGATGAACACGCCGTTTGCTTCAGGGGAATGCTAACAATTAGCACATTGCCTTTCTTGTCCTCCCTATTTTTCTTGCCTACAGTTTATAAGATTTATATCAATAAGCATATCTAATTCAAAAGGAATCAAATCTAAAACAAAAAAGCTTTCATATTTTATTCAAGTTTGGTATCTGGCAAAAATAAAGTTACCTGGCAGATCAGTAGCTCGTCAAACCCTTTTTCACTGGAGACACACACATATTCAGTGCCTTCAGATCTTTGATTGTTTTATGCGTAGAAACACGGAATAACGTGTGGGACATCGGGTGAAAGGAAATATCATTACTGTATATAAATTTTGTACATGTAACTAAAATTGGTTTAAAAAGAAAAGATAAAGATGTCTGTAGTGTTTGTTAATCCCCGAATGCGAAGGAGAAAGGTGAAAAGAAGAGAAACAGGGAGATAAAGTAAAATGACAGCGGGTTAAAGTTTCACCCTGTCACATAGTGAAGATTATCATTTATCGGAGCATACAGTTCCTGCCCGTGCATTTAAAACGCATTTAAACGCTCACGTGTTTGTATACAAGGAGCACTTATGCTTATATATATATATATATATATATATATATATATATATATATATATATATATATATATATTGAGAGAGAGAGAGAGAGAGAGAGAGAGAGAGAGAGAGAATCGGGACCAGTTGTGTAATGAGTAGTATGCCAGCGAGAAATGACTAAATAAATAATTATATAGATAAGAAAAAGGCAATGATTGTATTCCGACACACTTTCTGTGATAACATTTAAATAGAAAATGATTTACATATATGACCATAACAGTAATGTATAAACTTCATTAAGACATCTGTAACCACTTCTCTCACCTTTAAATGAGGTTATCAAAAGTATCAAAACTAAAGGCGACCTGAATATTGACCAGCGCATGTAGGGTATGCTACGTCTGTCTGAGTCGGGATTTTGTTAAGGCAAAAAAAAAAAAATGTTCCGTTTCTGGTCTCCCGACCGACCCTCTTTTTCCATCCAACGCCGACCTTTTTTTTAAATGTTTTTTTTTTTTTTTTTTTTTTTTCATTTACGTCTTTCAAAAATATTTCATTCACTTTTTTTACTTTTCGCATCATTCGGAAAAAACAACATATTCCTACCTACCCACCCACTTGTAACGGAACTATTTCTTTTTTCTCCTTTGGCCTATGCTTATTTACAGGGATAAACACGAGCTTAAAAGGGATTCATTCAATAAATTTCACATAGTATTTTGTATGTTATGTTCGGAAAAAAATGTTTCAACATATCCTTCATATTTTAATATGGATGCCATTTTCTGTTTACCCATTATTTTACTTGATTACTCACAATGCACACACAGCACAGTAAATCTAATCTTGTATGTTCTACGTGGTTTGAGAGATATAATTGCTATTCTTACTAATTCCTGATCGACTGTGTTTGGTCAGTTCCTATATTGTGCCCTGGAGCCCTGCACACAGTAGGGCTCGAGTGCTGTTTATCCATTTACTTTCACAAAATAGCAGTTAGAGCACGTGACTTGCATTTGAAATTTCGTTATATTACGGATTTTTTAATTTTTAAAAGAAAAACAAGATTTATAATTAAAGCATTTTTTTTTTTTATTTTTTTTTTTTTGCAAAATAGTGTATTTCTAAACAATAACAATAAACAATATTTATTGGTTTTAATATGAAATATGACTGGATGTGCAGCGGTTAATGTTTACTTGTTCACTTTCACCCATAAACGGGATTAAATCAGCTCCTTAATGACGCTTCGCTATACTTCTAAAACAGCGTAATATAGCAAAGGAGCTGATTTTAATCAGATTGGGGAATACCCTGACGTCGCAATGTATTGACGTCCATTCTTATTCCGATATTTGAAGAATATTTCTTTTCTCGCCTTTTACTACTTTGTCTCCTTGTTTTACTCGTGGTGTCAGGTGTGGACTTGAACACAGTAATTTACCCCTTTCCCTCATAGAGGAAACCATGAAAAGACCTATGCGAACAGCATAAAACCAGATCAGCCTGCGAGTAACTCGCAGGCTGATCAGGTTTTATGCTGTTCGCTGCTCCTCAGTGGTCTGGAAATGAGGATTTTGTAATTAAATTTGGTAAGGTTTAACTGTGGTTTTCTGCAGATCAGGCTTTATGTGGTACCTATTGAGTGCGTCAAAATGAGTCTATATGAGGGAAAGGGTTAAGCTGTGGTAGCCATGTGGATTAGTATGTAGAATAATTTGGACATGGCAATGTTACATGCTGCCAATGTAATAGGTTATTTTTAAATGCAAACAACAACAACAGCAATCGCAGGTTCATCGCAATTACTAGTTTCCATGAAACTACAGCAAGATTTACGCCGATTTCATAAGCCTAAATACTGATTTCAAACAGTCTATTTGCTTGTTCAAACTAAATATTATTATATCACTTAACGGAAAGTAAAATTATAAATGTCAAGTAAACTTCGGATATACGAAATATTCCAGATCAAACTTTTTCCATGACACTTAAGATAATATTATCATTAAGCAGTAAAATAAAAATAATACAACGAAAATCGTTAATTTCTTTGGCCTTTTTATTTATTTATTTTTTTTCATTTTTTTTTTCTATCTCATAATGGTCAATAAATTGGCTAAATACTTCACTGTTTTTATGAAGATAAATTTACTTTAAATTATGATTTACACCTTTTAGTTTAAGGACAGTTTACAACCCCAAAGCAATATTCAGTAATACTCTGCCCTTGATTGATGCCGATATTAATAAAAGAAAGTTTCTCTAAAAGTAATATATAAGAGTGATTCTACATTTGGCTATATTCTTGAAGATAACCTGCTTTAGTGTTAGATTTTATTTATATACATATTTGTATATGTACAGCTATTTATAAAGTATTTCACTTTTTCTTAGACTTATGATTTAATCGTTCTTTGTGATCAGGCCAAAAAATGAAAATAAAAATGCATAAACTACAAAAGTCACCGGAATATGAAAACAAGTTGATTCCAAAAGACTGGAATTATTGGCTCGTAATTAATATTTATGTCAGGGTATTGCCCTTTTAATTACTCATTCATATTGGAAAGTAAATCAGTTATTCATCTGTATTAAAACTTATAAAGAAGTCACATAAACAGGCGGAGTAAATAAATGTTTGTTTGTTTGTTTGTTTGTTTGTTGGGTTTAACGTCCCACCGGCAGTATTTCCGTTATTTGGAGACGATGTCTACTTGAGACAGACATAGTGCTGCCACACTGCAATATTACGCCGTATACATGTGGCATGATACAACACCCGATCACATTATCCTGACACCGAGCCAACCAGTCCTGCAACTACCCTAATATGCTGAGCGCCAAGCAAGGGAGCTATTACAGTACCATTTTTTTACGACTTTGGTATGTCGCAGCCGGGGATCGCATCCACACATCCCGCCCCCGAAGCGGACGCTCTAACCACTCGGCCACCGGGGACGGTGCTGAATGAATAAGCGAGTAAGTCGGAATTAACACAAAGTTATGTTGTTGCCCTATTTAAAAAAATCAATGACCTTGTATATAATAAGAAGAATACTTCTTCAATTGAAAACGTATATCATGTCGTTTCATTTGCAATAACTCCTTTGAAAATTGTTGGATTTCTCATTTTGCGTGGAAGGGCTGAATACAGACAGACAGGTACAAAAAACACCCCCTTACCTGAGGAATCGCCCTAAAAATGTTTGCGAATTCAAAACACGTTTGGTTGGAAGAGATCTGACAGACAGAATCTAGCCAATTTCTCCTGTGTATAACTAGAGCCAAAATATCAGTGTTGACATAAAAAAACAACACTTGTACTGATTTAAAAGCCGTTGTTTTAAAAAGATTTTGTGACTAAACCGAAAACAAAACTACATCAGCAATGTCACCTAGACGCTCAAAAGTAACTTTAGAGAATTCGCAGTTTAAACGTAGCTGTTCAACGGTCATGCTCGATTCGGATGAATATTTAAAAAGGAAGAAAAAAGGCTGCAAAAAAATGAAATAACAAGTATTCATTTATTGTTTCTTTTATAAGTATTTGTCCATGCAATTCAATACTGATATTGTCGCTTTAGTTTTTCTTTAGTTTTACACGGGAGAGGTCGGTCAGATCTCTTCCGACCAAACGCGTTCGCGAACTGTTGTAGCTCGATTCCTTTGGCAAGGGGGTGTATTTTGTACATGATTGTTTTTATTCATCCCTTCCACGCAAAAAAAAAAAAAAGTACAAATTTTATAAAAATCCATCAATTCTCAAATGGTTACCTCAGTTGAAACGACATGATGTACGTTTTCAAGTTACCTACATTCTTGTTAAATAAAGCAATAAAGCTATTGATTTTTTTTGTTGAAATGCTGCAGCTTTTCGGTCAAATCAACGTACCGGATACTTTTGCTTAAACACTGATTAAAGGGAAAGAAATTTTGCGTGTTTTTATCCATTCGATGAAACGAAACATTTCAATTTATCCAAAACTGTTTATGTATGTAAAAACTTTCCATATAGGAAACCCTTTATAGTATAAATCTCCGTTGCCATAAGCAATTTGATTTTTTTTGTAAATTTAGTTTTAACTTGCAGTACTTAATAAATATAGCAATCAGCCAAGACCCATAAAAATATGTATGTGTGAGGCAACGTTCCCAAAACCTAGGTAGGACATTAATAAATTTGAATACATTTATTTTTTGTGAGTATTTTAATGCATGCTATAGATGGCCTTGAATTGTGTAACAAAGGGATCATTTTGTTATAAATGTATCTAATATCAGTAAATATATAAAACTAAACACTACATTTTATAAAAGATTTAAAATCTAAAATATAAAGTTATAAATATTCAATATATATGTATACGTAATTCATGTCATTGGGTTGTGGTTCTAACCGGGTACACTCGGTCCAATATAACGGTAATTAGCAATAAGACCGATTACAATATTGTTCTTAAAATTAGAAACACTTCGCACACTGTATCCACTGAGAATATTATAGTGTTAAGATATTTATGAAGCATTGATAAAACTGTTCTAGCATCGTCAACCCTCATAGACAGGTGCCGGTGTTCCCCTGGCTCCGAGTCCTATGACTCGAAACACAGACCCTGCGAGAGGTGTTTCCTCCTTTTCTTCCTCCGTCATGCCGTCCCTTGAGCACGTCACATACAACTCGTCAAAGTTCTTGCCCCCGAAGCAGCATGATGTTGTCCTTAAAGCCGGAAAACTGATGGAACTCAACTCATCCCCTGAAAATCAGTAAAAAGAAGAGAAATATCATAATTGGTAACGAGAGATACAATCGATTCATGTTACTGACTTTTTATTTATCCAGCTAAGGCAATAAATATTGAGTTGTATTTCTCGTGGCGGCACAACCATCCGAAACTATCGAAATGTTGTAGTCTCTGATAAAAATGTCAATAAACCCGCCGAAAATACATCCCCTAGAATATTAATAGTGACAAAATAAAACGACGTGTTTCCGGAATCTCGAATAAAGTATTATTTTGACATGACACAAGAGGTACTGAAGATATTAAGGAGAATCACATTGTACATTAATGCATCTTAAAAAAAACACACACACACAAAAAAAAAACTACTTACCGACCTTGTTTCCCTGTTTGTTTATCGTTATTGTTGTTTTTTTCTGTCTCTCTCTCCCTTCTCTCTATCTCTCTTTGCCATGCCACCATTTTTTTATTGGATAGTGCGAGTTTAAAGTACGTTCTTTCAAGACTTGAACACTAGTACTGCCAAAATCAGCTACCCACCTGTATCCGGATCAAACCGGAAAACTTTCCCGACAAAAAAGCACGCCACCCACAGCTTCCCTTCTGTGTCGATAGTCATACCATCAGGATTGCCATGCGTCTTTTCCGGCCCTTTCTCATCGAAATCTACTGCAACACTTTCCTTACCTGAAAAGGTAAAACTTTGATGAGCTTCATTATTTACAAGTTTGCAGTTAGCTATCTCTATTTTGCATTATTCTTTTAGTATAATTTTATCATTGAATGCAATACTTTGACCATCTTAATGCATTACCTTAAAAATCATGTAGATGTACACAGACCACCTAAAATACCATCATAAATTGTTCACAAATATGATGCTCTTTCTAAAAGTAAACTAAAGTAGATCTAGTAAAATAGCTGCCGTATGTGTGTATCTTCTGCTTGAGGAAACTAGTTATTCTACAGTGAACCTGCAATGGCTGATTTCTCTTAGGAAAGAGTAAATGATACACGAGAAAAAGTTGCCTTACTCATCGTTCCAGTGGCGATGTCAAAATCGTATACATATACTTTCCTGGGGACGGTGTCAATGTAGTACATCTTTTTGTTGTCCGCGGACCAGGCAAGACCGTTAGATATGCTGACCCCTTCTTTATGTTTTTTCAAGGTGCCGTCCAGTTCGAGACTGTAAAGGGATCCCATATGTAGTCGTGGTTTGTCTGGTAAAACCAAGTTAGCCATAGTACCTGAAACAGTGTCCAATCTCATACGTATATAAATCATAATTATTCACATATATATCTACCGAGAGATGCTTTCTTTGAAATGATATAATTTAAAACAAATGTGAATAAATGTAATAGTAAACAGTGTTACTTTTTACCCAAAGGTATACTTACAGAAAACAATGAACATAAGCAATCTTTAAAACGTTTGGAAAAGCTCATTCAATTACAGTTAATGTATGCAACTAAGAGTAATTATTAAATGCAAGATTTTGAACCTCCAAAGAATACCTACCACACCACAGTCTGCCAGACGGGTCACACTTGCCATCGTTGAAGCGAGTGTCTTTACCCTCTTCCAACGGTGTGTACAACAGTGACCTGTTTTGTATCCCAGTCAAAATGTGCAATTGATTGTCCCAGTCCGATCATGTAGCCACCCTTCTTGCAAGGAACGATGAACGATGCGCTCTTGTCTAGAGGAAAAGGCATACTAATGCACACATCTTTTTAGGATTATTCATGTGATGAAGCTATCCTGCTGGCTAGTGGAAGGTCGGTGATGCTTTAACTGATTTTGATGATTTGTTTTGATTAGAAGGCAGAGAGGAGTGACTTAAATCTGAGCTCTGCAGATTTTATAAATCCATTTTAATCTTTGGTTCACATATTCGTTTAAAACTGGATTTAAGTTCTTGTTCGATTAGTTACTAATATAGCGATAATTTGAATTGAATAACAGACAAAACTTGGGATAAAATATTATCAGAAAGAAAATGAAGAGCTCCTACCAAACTGGTAGCTGTCATTTTTTCCAGTAGCAGAGTCCCACCTGTGGACCACGCCCTTGTTTATGTCCACATACAACAAACAGCCCGCCCTCTCGTCCCAGTGGGGCCCTTCCCCCGTTGTCTCACAGCTGTTCCTCACCAGAATCTCCACTGACATGGTAGCTAAGGACTGCAGCTGCTATAGTGACACATATTAAACTTTCGTGTTATCATCTTAGGTATCATAACAGGACAAACCTGCCCGTTTGTGCCCACTACTACGGCTATATATTCACTTAAGATAAGTAGATATCTCGCCTTTTTTCGTGTTATTCAGTTAAATTATGTGGATAACAGGCACTTTTTCACATAATTATCTGGAAACAAGCATGATATCCAGTTATCCTATGTGAATATGTCATTGGCAGTAGTGGGCACTAACAGACAGTTTATTCCTGTTAAGTGGATAACTTAAAACTTTTCTACTTGCTAGATACTAACTGAATATGTGACAATTTTTCAGAAAAGTTTCGACATAGGTAAGTGGATAAGTGGCTGGCAGAAATATGCCACCATATAAAATGCATTACTCACGTGTTTATTTTGTATCACTAGCAATATGTCCTAATACCACTGAGACTACATATACACATATGCTTTGCCCGATATAGATAACTTAATGTCCCGTGTACATGTCAGAATTACTGCAAAGACAGTCACATGACACTTCCTTCAAATTAAACCACTGTCCACGAGCATATGCTTAGAATTCAGAAGTTAATGTTCTTCTATATTTAGATACGTATACATTTTACCCGAACGTAGCCTAAACACCATGCCGTGCACACGCTAAAGCACACGTGTACCTATAAAAGAAGGTTAAAACTCATTATCTGAACTAGTATGATAATGCAAAGTATTATATCTCTGATAAGTACATCAGGCACAGTATATACTCGTATCAAAGGCTTGCAGCTTTCCGAAATAACGCGTTTTAAATATCGTATAGTGAACGAGAGTGCACCCACCTGTCACACTGGTACCGGACACATGGGTATTTCGGTGTGGCTTGAGGAAATCTTGCAAAACAACAACTACTTTCCAAATACTTTCAGTAAATCTACTGATTTTAGCTAAAGTGAGTTTAAATTGAGGAAAAAAATGAACAAATGCATGATTCGAGTACTAATTTTAATTATAACTAAGAGAGTGAGAGAGAGAGAGAAGAGAGAAAGGAAGGTAGTTAACTGGTCCAATATGACAAAGTGCGGCATGAAAGAAAACGTCGAGATACATGATAGTCACGTGTACATGCAGGATTAACCCGTGATTTTTGCTGGTTGGGGTCTTCTTGTTCTTTGTTTGTATGTTGAGTTTAACGTCCCATCGACAGTATCTCAGTCATTTGGAGACGATGTCTACTTGAGACAGATATAGTGCTGCCACACAGCAGTATCACGCCGCAGACATATGGCATGATACCACACCCAGTCACATTATCCTGACACTGGGCCAACCAGTCCTGCAACTACCCTTATATGCTGAGCACCAAGCAAGGGAGCTACAACAGTACCGTTTTCTACAACTTTGGTATGTAGCGGCCAGGGACTTCTGGTTCTTTTAAC
>CM037783.1:23865538-23915538 GCA_021229015.1 Solen grandis | reverse complement strand
TCGTGTGATATCGTTTGTATTTTGACTTTACTAAATGTATTACATCACTTTGATTCGCGTCGCTTGCAATAAATTGAATAAAATTAAAAAAATAAAATCAGTCCTACATAAAATACGTTAAATTCATAATTCAGATAGAATTGACTTGCAGATTTGGGGATAAATAGAAACACACTTAAACCTAGTTTTCAATGTTTTCAGTTTAATCGTAGTAGTTAATCTTATAATCTTATGCAATACATTGGGGTACAACTTAAAATTGTCAACCATTTTCTCCTTTTTTGTTCCCTCTACAAACACACGTCTTCTTCACCTTGTAAAAACCTTGGAATGTCTAAATAGACACCGGACAAGGTCAAATGACAACTTAAAGTGTATTTCCTTCTCACTGTAATTAACATTTTGAAATCGATCAATTTACGTGTATTGTGCTTGTGAAAGTCTATATCAGGCAATTGACGCCTCGTCGGTTCTGTTACTCAAGTGTTACATTTAGGCGTGCTATCGTTTAATTATTATTCTAAATGTCTTTGTTCTCAGCTTGTTGACAATCGAAACTGATTTGAAATTTTTCAGTATGTACATGTTTGATGATAATAACTGTCAATTTAATGCTAGCTATTTTTTTCTTAATTTGTTAACTGAATGATTTTCCTGACGTCTATAAACATATAACGAAAAGGTCAGTCAATAACAGGTGAAAAAAATACGTATGCACACATATGTAAGTTTTTTTTCGCATTAATTTTAGTACTTTAAAATTACGATATTCCGAAAATTGTGGGGGGTAATGAAATATTCGGAAAATCGCGAGGTTTGGAAAAAAAACACTGTTCGTGACATCGCTCCTCGTTATACCGCAGATTTCATATGTGTTACTTGTCAGTTAAGGTGGGTATGGAGGTTAAACCTGACATAGCATTTTTTTTTAACATTTAAGTGTAAGATCTTCTAAGAAAATATCGGTCATTTAGTTTGCATTGCATGTATATCTCATGAAGAAAACCTCGTGAAAAAATAACCGTATTTTTTTCGGCGACAAAAAAAAATGTCAGTTGAATTCTCATTTGATTCCCTTTGTATGGGGAAATCAATGATTGTTTATATTTCATATAGTAAATGCGTTTTCCTTCAGTTTCCAAAGAAAGACCAGGTATTTCTATACCCTAGAGTTTAGATTACAAATATAGTCCTTTTCTTGTAGTTTTGTCTAGTATTTACATAATTAACCAATTCATTATTAATTGATCACAAGTTACGGCGGTGGAAAGGTAGCGCACCAGGGGCCTTATACTCCTTTGCCACAATTAACATTTAAATTAGATTCATATCTATAATTAGTTTCCTTTCAATCCTCATTACTTAGTCTCTTTGTGTCTTTCAAAAATCAAGAATTTAGTCTCTCTTTCCTCTACTGGGATTTTACTCTTTTAGATGTTTGTGCATGTCCATGAATACTTCACTTCTCATTACAACATTATTTCTTTCTTATTGTCTATTCCACCTGCTTTTTTCTTGGTTCTTGGTCATTCTATATTCACTTTATTTTTATTCGCATTTTCCCATCCCACGTGTCATTACATGTAATATGATTTTATTTTTATTCCTTTCAAGTGGATATAAAGACAAAACATATCAATTAGAATACACGATATGTATATTAATTTTATACATGGCAATATAATTTGAGACTGAGTATGAAAATCATTTCTACATTTTTATTTTTCGAGAACGCGGGGTCAGGTCTCGAATATACTTAAGAACGACATCACCTCATACTCAGATAATGTATAATACATGTACTCAAATCCCATTTGAATATAATTTGAGTTCGAGCATGGCAGTCATGCACAAGTACAGGGCGACTGCAGTTTATTACTAATTGTTAAAAATCCATTTTGTTTAATGATTTGTTGATTGGACCCCAGCCCGTTTTGATAGGCGGCTTAGTACCGCAGGGAAACAGCACGAGTTTTATTTGCTATGATATTGGCTCTATCTGTTGAAAATGGGACAGACGTAAAACTAACACTGTCAATGTGATAACAGATCCTTTTGTGTCATTTAATGTCCGGGCGTGTAGAATATCAGGATCGATTATTTGAAACAAGTGGCAGAAAAGTAAACAGTAATGGTGATTTAAACTTAAGCTTAAAATACTTTGTAAATAGACTGTCCCGGAAAATGCCTATATGTTTTAAATAAGTATGCTTTACCATACCTTTTTTTATCAAATATACTGGGTAAGTTATAAAATATTATTTCTAATTTAAAAATTCCATTACTTTAAATGGATTAGATATATACATGTATCAGTATTTTGAAGTGAATTGTACATAGAAATGTCATTTGTACTTTGATTCTTTTTGTGTATTTGTGAAGTATAGATTCATGTCGATATATACGGTAAACAACCGTATTGTTCTATTTTTTGTGTTACTTTCTTAAATGTTTCTTTTGCATAATCGTGCATTGGATCTTTTAAATAGTGTGCCGCAGATATGATGAGATTAACATACTTTTAAAAAGGGAAAATCAAGCAGTTTTTGTATATTTTGATTTTTATTATTCTTATTAAATGAATGGATTTTTTAAAATGATATACATGTATATCTCCCCTTAAGTACTTTGTCAGTGTCCCCAATAACAATTACATTTAATATACTTTAGGTAATTCACCACGACAGTATTAAGCTGGGACGTTCAAAAGAAGAATTTCTGGAGATCAACGGTCCACAAATGGCCATGGCAACTCACGTTGTTGTCTTGGTAACAGAGGCATCGGGCAACTCACCTTTCGTGTTTCACGAGACCCTGTTCGCCGATTGGCTTGGCAAGAAGTTGGTGTCCGCTGTGTTTAAGAACGTCTGGTTTACTCTTAGACCCTCTTTGAAAGCTGTACTCGGTAGGTTTTCTCTCAGTGCAATAATGTCCTAAATCTTTCTTTGTATTTGTTTGTCTATACATTTTTTTCTCAAACATCTCCATAAATTACAAACGTGGTATCTCGCCTATTTTCGGAACTCTCCGAATGATAGAGTCGCTAGTGGTATCAGAAGTTCGCGTGGCTCAGCATTTTGGACAAAAAGTATCGCTTCTAGTGAGAATTATATAGTTAAGGGACATATGTCTAATAAGAGAGAAGGTTTTAGACGCAAGTCATAAGCATATGCCGAGCATGTCATTATATAGCGGTTCATATCCTTTGGTACTGGAGTCTCCCTGTGTGACGCAGCAGATGTTTATGCAGGGCTGGTTAGCCCGGTGTCAGGATAATGTGACTGTGTGCGGAAACATGTCCTATGTCTATGGCGTGATACTGCAGAGTGTCAGCACTGTCTCAAGTAGACATAGCCTCCAAATGACTGAAATATTGTCTGTTGGACGTTTAGCGAAACCAAAAAAAAAAGAAAAAAAAACATATTACACCCTATGATGAATGAAGGGGGCGAGTTTGAAATGGTGGAGGCCTTTTCAGATAATATGCTTGTTGTCATACAAAATCATGTATAATCATGTAACTCTCTATAGAAACTACTAACAGTTTATTACAAATCAGATTAATTACTCTCGATGGTTTCTTGGTTGCACCAATAAATTTGCGTCTGGAAAGGCCATAAAAAAATCCTTGCCCCAAAACAGGGACCTAACCCGCAACATTCGGATCCGCACACAGGACAATGGCACCCTTAATTTCCCTGTTGCTTTCATTGTGTCTTAGGTTCTTTTTCCATCATTTACTATGTGTATAACAAGTAAGACTTACATGAAAATCCTTAACTTTATCATAAGCTTAGCATTCGACATGCCAGAATGCTTGATTTTATATTGAATTACGTTAAACATGTATATTGGTTCCTTTAAGGCCCCACATCCTTAAATCACTGGCTTTTGATCAAAGATTTGCTGTCACTGAATTATGACCTTTAGCATAGTCTAGATAGCAATATACTTACACACACATTCGCCTCTGACATCATAGATTAAATAAAATACTAGAACGAAATCTTAAAACCCATTTGCTATATACACGTTATCTGGCAAAATGGCGTCCATATCTGATACTACAACGTCAAGCGGCTGGTATAATCCCTGACTGTCAGGGTAGAAAAACTCAAGTGTCAAAGATTAAGTGCATTTTAACTTCGCAGAACATGTAGTACCCAGTTGATCTTATCAGTCGTGACGATGAATAAACGGACTCGATAAATTAATGATATGCAAAATACCAAAGTGCACTTTCGCACACCTGTATGAAAAGTTTATATCCTACTACGAAAACAAGCTTAAGTTAATCACCCGGGGTAAGTCAACACATACTTCTAAAAAAAGTGCGGAAAGTGCGTAATATGTTACTGATTAATAACTTTAAGCCTTACACTTAGACTTTAAGGAATTCGAAAATGGGTGTTAATAAACACTGCCCTTCATCTATAAGGCTGTGGATTTTGATATAAGAGCTGGATAAGTGGTTAACTTTCCGATATCACAAAAAATGCATCATTTATCGTTAACATTGAATATCGTGGAATCCTTGGCAATTATGTTTTTGTGACTCCATGTATTTGTGTGATAGGGTTCCAGAAAATCAATGAACGAATGCCGTGGTTTTAATATTCGTGGAAAATGCCAGGAAAACAATGAAAGTTAAATCCCACCAAATATGATGATATTAACGGATAAACATATGATCACCGACATGACATTTATAAATACGTTTTCAAGTTCAGATGCCACATGAGGTAAAAAAGCATTAACTGTTCCTGGCTACGGAGAAGCTAGCGTAGCAGGTGGTCGCATGTTCGGTCCCCTTCTACAACATACCACCAGTGTCTCCTTGTTTGGGGCTACGCCTGTGACAAAATAAATCTGTATCAAATAGGCAAAGGCTTTTAATGATAAAAGTACCTAACAAATAAGCATAAGCTCTGTGTGTGTGTGTGGGGGGGGGGGGTCATCGACAGGGTGAACCTAACCGCAGTTCTGTTCAAATTTCAGCTAAGTCAGTTTTTTCTCTTCATGACCATATACAGTATGAAGTATTTCTGATAATATCTTGTCAGAATCAGTGGAATATTGAATAAGATAATCTTAGTCGACCAGGAAAAGCTTTGTATAAAATTCTCTTTTGCCTCTCGTTGCCTAGGCGACTGTCCTGCCATCGACTTCGAGACAAAAATGTACACAGAGAGCCTGGATGTCCTGGAGCACCACATCAAGCCACTCCGGCGGGTGCCGGGAGTCGTACTCGAGCAGTCCTACCTCAACAAGATGGCTGAAGGACTCAAACCACTTGAGGCACTGGCGTACTCCAGAAGTAAGTTGCACGCTGTGCATCGTACACAGGAATTCTAAAAGATACAATGGACAAATAATCTTTGCAGTTAATAGCAGTGGAACTTTAAGCCCGGGCTCGAATTACACCAACAGTATTTAATTTTAAGTAATTCTTAAATACTTAGGAGCGAAATTCATAATTATTGTTTCACTAATAAAAGTACTCGAATATATACGAAATATTAAAGTATATGACTAAATTGCTATACACTATTAATTTCAAAATTAACCATATTTGCTAAAAAATGAAATGTTTGGGTATTTTTATTAGAGAATCAAATTTGATGAAACTCGCTTCTAAGTATTAAAGTATTTCTTAGCGATAAGTATTGTTCGTGGAATTCGAGCCTGGTCTTTCAATTTATGGCTACGTCAACTGCTAACAACAGATCTATTATTTCAGATTAGTTATTTGATATTTATAGAATATACGTTTTAAATACTGTGTTATGATGCTTCCAGCAAGTAAGTGATGTATGGGTTTAAGTGACCACCAGGTATTGAATATTATTGTGTAAAACATAAGATGGTCATGGGTCATGACGACTTAAATCATCTTGATATTTTGTTACATGTATATTGTACGCACTTTATAAATATCTATCTATCGTATTGCATGGCGGGTACGACATCCTGTCAAATTCTTATCTTAATATGTACATATAGGTTTCATAGTATCACCACACTAACCTCCCGTTGGTGTTCGAACGATAAAAGATCCACACAAAGGAATGGCAATGTTTAAGTTTAAAGTTGAAAAGTCTGGTATGCAAGAAAATAAATACCATTTGTAATGGTTTGTATCAGACCAAATGCATTTCGGAAGCCTAAAACAACAATTACTTGTATTATTCAAGACCGTTTGTGCTATTTCTATGTCTGCATGCTTCCTCATTTGATCAAAAGAAGTTTTTATGAATACGTGTAGCAGACATCTACTCGTCAATTTCATTCATTCATAATTAACCACTACCTATTGATTTCTTCCTGCAGATTTGAATGTACCATTCCGCGTTTTTAATCGCTCAAGGTCATTTTTATTTCAGCTATTAAACGTTTCAAATGTCCCTCGTCGATTGAGACTATTTGTTGTTTATTTTATTGTTAATTTTGGAACAAGCGTTCAATCCCTTTCATGTAGATCTTAGTGGGTTTATAGTCCATGACTATAGGAGTTATGCCCCTTTGCTTAACATACTGGCAATAGACGAAGAAAATGGCGTCTCGTTTTGATTTTCCTTTTCTTCAGACATTGTAATAAATGACATAAGCATTTATTTACATGACATAAAATGAAATGCAAAATATTTGACAAAGATCACAATTTCTGATACAATTTTGTACTCGTGTCTTAACCCTTTCCCTCATAAAGGAAACCATGAAAAGACCTATGCGAAAAACAGCATAAAACCAGATCAGCCTGCGAGTAACTCGCAGGCTGATCAGGTTTTATGCTGTTCGCTGCTCCTCAGTGGTCTGGAAATGAGGATTTTGTAATTAAATTTGGTAAGGTTGAACTGTGGTTTTCTGCAGATCAGGCTTTATGTGATACCTATTGAGGGCGTCAAAATGAGTCTATATGAGGGAAAGGGTTAAAGTATTTATATCGTTTTTCATAGACGGTATTCAGAATACATTCGTTGGGGATGGTGAGCCCAAGGTGTTCATCAGCTACCAGTGGGACATGCAGGCCAAAGTGGAAGACATTAAACAGATCCTGGAGTCAAATGGTCTCAACTGCTGGGCCGATATCAACATGGCGCCGCAACCTAACCGTGGTCACAGCAGCCGAAGTGGGCGGAGCAGCGCATCTCATGATGGCGGACCGGAAACGCTGCAATCACTCATTCAGCGCAACATGAAATCTTCTTCCGTCGTTCTGTCGTGCATTACACCGAAATATTTACAAAGTGATAATTGTAAGAAAGATTTGATGTTGGCAGAAACGTTTAACAAACCGATCATACCGGTCCTTTTGAGGTTTTCACCGCTAGAGAGCGCTCCGGATCAAATCAGGAAAATGTTAGCGCGGCTGAGTTATATTGATCTCAGCAATGAACGATTATATAAGCAGAACGTGTCACTTGTTGTGGAAAGAATAAAGAAACACATGCAACAAAGATAATCTAATTAACTGATAATTAAACAAATACAGACCAGTTTATTGATATTTACAAAATTACCTTTTTAATGAAGTACAAATTGTAGTTGTTTTGATAAGTTCCGCTGTGTTATGTAGCAAAAGATTCGCTGAAATTGCTTTGTAATTTTGATTTTAAACAGTATTAATATAATCAGCCCCATGTGTTTTTTCCCTATGAGAAATGCGTATTTCTTTTGTCTGTTGTAACTGGTTGTATGTACGTATATTCAGTGTTTTTCTTGTATAAATATATATTTATTTTTTTGTGTATATTAAATTAAGTATTTCATGTTCTATGTAATATGCAATCGCTAGTGATGTTTAATACATACTTATCAACACTTCCCTTTAAACAAAATCCCTGTAAATTGCGTGTAATACAATATTTGTATGTGGATATATAAAAATGTAAATGTAATGAATCTTGGTCTGAAAATATATTTTTATTAAATTGACTTACTTTGTTTTCGAGTTTACATACTTTAAAACACAGTGATTATGTTATTTAAGCAAGTTTCTTTTTCTGTTCGGATAATCATTGATAGCCTTTATTTTAATTTGAAGATATTTCATTTGTTTTGCTTTTCAGCTTTTATAAGAAAAGCAGCATTATTGATATGTAACTACACTCTAATAAACTAATAGACCATTTCACTCCAAAATAAAACGTAAACTTGCGTAAATCACTGAACACCTAATCTACATGCTGGTGTAAAATTCCATACATTGTTCATTTGGGAAAAAACATACGAATGATTTTTCTCCCAATCACTTATTGGTCAGTTTAAATCAGCGAATTATACTGGGTATTGTGAAATGGTCTATTTAGAAATATAATCTGTATTTCATTTTACATTGTTATTTTGTCTCATATTATGAGATGAAGAAATTTCAGTATAAGATTGATTACGGTTGTTTTTGCTGATCTGGGTTTTTACCGGTTGCTTTGCTCTATTTTGTTATGCTTTTCCATGGGTTTTTATCTTAAGGTATCCCATCAGTCAAGGGCGTTATAGTCCATCTCATTTGATGAATTTTGTTTCATTTAGTCTTCAAGCAGACTTTTTTCGTCGTTAACTTTAAACGAAGACATTCAGGATAATAAAATATGATTACGACATCAACCGAAAATAAAGAAAAGGATGACGGATGGGACGCCTTAATGTTTTGTGTTTATCTTACATTTTAAGCATGCATAATAATGTATGTTTTCTTGTTACCCTCGGTGCTGTTTCCGTGTTCTTTATGGTATTCATAGCTGAATTTGTCATAAGCATTTCACCATGTGCACTCTTGTTGCATGTTAAGAAAGAAGAACAATTATTCGCAGTAACCCCCTCCCCTATTAGCAAACCCCTCTTGTCAAAGATTTGTGTTACTTTACCTCACTCCGGAATGATTTGGATGGCCAATTTAACTTGTGGGCAGGAATCAAATAACAATATCATGTACAAACATTGCGATCAGCTTTGATAGTCTTTTTACCCTTACAATACTGTGGACTCTTTTGACTGCCTTTGCGACCAGTGCAGACCAAGATTAGCCTGCACATCCGTGCAGTTTGATCATGTTCTACACTGTTCGCTACTAAGTCAATAAATTCCAGCAAGCATCCCGTTAAACAACTAGCGGTACAGTCCAAACTGAAGAAAGATAAAATCAGATAAATTAAGCTATCACATTTAAGCAACAAAAGAACTGAAAATAGTCCCAATACTCGTACCGATAACTTCAGAGTGCTCAAATACCTACGTTGTTTTATTCTTATATTTTTCGAGTATTTCCGTTGTTAATTGTAAGGGGAGGTAACTGCATGCGTCATCATCGAACCTCTTTATATCAGGTTTTCATTGTATTGTGTGTTGTTTTGGGATAGTTATAAGAAAATTGCTTGAAACCAGTTACTCAAAAAAAAATGAGGGTGCGTTCATGTCTCCATTTTAATTCTTAATGCTTAATATTTTATGAAATCAGGTGATATGCTGACATTATGTGTTTTAGAACAGGTAGTAATTTTAAAATCATTTTAGGATATTCTTATCTTATTTATTGAAACGAAAATCTGTGATATGTCAAAGTAAGAAACAGTTAACGCATTGCATGCGTATACTCTCTAAACCTGTGATATTCTTTATTTATTATTTTTATTATTATTATTTTTTTAAATTTTCCTTGACTTAAAATGTTAACAAGCAGTATTCATGTGTTATTCAAATATGTTAAATTATATGATTCCAAGAACAAGTATATTGAAATACATGTACCAAGAAAAAGCAACTATCAAGTGTCTTACATATTCCTGTCTACATAAAATGTAAATTTGGTAAAATGTCTTTATTTTATCAATTTTAAGCATTATTTTCGGAAATTAATTCTACATTTTTCATATTTAAGCAGTCCATGTATGTAATGACACCTATTTCGGTAAAAAAGCGTTTATTTGATTAAAGGAAGTTTAATATCATAAACCATCTCTTTTCATGGTGACCTTTAGAATATTGCAAATATGAGTAAATGATGTGAATGAGTAATAATTGGGATACCAATTAATACTAGTGTAAGTTTTTCTTCAATCTGTTATTTGATTATTTTTTTTTGGAAATTTTGTCTCTCGTTATACAGACGTGGTACAGTATATGTTATTTATTATTTATGTTATAAACACACGTTGTTTTGTGTAATGTGATCAGAAATCTACGGTGACATAGAGGAGACATGGAAGATAGCAGTAGCTTGCGTTCGCAGCAATAGTTTTCGCGTGCGCACGCGATATGAAAATATCTTCCGTGTCCCTGCCATCGTTGAAACCAGTATATATTCATACTTTATACGTAAAGTTATCTATTTTTCCATATTGCAATTATACTGCAGTGTGCAAATAAAAGAATTTGTCTTATAATGTTTTGAATCATGTTATATTATACCATTACATCTTATGGAAAATTATATATATATTGTGTTGGCACTTTGCGCCCGGGAAGGTCAGGAAAAATCTTTGCCCCAAAATGGGTTCGAACCCACAACCTTTGGATCTGCAGGCGGATGTGTTATCAATGGACTGCGGCACCCTTCATTCTATCCAGGTTAGTAAAATGATAATGGGGAAAATGATGATGAATACGTTGATGATGATGGTGACTACGATGACGACGATAATGATGATGATGATGATGAAGAAGAAGATGATGATTATTTTGTTGTTGATAATGATGATGATGAAAACGTCGATGATGATTGAGCTAATGATGTAGTACCTGATCTACGCAGGTCCGATCCACGCCCTCCCCACTTCTGACCGTGCCGCTAGAGCAAGAGCAGAGTTTGAACACAAACTCGACCTCACTTGTGCTATTTGTATACCCTAGGTTAATACAGTCCAGGGTATTCACGTATTCTAAATATATATATAGTCAGTGAACAAATTTGGCAAAAAAATAAGAAGATGTGGTCGAAAAACACTATGCCCCCGTCTGAGCTGGTCAGATGTTACATAACTGATGCCAACTGAAAGTCATTCATGAATGGTGTATACAGACTTTATTCCATATAGTAATGGAGTAATGCAATCATTAAAAAAATAAAGGGGGATAATAATAATAATTATAATAAAAAAAAAACTGACAGAATTCTGTTCTATAATCATAACACTTCTGCTTCTCACTACTGTTTATATTTTAAGTTTCAAGTCGATATCTTGTATAGTTTATGAGTTATGCTCCCAAGAAAAGAAAATGAAAAAATAAATAAATAAATAAATAAATGGAGATAATAAAACCCCAAGAATAGGTGGAGTTATGGTTCTTGGTCTCTGCACTTTTCCTAGTTGTTATATTCTTATATATGAAGTTTCAAGTCAATACCTTCTATAGTTTTTCAAGTACATGCATATAGTAAATAAGCTATTATCTGGACAGAAATTCATTATAAAATTAAAAAATGGGAGATAATTAAAAATTATCAAGGTAGATTTATGGTTCTTAGTTATTGCACTTCCAAACCTCATCATCTATTTATATTCTAAGTATCAAGTCAATATCTTTAATATATCATGAGTTATGCTCTTGACAAAAATTGAAATATAAAAATTAAAAAGGGAGATAATTTAAAAATTGAACCAGGTAGAATTATGGTTCTTAAGTCACTGCAATTCACCTAGTGGCATTCATTTGGTATATGAAGTTTCAAGTTAATACCTATTATACTTTTAAAGTTATGGCCAATGTTAAAGTTGCTAACCAACCAACCAACCAACCAACCACCAAACAAACCACCACACAAATATGACCCCGATCACAGTACTCTCGGGGACATAATAATATATCGCTGTAAATCAAACGTCTGTTGCTACTTCTTATTTCTCAACGACTAAACTGTCTAACAGTGATATAGCATTGAAACCAACAAAATAAGATTTGTTGTATGTGTTGACGTGTTTTAAAAACCTACCAAGTTCAACTTCTATATATCTAGGGACTTCTCCAATGCATTTTAAAAATTCTTCTCCTTATGAACACACATTTGTTTAAAAAACAAAACTTGAAATGTGAATAGTTTTATTAAGCTATTTCTATCACACACACACACACACTTGGCAAATTGTAACATCAGCTGATTGATATGGAGTATTTTCAGACAGGTTGTGAATATACTGATAAACACGTGTTTTTCATGAATTAAACCATTGATAAAAAAAACAAAACACGGAAACATGGTATTCTAAAGGTATTTCACCTGATGAACATAAAAAGATTGTCTGATAAAACTTGATCTCTTTATTCACATTTATATGCCAATGACAGAGAGACAGAGAGAGAGAGACGGACAGACAGACAGACAGACAGAGAGACAGATGGGTGAATATTCAGTGCTATACACCGGCCTCGTAAAAACAACAAAATCGCAGCAGGACTCCCCTATATCAAGCCACTGCCACGCATGTGTTATGTTCATAAAATATACAGGACTAAATTTAATAAAAACAAAACCACATCTACACGCTTTCGGCGAGCTGAAACCATAACGAACAGCTCAGTCGTAAAGACCCCCTCATCATTATCATCGGCAGCACCACCAAGGACGCAGTAGTCGGGTGGTAACGCAACTGACTACGCATACAAAGGTTCGAATCCCGTTTGGGTCAAGCTTTTTCATGACTTGATCAGCACAAGTATCAATATTCACATTTATATTTATGATCACATAATTTTACGAACAATCGTACTTCAAATTTATTACAGCTGACTATATGATGCTGATTCTTATAAGACTAGCATTGTTATATTTAATGATACTTTTGTAAGTGGCCATTTTCATATTTAACATGTACCTAACCTGACTTCTTCATTTGAACGATACTATAGAGCTGGTCCTATTTCTTTAACATCTTTTATTTATCATCCACGAATTTCCCATGTTAATTTTACTCATTTAGTAAATAAGAAAACAAGTGGAAACACCTTCCTTAATACCTGTATCTCGGTCTCCTTGTATACATGTATATGATTTAATCATTATTATTTAGATGGTTTTTCACTATTCCAAACACGATTTTATCATTAAATCATAACAGAAGTGTTTTTACATGTCCCACTTGAGTGAAGGCAGCACGTGCAGGTCTCCTAATTGTGCAGAATTGTGTCAGTGTAAAATCGCCAGCATACAAGAGTAAACATAAGCGGAAAGGTGATAAACTATCACGACCAGTACTTGCAGCACTGGCTTTCATTCCATTTGTCACCCATTGTTACAGTGTAAGCTTTAACATATTCAGGACGCGTCAGCGATCACTTGCAAGGAAACATCTACATCTACACCATACGTTGACGCAGTCACACTTGGCTATTGTGCAACGGGTCGTTACGGTCAAAGAGATTATATAGGAGGATATAAAAGAAGAGTTAGGATAGATAAAAGATAAGAATTAGGAAAGTGTCGCACATTTTCGTTTTCGTCCCTTCAACCTGAGCCTCTCCGGTTACGGTGACCGCTGCCGGCTCAGCCTCGAAAATTATTTTGGAGAACTTGTAGCTGAGCTGGGCCAGTGTTAGTCAGGGGCCTCCGCTATAGCTGATGGTAGGCTATTTCTAAGTGCTGATTGTACGTGGGAAGAAAAAAAGAAATCAAAGAGTACTCTTTCCCTTCTTGGTAACCTGGTGAACGCGGGTATTCCGTGTCAGGTTCTGTGTTATGTGCACTACTAGTCTAGGTACTTGGTGAACTCTTCAGGCCAAGATGTGGCCTTTGAGTATGAAGGTGAAAACCATAGGAAGCCTCTTTCGATGGACACGTACGGTGGTGCATTTGTCTGGATGAAAGGATATATCCCATTTATTCTCCCATTTTTGCCATTGATGAAGGCAAGAAATAAGGCCCGGCCAATGACACTTCATGTGAGACTCCGCTAGTGACGGGTGCAGGCTCGTATGCAGCTTCATCGACGTTTGCATGCTGAGTTCAATTCTAAAGAAAGGCTTGGATCCAGGCCAAAGTATTCCCTCTTATCCATAGGGGGTGCACTTGGATAGCTGTCGATAGTGTGGAACCGTGTCGAAATCCAGGACGGCAAAATCGTATTGTTTCGTTTCCTTGAGCGCTGATGGAAGGGAAAAAAAACTTTTACGTTACTTTTTTTAGGAGGATAGTTTATATATAGCTACAAAGTGGCCTCCAACCTTGGGCCTCAGAGAGACAGTCTTGTCCATGGCGAACATTGGAGAAGTGACCAGGTAAGTACTCTACTCTTATTATTACTACTGCTGTTTCATACCACCATCCATTATCTTATTCTTCTTCTTTCAACGATTACTACTAATGAGCTATTGTCATCAATCTTGCGTTGTAGGCGTTGGCGTCGGCGACCACCCTGGTTAAGTTTTATGTTAAGGTCAACCTTTTCACATGGTGTATCAAAACTATTGCTTTGAAACTTGGAATACATATTCACAATTCATCAGTTGACTCATGTCTGCAAGAACTCCATTTTGCTTTCTTTCAAGAATTCTGTCCCTTTACAATTCGAAAATATCAGATGTCTAGGTTAAATTTTATGTTTAGGTCATCCTTTTCAGATGAAGTATCAAAACTGTTGCTTTGAAACCTGGAACAGTTACTCACTACCATAAGTTGACTTTTAAAGTCTGCAAAAACCATAACTGTATCTTGCTCTTTGCAAGAATTATGGCCCTTTTACACTTCGAAGATATAATATTTATGTTTAGGTTTGATTTGCTCCATAACTCTCAAATCCATATCTCAGTAACCACTGCATGTTACTGATTGAAACTTCACACCACACTTCCAAACCCTCCAATATAATCAAGTGAATTTACCCTTATGTTCCCTTAATTTACATATTATTTTCATCACATTTAGTCCTCTGTAGTACCATAGTTTGTGTTTTCTATTTATGATCTGTCTATTGTGTCTGCCCTGTCTACACACGATCATAACCACTTTCATTAATTCGTTTGCTCATTCATTCATTCATTTGCTAATTCAGAGTAATATGCTTACACCCGGTATGGGCCTCGATCTATTAATAGTTACTCCTAACTAATTTCCTTCACGCTTGCGCACTTCGTTATGAGAGATTTGCATGGCGCGACCTGAATTCTTCTCGCTGATTAAAATATTAGAGAACTGCGCACTGTCGTGTTTTGCAGGTAATACTGAGTGAAAGTGTCGATGTCACGGACCTATATATATATATATATAGGTCCGTGTCGATGTGATACATATTTGTTTGTATTTTCCCCATTCATCATTTACATGTATTTGTGTTCTGCACTTCGTTATGAGAGATTTGCATGGCGCGAGTCTGATTCTTCTCGCTGATTAAAATTATTAGAACTGCGCACTGTCGTTTTGCAGATTTTGAACATCTTTTCCCCCCGAGTCCCGAAGCAGAACCTACAATTCCATAGGTTGGACACTTATTTGAATTTAGTGCAAATTTGGGGTAGTTTACAACTAACAATAGGTCATTTTTGCATTTTACAGATTAACGTGTAAATTTTGCAGAAAAAAGTGTGAATTTTACAGAAAAAAGTGTGAATTTTACAGTTTAAAATGTACAATTTACAGAAAAAAGTGTGAATTTTACAGATTAATGTGTAAAATTTACGAAAAGTGTGAATTTTTAAACTGTAAATTTTACAGAATAATCTGTAAATTTGACAGATTAAAGAGTCAAAAATAAAAAAATAATAAGTGTCAATATGGTACGCTTCCGTACTGAAAGTTTCCATTTTGAAATACACAAATTTCTGACTTTAATCACTGCTGAAATCGTTTGAAAGATCTGGGGCCGTATTCATAAAGCTCCTTAGGAGAAAAATTCCCTTAATTTCTAAGATTTTCCTTAAAATCATAGAAATTTCCCTTAGTTATTAAGGATTTCCTTTAGTGTTATTCATAAAACACCTAAGGTGAAAAAATCCTTAACTTTGTTATATTTTCTCCTTAAAATTTAAGGAATCTCACATGTTGCCTTAAAAACTAAGGAAAAAAGTTAAGGGAAAAATAGTGCAACAAAGATGGCCGACTAGCAGACGAACTTTGCATCCATTGATTTAAATATTAACTTTCGTGAGTTAAAAATATGTTTTACAGAGTTTTGTGTCTGTATACTGCCATTACAAAATTATGTCCCTTTAAGCGGTGCAACTAATTTACGCCATCGGGCAATATATACGTCATCCGTTCAATATTTATATTTTTTTGCATCCCCCGTTTTATTACGTGTAATCTATGTATGATAAATCACCATTATTTTCATCAAAACCATTTGAAACATGTGTGAAAATATCGTTCGGAACTTTCATGTTTTCATTGCTTTAAAGTTGTTTATTATTTCACTTCAATACTGCACGTTATAATGGACTGTACGCCATCCAGTTTTCGAGCGATAACCGTTTTATTTCACCTCGTATAGGTATAAAACTTCACCATTATATTTATAATACATGTATATATTCAAAACATAAGTGATAGTTTCATCTTGAAGTTTAATAGTTATGTTGATTTATTGTTCCTTCCCATGGGAAGGAACATCTATAGTCATACATTTCAACTTGACAGTTTCAGATTCGCTTCCTGCGGAGATGTTATCCTGCTTAGTATCTGATTTGCCTCAGGATACCTACGATGAGACGGGATCCAATCGGAAGTGACGTGATAGCAGAAACCGCCATTTATCCGCCATTTTAACGTTTTTGATGACGTGTTGGTTTTCTGTTAAGTTATCAGCAAATCAGTGGCGGATATCGTATCACATGACTCTGAGGCTGCCGAATATGGTTAGGGGTTTACACATTTGAAAACAAAGATTGCGTGTGTATTTTCTCTAAACAAATACATCTACATCTACATGTTACGTTGCTTCAGTCACACTTGACTATTATACAACGGTGATTACGGTCACAAAGATAAAGAGGAAGAGGAGGATAGGAAAGGTAGAAAAGTTGGGATAGTTAAAAGACAGAGATAGAAAAGTGTCGCTCAGCTACGTTTTCATCCCTTTAACCTAAGCCTCTTCGGTTACGGTGGCCGCTGCCGATACAGCCTTAGGAATCACTAGAAATTACTTGTAGCCGGGCCGGGACTGCAACTAGAAGGTCAGGGTCGATAACCCCTGTTTGAAGGATACCAAATCAGGGGAATCTACTACGTGTGGTGGTAGGTTATTCCAGTTTCTAACTGTTCGGGGAAAAAAACGAAAATTTATGATAAGTAGTCAATGTAGGTGGCTGTATGTAGCTCTTATTATGAGAATGTCTGGAACGGCCTGAGGAAGCAGAGAGGTACAAATGGGCTGGAATGTCGACTAAATTGTTAGCGATCTTGAAGAGCATGGTGAGCTGTGCCTTGGTTCTTCGAGATTCCAGGCTTTCCCAATGCAGATGATCCAAAATAGAGGTGACACTGCTGGTATTATGATATCTTTTGGTGACGTACCGTGCAGCCCTCCTCTGTACCATCTCTAACTTCCTCGTCTGGGCCACAGTATGGGGGTTCCAAACAGTGGAACAGTACTCGTACCAGAGCTGTATAGGCTCGAGCCTTTGAATCTTCGTTGCTGACCCTAAAGTTTCGGCGTAGGAATCCCAGTGTACTGTTCCCCTTTTTGGTTGTCTTGTCAATGTGGGTGTTCCATGAAAGGTTCTGGCTGATGTGGACTCCAAGGTATTTCACACAATCCTCAGGGGTCAGGGGATGTCCCTTAAGAGTGTAGTCAAACACCAATGGAGTCCTCTTTCTATGGACCCTCAATAAGCTACACTTTTCTTGATGAAAAGACATACCCCATCTTGCTTCCCATTTGGCCAGGTTTGATAGGTCATCTTGCAGGGTGAGGGCATCAGCCTCTGTTCCTATGTCCCGGTAGGTTATACAATCATCTGCAAAGAGCCTTGTCCTGGATTTAACTTGTTGTGGTAGGTCGCTGATGAAGGCGAGAAATAGTGTCGGACCAAGTACACTACCTTGAGGAACGCCGATAATGACAGGTGCAGGTTCTGACGTCGCTCCATCAACCATGACTCTCTGTGTTCGATTACTCAGAAAGTCTTTTATCCAGGTCAAGGTATTCCCTCGTACACCATAGTGGTCGAGTTTGGCTAACAGACGTATGTGTGGGACCTTGTCAAAGGCCTTCGAGAAATCGAGAACAGTTAGATCAAACTGTTTTCCCCTCTCCAGGGCCCTAACAAGCTCATCAACCAGGGTCAGGACCTGAGTCTCACAGCTTCTATTCCTCCTGAAACCGTGCTGGCAATCAGTCAGTATGCTATTCTTGTCGAAATGGCGCATCATGTTGCTAACCACTATATGCTCTAGTATCTTGCAGCATATGCATCTAAGGGACACTGGTCTGTAATTTGAAGCCTTGAATCGCTCCCCCTTCTTGTAAATAGCCGTTACATTGGCTTGAGTCCACACAGATGGTATACCTTCACCAGGTAAGCGCTTCCTGTATATGATGCATAAATAAGGGGCACATTGTTCTGCTAGCTCCTTAAGAACTCTGGCTGGCAGCATATCAGGTCCTGTAGCTTTGCTTGGATTTAGTTTCTTCAATAAACTGTAGATTCCCTCTGTGGTGACTTCTATGTTCTGCATAGTTGGGTAAGGGTCGCCGTCTATTGTTGGCACAGCTGATGTGTCCTCTTGAGTGAATACTGACTGATATTGTCGGTTGAGGATGTTTGCCTTGTCAAGAGGGGCGCCATGAAGTCTTCCTTTGTCCTTTAGAGGTGACATACCACAGTTGTCCCTCCTCAGACACTTGATATAGTTCCAGAACTTCTTTTGTTTCCTGGGCATATGATCTGAATCAGTGGTGTCCGTGTCTATGAGGCCTTCAACAAATCCCAAATACGACTGACGAGCCAGCTTCTGGGTAGCACTCCTTAATTCAATATAACGCAGTCTATCCTTTGAGTTGCCTGTTTTCTTCTGTTTACTGTAGAGCGTTTTCATGCGTTTCTGCTGAGATCTGATGGTTCTGCTTATCCAGGGTTTATTTATTTTGTTGCCAGAGACCACTTTAGTAGGTATAAATGTATTAATGTGATCTTTCATTTTCTTTTCAAAGATTTCCCATGATTCATTTGCGTGTGTTACTTGTGTTTCTGCTACGAAAGTGTCAAAGTATGAAGTAAGTAGGTCACTGATTTTGGTATATTCAGCCTTCCTGTAGATATGGACTCTCCTAGTAGGCTTTTTCACCATGCTGGGGCGTAGGCTTGACTCGATGAACACCGCCTCATGGTCAGCTATCCCAGGAAGTACCTCACATTTGTTGATCAGGGTCTTGTTATTAGTGAAAAACGGGTCCAGGAGGTTGCTGGTATATTCTGTAACTCTTGTGGGTAGATCAACTATCTGATCAAGATAATAGTTCTTGTTGATATCAACAAGCTGCTGGCATTGCGTCCTGTTGCCAGCTTGGGCTGTAGGGCACTCATCCTCCCAGTTGATATCAGCAAGATTAAAATCCCCTCCAAGCCAGATGTGTGCTGTTCTCGGAATTCTTGCCAATACAGTTTGGAGCACCTCAAGATAATATGGGTCTGTAATGGAAGGAGGTTTGTAGAATGAACCAATATACAGGTCTTGGGAGCCTTTGATCCTGACCCTGCTCCAAACCATCTCGCAGTCTTCATTGAGAATCAACTCCTCCGGTTCTTCACTGCAGAACTTGTCAGATACCAGGATAAAAACTCCACCTCCCTGGTCCTTATCTCTGTCATGACGGTAAACTTTAAAGTTGGATGGGAATACTTCTGAGGAACTGATATTGCTGTTTAGCCAGGATTCCGTCCCTAAAACATCAGCTCGTGTTGATTGGATCATATTTTCTAATAGCCCTTTTTTTCCAGGTGTTTTGATGGATTGACAGTTAATTACAAGAATTCTTAGTGGTAAGTCATCTCGTTTAGGAGTATGGTAATCAGTGGTAGAACTATGCAGTCGGCGATGTGGAGAGGAAGTGGCATTGGGGCAATTGAAACTAAATTCACCATCTAAGTCCGTGGAGATGCTAAGGTTGCTGAAGCTGTTACTAGTATCAAAGATTGTTGTATCAAATATGCCTGTGGAGAAGTTTGGAATCCCGCATTGGACACATTCCAAGGTATAGTTTGCTGAAGCCTTAAAAACTGCATCATTCATACCCATACATTCTTGATGATACCAACAGTCACAAGTGTCACAGCATATACAGGGTGTTGTCCACTTGCATGCTTTGGTGCATATTGCACATGGGAATTTAGGGGCTATAGGTCCAGGATTAGGTTCCGGGGCGTATGCTTCAGCTAGTAGAAGGGAGCAAAGGTACAGTAATACTAGTTTATAATGAATTCCTACAAACTGGTCCCTTCGCTTTACCCATGTGTAAATAGCAATTAAAGTGACGAATTCTTATGATCTGAGGCCAAAAAGGCTAATTTATCTTTCATAATGTCAAAAATATGGCTTTCACTTCATATTTCTAAGTTTAGAAATGCCCTGGAAGGAACTTTTGGTAGGCTAAAACTGGTTTCCAATATTATTTGACACCGCACTGGTTAGATACAGACGCTAGTGTTATAATGCGGATACCCAATGCGGCCTCAGTATGCGGATATCTACGCTTCACTACTTTATTTTTATCATGAGTGCAAATACAGTGGCAAAGTTTTATGTTTTTGTTTAATTATCATTTTTTCCAAGACTTGTATCGATAGCTCGTTGATAAGAACAACAACTAAGAAAATAATAAAATATTAATTTTATGCAAATTGAAATTAAAAATACTTTGTTCTTACTCTTTCTGATATCTACTAAGAAAATCCCATTTAAAATATAATTTTAAATTACTAATAAAATAAATGAGTAACTATCCTTTATATTGTGGCAGTATACAGTTATTAGTATACAGTCACATATGAATATTCTTCATTTAGCATTGATATTATCAATGTTATACTCATACTCCTATACTATCAGTTCATAATAATCATCATGATGAAATACTAAAGCACATTTTAGCCCACAATTTTTTATAAGTAAAGAGGTGTATGTCATTTCATGTTGACTTGTAATTAAATGTCAGAATATAAATAAAAACAATTCATTACAGAAAATGCTAGGAGAAATTTTCATGATAGACCGAACATCCTTGAAGATTTAACAAATATGGAAATTATTGAAAGATACAGGCTTGATCGTGAAGGAATTTTGTATTTAGAACAAGAACTTGAAATATTGAGACCAAACACAAACAGAAACCATAGCCTTTCTGTTCTTCACCAAATATTGATAACATTACGCTATTTTGCAACTGGTACAATCCAATTGAACTATGCTGATATGCATGGTGTTTCTCAGCCGACTGTTTCACGGGTCATTGTCAAAGTGACAGATGCACTGAGCGATCCAGGTTTCAGTACCCGCTTCCTGAAGTTTCCAACTTCAGTGATGGAACAGACTGCAGTTAAACAACAGTTTTATGGGATAGCCCGTTTCCCTAATGTAGTTGGAGTTGTAGATGGTACACACGTACAAATACAAGCTCCAACTACAGAGGAGCCATCCTATGTGAATAGAATGGGCTACCACTCAATAAATACACAGGTACTTAATTATGATATTTGTGACAATTCAATTTTTATTAAATCCATAAAACCTCTCCAAATAATTGGCAGAAATCATAACAGTATTTTATTTCATTCCATTTAATAAACATCTATAATTATTAAACCTTAAAATATTATTGCAAATATAGCGTGTATAAAAATGAAAGTCATGTCAAAGTGATCTACACTAAAAGGTTTATTGATGGTTAAATTTTCATTTCAGCCGAGCGTATTCCTTTAATAAATTTAAATAATTGTGTATTAATTGCAAATATTTCCTGTTGTTTTTTATATTAGTTTTTTTTAGACTTTTCTATAAAAATGTTATCAAGATAAAATTTAAATTAACTTCATTATTTTTTCAATACAGATTGTGTTTGACGCTCAGTACAGAATTCTTGATGTAGTGGCAAGGTGGCCTGGTGCCACACATGACAGTCGTATAATCCGAGAGAAGGGTCTTTGGGCCCTTTTTGACCATGGAATGGCTGTAATCAACTACATTCTTGGGGATAGTGGGTATCCCTGTAAGAGATGGCTTCTGACGCCCTACCTACACCTACAACCAGGGTCTCAGGCGGCATACAATAAGTGTGTGATAGAAATACAATGAAATTTATAAATATTTTACTTTATTTTTATGCATTACTAAATAATAGGGTCATGATGACCCTGACGTCCTTCACATGAGACTCAATGCCCTGAGTGTCTGTACAAGTTACTATACTATAGTGTTAGTATACTGTACTGTAATATATAGCAATATTATTTTAAAAGTATGTCTGGGTCAAACTTAAAAGATGTAACTTAAAATACATAATTTGGTTAATGGGTCATGGTAAAACAAAGTTTTACCAGTGTTCCAAATTGAAAATTTTACCTCCCTATATAAGCCTATGTAAAAATAATCAATTGAACATATAGCATGGCCATTTTTGACCCAGGACATATATTATTCGAACAAAATTGTTAATGATGTTAATATGGTAGCTGATTTCTGCCATTTCGTGTTGTCGTGTCTTCGCCCCGAAAGGCGACAGGCGAAATAACGACAATATGGCATGTTTTCGTTATTTCGCCTTTCAGGGCGAAGACATGACAACACGAAATGGCAGAAATCAGCCACCATATGTTAATGACAAAGGACCTTTAGACAATGACTTTCACTTAATATTAAAAAAATAATAATCCTTGGCCCGCACACAATGGAGTTATTTTCTAGATAGACAAAGAAGGAAAATTAAAATTATCCATGAGAATTTTCTAAATCTGTGCATGTTTATAGAGAATTGCACTAGAAAATGACATAAAAGAGCAAAAAAACTCACCTTCATGGGCAGATAACTCAAAAAGTATAGTGGTGACCCTAGATTGTTATTCCATAAATTAGTTTCTAATGTAATTCTCTATAATAATGCAAAGTTTTATTCATATGGATAGTTTTAATCTTCCTTATTTGTCTAAAATAAAAATAACTGCATTGTACATGTATGCATTTAAAACAATGTAAATTTTTTACAGGGCTCACAAATTGACAAGGTCGACTGTCGAGAGAGGAATAGGTCAGTTGAAAAGAAGATGGGGTGTCCTCCATAGTGAAATCAGGCTGGATCCAGTGAAAGTGTGCAAGAATTACTTTATAACAACGTGTGTTTGTCTAATTTGTTTTTTAATCTTAACATTCATTTATTACCAAATCATAAAATTATATGCATTTTATCTGTCATGAACTTAGATAAGTATCACTATGGTATTATTTTTTTCTCCTTACCCAGATAATATCTGAGTGATATTTAGCATTCAATATATATCTTTTCAGAGTGATAACATCATGTTGTGTCCTGCACAATATTTGTAAGGATAGAAACAGCCAGATGGTATGAGAAGTCCATGTTGCAGGTCACAACAACCCTATTCAAGCATATAATGGCATTCAAGATGGACTACGCTACAGGGATTTTGTTGCCAATACTTATTTCTAAGTTTCAACAGAGCCTTATATGAGTTGCATCTACAGGAATACACTACATGATAAAATGCACATTTTTATTATTTACTTGCATACAAAATGTTACCAGAATTCTTAAACTGAATTCTGATAAAACGAAACAGCTTGGATACATTCAGTAAATATACAATATAACTAAAAAGGTTACAAACCTATCATAAATCACTGGATTGTGACAATAACTAAATTATTGAATTAAATTACTTTAAAACAACAAGAATTTTGACAATATTTTGTAAAATAACTATAATGTGAATTATAATACACATGTACATTTATTAGTACATGAATGAATGAATGAATGAATAAATTGATGTAAAGATGACTGAATGGATAAGTGGAGGATTGATTGAATAGATGGATTGATGAATTATAGAATAAATTGATGGGTGGATGAGTTGATGGAATAATGAATTTCACATTTACACAAATTCCACATGATATCTATTGCTCTGCATTCAGAGACAGTTCCCTTTCATAATAGGCAATCTGAAGTTTCAGCTTCTTTTTCTTGAGCTGAAGCAGCTCCTCATCGCAGTGACAGCATGCAACACTGAAGTGGTATCATTAAAACATTAAATAACATAAAAACATTAAATATTTGCTTTTTCATATATGGTATCAAAACTAACATAAATTATCATTTTCATGAATTTAAAAGACTATACTTATCCATTTAAATATATTTAAAATTATATTTAATTTTATTTAATTTTAAAAATATACTGTAACTGACAATTATTTTTTATTGTTTTTATTAATTATGAAAAAGATATGTATATGATAATCTAAAAGTATTTTAAAAAAAATACTGAAAAATTCTTCAGTAAATCTTTACAGACCTTCGACCTTTTTCATTTGATTCCACATCGACACTTGACGGTTTCACTTGGTCAAAAGCTCTATAATAAGGAATACATAATTATAATTCATATTTATCCCATATCAAAATCATTTGACAAATAAATGATAAAAAGCATAATTATTTGGTTTGTTAAATGATGTTGATTTCTAAACTTTTCCAAATAGATATCCACTCAATATTAATGACCTTAACAAGCATACTAGATTTATGATTCCCTAAGTAGATACATTGTTTGGGAGACTAAATAACAGTTTACTTATACAATTATCACATCTTGTATTTATATTTACTTGCAGTTTAATTTAAATATGTAAATTCATATGGGATATTTGTTTGTTTTTGTGGATCCTGAATATATCTTATGGAGAAGTTATACAATTTTAATATTTTCATGAGTGCTACATTTCCAAAAATAAATCCTATGGGCTTTAAATGCAAAAAAAAGTAGTGATGTGAGTAATGGATTTATCTCATTCATATAAAAACAAGAGGGCCATGATGGTCCTGGATCGCTCACCTGGTATCATTAGGCTATGTAATATCAAGTGACCCCTGGGGCAGAGCCAATTTTGACCCCAGGATCATAATTTGAACAATCTTGGTAGAGAGTCATAAGATCATGCTACATACCAAAGATCAAAAGGCTAGACCTTGTGGTTTCGGAGAAGATTTTAAAATTTTCACTTTTAAAATCTGTTTTTAGCTCCTGTGACCTAGATTTATGACCAATCAAAATAATTTTAACAACTTTGGTAAAGGGCCCCATAATGAACATTCATGTGAAGTTTTATCAAAATCCAGTGAGTAGTTTAGAAGGAGATGTTGTTTAAAAAAAATTGTTGACGACGGATGCACGGACGCACAGACGCACACAACGGACAAAAGGCGACCAGAAAAGCTCACCATGAGCACGTTGTGCTCAGGTGAGCTAAAAAACTTAATCATTTAGCATTAAATAAAATAATACAATTCCTCAAGTCATAATAAATTACTCCATCATATTTATCACAGTAACTTTTAAAAAAGAAATAGTTCATAAATTTTTTAATGCTATCCATTACAAATGGTCAGCAACAGAGTCAGTTAGCCAGGCAGAGAGCACACTGAAGCACAGAGACATTGTCGGGATAACTGCGGTCGGACGCCAAGGCATTGGTGCCATGAAGACTGTCCTCTGGAGTAGGCCAGACCAGAAGGAAAGACGTGCCATGATCGGGATCCAGTCAGAAGTCAGGCGGACAGAGGAACATGCGAGACAAGCGAAGGCAGTGGAAATGGGAGCACAGGAGGCATGGACCACATGGAACACTACAGACAGGAAGTTGACCTGGAGAGATATATGGAAGTATGAACCACTAAGGTTGTCATTCCTACTCAGGTCTGTCTATGACCTTCTACCATCTTCAGCTAACCTCTCCCAGTGAGGACTTATTGATGACCCCAAGTGTAGCCTTTGTGACAAACCAGGCACACTAGAGCATGTTCTCTCCTCATGTTCTACATCACTTACGGATGGAAGATATAGATGGAGACATGACACAGTCCTTAGAGAGTTGGCTGACTGGTTCGAGACAGAAAGAAAAAAGGAGTGGAGAAGTACTCCTCAACATGGACAAGTGTCCTTCATCAAAGCTGGAGAAACTGCAGCAAGAGGAGGAAAACAGCAGGCATCGATCTTGGATGGTACAACTGGGTGGAATATGGAAGTTGACCTTGGGAAGAGACTTGTTTTCCCAGACATCGTCCAGACTACCCTGAGACCAGATATTGTACTTTGGTCAAGGACTGGGAAGAAGCTCATTGTCATTTAGCTGACAGTGCCATGGGAGACAAGATGTGAGGAGGTTTATGAGCGGAAGAGAGCAAAGTATACCGAGCTCATGGAACTTTGTAGAAACTTGGCTGTTTCCCGTGGAAGTAGGCGTTAGGGGGTTTTGCGCCTAGTCTGTGCATAGACTGATGACAGCAGTTGAAACTACTGGCAGGGATAGAAGGAAGGCTATCGGAAAACTGAGCCAAGCTGTGGAGCGTGCGTCCAGCTGGTTGTGGATTAGAAGGATGGAGAAGAGCTGGAAGCCATCAACCAAAACACAGTGACTGATCTAATAACATTCAGTTGGTTAATCAAATATATGCATTCATACACTGAATTTCTTTCCTTTCTTTTTTTTTGGTTTATTGGGGTTAATTTTCATTAGACTCTTTAATTTGTTATTTTTTTATTTTTTATTTTTTTTTGGCTGGATTTAACGTCCCACCTACAATATTTCAGTCATTTGGAGACAATGTCTACTTGAGACATATATAACGCTGCCACAGTGCAGTATAACGTTGTATCCTCGAGTACACAGTTCTGACGCACCTAAGAAAAAAACATGGTCTTTTTTAGTTTAACATAAACAAATAAAATCATTTTCCATTCCTATAGCAAAACTAAGTCATTTACTCATGGTCTTACATTGTTTTCAAATGGTTGAAATCGCTTTTTCAATGAAAAATCACAATTATGTATGTCGGTATAATTCAGTGAGCTGACTTGAGAGTACATTGAAACGACGCATCTGATTGGTTTTTATATTTAATCATTGTAGCATGTAAATGAAAATGGAATTTTCGTGTCAGAAATAATGTACGAGGGAATGTCAGTTGCACAGCTTTTTTATTTCATTGATTCACTAAAATATATCAGATGAGAAAAAGTACTTATTGAAAAAGGAGGTATTGCAGGTGTGTTGCATAAAGTACATCAAATAATAGCTCTGCATCAATAACTCGCCACATTTTGGCTTTCTAATGCTAAAAGGCATGTTGACAAACAAAACTTGTAAGAATGATGTCATACGGGATCCATTTAATAAAAGAACGAGGTCAAAACAAAAAAGGCGTCGGAATAGTGATGCGTCGGAATAGAGTACCGTACGATAGACATGTGGCATGGTACCATACCCAGCCTCATTATCCTGACACCGGAAAAAATATGCTACGTACCAAGTTGAGACAATATCACAAAAATGTCACAGGGACTCAAAATACTATATAATGAATAGTTATTACATTACAGAAATATATGCATCATAAATGACAATACTCACTGTTTCATCTGGTTCATGGTTGAATCCATTCCTATGGATCTGGGAAATTAGCAGAAGATATAAACATGACCTTTGCCCTGTGACATCATCATAATTTCCCATAATGCACCACGTCAGCTGTACACATTCTAAAAATACACACACTGCATATAAAGTGTACTAAGTCACAAGGTTTAAAGTGTAACTATAACCATAAAAATTTAAAAAAATAATATATTTCAGTGCAATGCCAATACACATAAGTTCTAGATCTCAAATGAAAAGAAACGGCCAACTACACATGATGACGTTTTAAAATTTCTACAATATTTAATAATATTTAAAGTATACATTAATGCAGAGCGAGCATTTTAAGAAAAAAAGCTTTACCTAAGTGCAATATCTATTTTATTATTTACTGTAATAATGATGGACATTACTCTGATTAATGAAAACAACAAACAATTTTCAGGGAAATAATGCTGTTATGATTTTATATTTATAGAGCCTTTATTTCGTCTGAGATGCTGTTCTGGTTATTTGTTTACTGATTGGCATCCACGGTCGGGAAAACTGTTGACCTTACTGTACACACACCCCGTTTGACGATCATTGTTTCATTTTAAACTTAATGACAGTTACCATTGATGACACATTTGGATAAATAAAACATTTTTACACATATTCATCACAAAACATATACTTTACACACCTTAAAAAGCCTCTCGCACAAGCTATTTTCCAACCCCTTAAAATTCATAGCAAATATCCGCCATTTTGTTTAGCTCACCTGAGCACAACGTCCTCAAGGTGAGCTTTTGTGATCGCCCGTCGTCCGCCGTGCATCGTTCCTCGTCAACAATTTGGCTTGTTAACACTCTAGAGGCCATATTTTTTGCCAATCTTCATGAAACTTGGTCAGAATGTTTGTCTCCATAAAATCTTGGACAAGTTCGAAATTGGGTCATATGGGGTCAAAAAGTAGGTCACAAGGTCAAATCTTAGTAAAACCTTGTTAACACTCTAGAGGCCACATTTTTGGCCCAATCTTCATGAAACTTGGTCAGAATGTTTGTTTCCATACAATCTTGGACAAGTTCGAAAGTGGGTCATGTGGGGTCAAAAAGTAGGTCATGAGGTCAAATCTTAGAAAAACCTTGTTAACACTCTACATTTTTGGCCCAATCTTTATGAAACCTGGTCAGAATGTTTGTTTCCATAAATCTTGGTCAAGCTCAAAAGTGGGTCATGTGATGTCAAAAAGTAGGTCAATATAAAAAATCCAACATATGTTGCACATTTATAATCAGGTGAGCGATTCAGGGCCATCATGGCCCTCTTGTTTAATTTAAATTAAGCCATCATGTGACTTATTATCTGGGTAATTGATAACGTTTAGTTTGCTTTCTGCGCAAAATACTAAACATGTAAGGTGTATTAACTTAAATAAAAACTATAAATGTTTTTTTTATTTGAAAATATGTAAATTTGAATAATTCAGACAAGTTTGATCTACAAAATGGCTATTCAAATACGAGTTCAAGATTTTAATGAATTGGACCTGTATGTAAAACGAATTCACAAAAGAAGTCACATGATGTCTGAATTTGAATATTAGAGCATGGCTGACATTTGTTTTGATCATTTGGGACAGCGAAAACAACTCGTCATATCACGCTTTCACGCGCAAACGGTGTAAAGGTAAAATACCCCGAAAACTTGTTATACCCCGAAAACTGGTTAGTCAACCATATCCTCGAGTGCCCAACTGTGCCCCTCTAAGATTTAATTAGGAAATGCAATGTAAATAAAATACATAGAATAGAAACTGTTCACGTACCAATTAATTCTATCAAATTCACATTGACCCCCCCCCCCCCCCCCAAAAAAAAAGTGGTGCGAGATAAAATTTACAATAAGTATCTGTTTGAATCAAAATTTCGTACAAAAATCATCTGAGTTTATTTACAGAAACTTAGTAAAAAAAATCTCAGTCACTTATGCTTGTGATAAAATCTAGTGAGACTACGATAAATAAAAGGAAGGTGGCGGAGTTAGGACAGGGACGCAGTGAGGACCTCCGACGATATTACCTTTTCCTGTTCTCGACTTATCTCAGTTTAACTCTAACTGGTCCCATTTTTAGCTCACCAGAGCACGAAGTGCTCAGGGTGAGCTATTGGGATCACCCGTCGTCCGTCGTCAACAATTTGCTTTAAAAGACATCTCCCCTGAAACCGCTGGACAGAATTTGATAAAACTTGGCATGTATGATCCTTGGGTGGGCCTCTACAAAAATTGCTCAAATAAAGTTGATCCATGAAGAACTCTGGTTGCCATGGCAACAAATAGAAAAACTAATTGAAAACTTTGAAAATCATCTCCTCTAAAACCGCAGGACAGAATTTGATAAAACTTGGCATGTATGATCCTTGGGTGGGCCTCTACAAAAATTGCTCAAATAAAGTTCATCCATGAAGAACTCTGGTTGCCATGGCAACAAATAGAAAAACTAATTGAAAACTTTGAAAATCATCTCCTCTGAAACCGCTGGACAGAATTTGATAAAACTTGGCATGTATGATCCTTGGGTGGGCCTCTACAAAAATTGCTCAAATAAAGTTCATCCATGAAGAACTCTGGTTGCCATGGCAACAAATAGAAAAACTAATTGAAAACTTTGAAAATCATCTCCTCTGAAACCGCAGGACAGAATTTGATAAAACTTGGCATGTATGATCCTTGGGTGGGCCTCTACAAAAATTGCTCAAATAAAGTTCATCCATGAAGAACTCTGGTTGCCATGGCAACAAATAGAAAAACTAATTGAAAACTTTGAAAATCATCTCCTCTGAAACCGCAGGACAGAATTTGATAAGGGCCTCTACAAAAATTGCTCAAATAAAGTTCATCCATGAAGAACTCTGGTTGCCATGGCAACAAATAGAAAAAATAATTGAAAACTCTGGTTTGTCATTTGATTTCCTTATAGAAAAAATCATCTTGAATATGCTGATTTACACTGGTGAGCGTTTATGGCCCTTGGGCCTCTTGTTTATTCTCTTTATTTTATTATGATTTTTGTCTGTAGCCTTATTTTAAAAAATGTTCAAGGTATTGACTTGAAACTTAAAATACTCATATAGAATATGATGGTGACTAGAAGAGATGTGACCAAGAACCATAATTCTACCTTGTCCCAATGTTGGCATTTACATTACTATATGGGAAAAATACTAGGATACTTAATAATGATTATGTTGAAATTTAAAAGAAGAATGAATTATCTGCAGATCAGGATAAGGATTCAATATACAGTCAATGTGCTGGAATAATCGACTGTGCTGTCCTCTGACAGCTCTTGTTTACACTCACAGAATGTTGCATTATGGGACCATGCAATCTGTAGATGGGTTTTTATAGGGTGTAATACATACAGATTGTTAAAAATAAACAAATTCATAGTCAATGAACTTTTGTGAACAAGCTGCTTTATGCTTTAAAGATTATCACAGCTTTTAAATTTTACATCTCTATTCACAGAGGATCGGGATGATGCGAGATGGTTCAACTACCCAAATGACCTTGATACTGTTCAGATCAGCTTGATTGGTCATTAGATGGTACCATGCACCATCCCCACAATGGTACAGATGAAAGTGTGGTCTGTTCCGATATGCCCCTTGTAAGTTTGTTAGTATTTATAAGTATTGTTGTTAAATCCATAAAATATTAGAATCATTTCAAGTTTTTTTTATTAGAACAGAAAGTTGATGTAAAAACAAAATAAAAAAACAAATGCATGCAAACTTATTTCTTGGCTTTCAAAATAATCAGAACTTATGCTTTTATTGCATTGTTGTACTCTGAAATACAGAATGAAATGAAGTATGGAATCATTTAAATCAATTGACGTCATGATTCTTTTAGATGCATTAAAACTAGTAAAGAGCAATTGTAGAATTAGAATATCAACTATTTATAAAAAATATGAATTATTCATATTTTCTTTAAGGTTACTTTACTTTTTAACATTCATCTATCCTTTCTCTTTGTTTTGTATGTTTACAAATGTTGTAACAGAAAATTATGTTTCTATATTATAGTGCTAATGGTGCCAACAGTGGTATGGTTAATACCAATCAATTCCTCCAGTCAGATGAAGTGTTAAAGTTTGCTTCAACAATTTCTGGTGTAAAAAAATGCCACAGTCAGATTTTCCACAGGAAACTAGACTGCACTTACTTAGGATTTTACAAACTACAACTGCAAACTATTAAAAAGTGGGGAAGTCAGACAATCATTTCCTTCATAAGCAGAATCTAAAATATACATAATTTGATGTCCTGTAATTTAGACTCGGCTTATTGAAAGAAGAGCTATATTTTCTTGGATTTGGGGTCTTCATACGTAGTCACTGAAACAAGGGGTGACCCAAAACCCCCTTATGAAGTGGGAAAAATCTGTTCTAGTGGTGTTATATTCTCATAGGTTTGGGTTTTATACGTAGTCACTGAAATATCAAGCTCATCCCCTGTTTCTTACTACTTATTAAGTTGGGCAAAATCTGTTCAAGTGAAGTATATTTTCATATATTTGGGGTCTCCATACGTATAACTGGAAAGTCCAGCTCACCCCCTGTTTCTAAATACTTATGGAGTGGGGCAAAATCTGTTCTAGTGGTGTTATATTGAAATAGATTGTAAATGACATGTGAACAATTCTAAGTTAGTATAGTCTGTCTTTGTGGGGAAACAAAATACATACACAGGCACATAAATTGGTGGCAGAGAAAATGGTCCTTCACACTGGTTCCACGATTATGGATGACTATGCTCAAGGTGGGTTCAGTAAATAATTTTTTTTACATATTTGAAACAAGAATTTCAATCATTTTTGAAACACACATATATTCAAACACAGGTAATTACGGCTTTCCGCAAACTTGCAGAAAACGTATAGGGTTTGTTATGTTTATTCTTCTTCTTCTTATTAGGTTTTCGCCTCTGCAGGGCGAAAACCTATTGTTCTTCTTCTGTTGATTTGTTTTTTTTTTTATTTTTATTATTTTTCCAATTCCACCCATTTTTGTGTCCAGCCTAGCGGCCAGATGAAAAAAGCTACAGCTATGAAATTTTGGGCATGGAGTCATCTTTATCTGAACATGTGCCTAAATGGTCAAACTTTTCACTTTTGTTTCTGATTTATCCACTAGGGGGCGCAATGCATGTAATCACTGTTTTGCTAATAACTCAAAAATTTGAAACCTGATTCAGATGCGGTTTTTTACATAATCTTCCTTGTTGACAGCCCAATCAAATATAATGGAAATCTCATCATCGAGTACGGGAAAAAAATTGTTCTAGGAGAGGTTGAATGTTCGAACCTTGGAAAAAAGTGAAATAATGAGGGTAGGTCTACGAAAAACCTTCCCACTTTTGTTAGAGATCAGATAGAAGAATTCTGTTTGCTGCATACGATTTGCAAGACATATACGCACAAAATATATGGGGTGGCGAATTTAGGAAATGCGTGGTTTGTCCTCTAGAAACGGTCAAACTTCACTAAATTTTAGGAAAAATTAAAATTTCAAAAACATGTTTTTGTCGCTCCTGACTTTATTTTCTGTTCATTCTTCATGATATTTTCACACAATATGTATTGTTATGTTTGAAAGGGCCTCACAATAAAAAAATTAAAAGAAATTTGAAAAGGTCAAGGTCATATTACGATTATTGTGTTTTTATTCGGCCACAAATAGCTCCAAAACTAAAGATATTTCATTGGGAGTATATGAACAAAAGTTTTAGTTCCTAAAGAGCTCTTTCCAGTGATGTTTAGTTTTTGAAGATCGGACTTGATTTGGTCATTATACGGCAGTCCAAAGTTTGATCCTTTTTTGGAATAATTGTAAATCAGGTTTTATGCTTCAAATTCTGATACACAAGAATAAAAAGTTTGACTTGTGCGACTAGTATACTTGATTGAACTATTTGCTGCTTTGCTAGGTACCAAACAGTAAAATTTTAATCAATTTTCTATCTCATTTTGCCGCTAGGGGGCGCTTTTCTTGAAATCATTCTTTTGCTTATAACTAAAAAAGTTGAAGCCTGATCCAAATGCGGTTAATTGAATTATGTTCCTTGTTGGTAGCCTAATAAAATATGAAAGTTTCTAGGTATGAGTGGCTGAAACTTTTTGAGCTAGTAACGGAAGGTTGAAAGTTCGAATCTCGTAAAAAAAAACTGCAAATGAGGGTAGGTCTACGAAAAACCTATCCATTTTTGTTAGAAATCAGATGGAAGAATTCTGTTTGCTGCAAATGATTTGCAAGACATATACGCACAAAATATATGGGGTGGCGAATTTAAGAAATGCATGGTTTGTCCTCTAGAAAAAGGTCAAGCTTCACTAAATTTTAGGAAAAATTAAAATTTCAAAAACATGTTTTTGTCGCTCCTGACTTTATTTTCTGTTCATTCTTCATGATATTTTCACACAATATGTATTGTTATGTTTGAAAGGGCCTCACAATAAATAAATTAAAAGAAATTTGAAAAGGTCAAGGTCATATTACGATTATTGTGTTTTTATTCGGCCCCAAAGTGCTCCAAATCTAAAAATATTTCATTGAGAGTATATGAACAAAATTATTAGTTCTAAATAATTCTTTCGTATAATGTTTAGTTTTTGAAGATCGGACTTGATCTTTTCATTTTACGGCAATCCAAAGTTTGATCCTTTTTTGGAATAATTGTTATTCAGTTTTTATGCTTAAAATTGTGATATATAAGAAAAAGAATGTTCGATTAGTGCGACTTATATACTTGTTTGAACTATTTGCTGCATTTCTAGGTACCTAATTGTAAAATTTTTATCATTTTTTTTCTCATTTTGCCGCTAGAGGGCGCTTTGCTTAAAATCACTCTTTTGCCTATAACTCAAAACGTTAAAGTCTAATTGAAATGCGGTTTTCAGCATTTTTTTTTTTAAAAAAAAAAAAAAAAAAAAATGCAAATGAGAGTAGGTTTAAAAAAACCTTTGCGTTCTGTTTCATATTAAAAATTGTGGCTGAGTTGAAATAAAGTGTTCAAGTTGATTAGGTTAAAAGCGAAAACCAAGATACCGCTTGCGGTTCTAGTTATTATTAATATTCCAACCTAATTCAAGAGTTAATTTAAATATGTTGCCAGTGTCCAAGCAACATGAAAATTAAACTGCCTCGACAAAAAAGTATGAATTTTTAAAATCAAGTGTATTCAATTATCAATGACGTCAAATGATGTCAGATTGACGTCACCTCCAAAAGTTTGTTCGAGCTCTGGAGCCTTCATTTCTGATCAGACTGTCATGATATTTTCACAGACCTTGGCAAATTTCCATATTCGAAAATACGAAGATTTCATGACAAAACCTAGTTTTGAACTTTGGTCCGAAAAATACCTTTTAATGTTACACCTGATATGTTAGAAGCATGAAAATCGGAATGCATATCGGCCCAGAGGTCTTCTTTCTTTTTTTTCAAGAATACCAGAAAACTTATACGGATAACTTATTGCATTTGCTATCACGGCTTTCCATAACCCTGAAGAAAATGACACATACATGTATATCTACCAATCGATTTTTTATGTTTTCTAAAGCGGTTCATAGCGTTTTTTTTTCTAAATCTGTAAAAATAAGCCAATATATAAAGCAAATGAATTGTTGAAAGTTTCAAGACTCTTGTTATGCTAATTGACTTGACTATTTGAGTTTACTGTCGCTTTGACAGTATTTCAGTCATATAGCGACATCCAGCTAATTACAGGTGGAGGAAGACCCCGAATAGCTTGGAGGCATCCGGGTAGATCCACCAACCTACCGCAAGCCAGCTTAAAGGCTTTCTCACATGAAAATCAGAAAGACCCTGCCGGGATACGAACCCATGCGGTGAGGGGCTGAGTGAGTGTTTAAAGTCAGCAACATGATTTTGATAAAAATAAGAAATCATTTTCATGATTTTGCTTACACCTCTGCCATTATTTCCATCTATTTTTTTTCCATTCTCTTCCCATGATAGTTATGCAAATGTAAAACTCATTCATTTAAAGGCTGAAAGTCATGGATTTCAAAGTTATCTTTTTTTTACAATTTCAATTAATTGAACAAAATACAATGAATATTTGTTAAGTCACATGCTTACAAAGAAATAGATATTAAATAAAGAATAAAAAATCTTTTAAATCGATAACATAAGAAAAAAATTCTTGAGGATAGTCTTATCTTGAATTTTTTTTTTTTTTTTTCTGCATGATTGCATCATCAAAAGTCCATATTTATGCTTTTCAATATCATCTTGAGAAGATAAAAATGAAAAAATAATATAGCTTATTTTTTATCATAAGTATAATGATTAATGATAATGATGTTTACATATTAAATCTTCCATTATTAAGCATCATAATTTCATTTCTTTGTATTAATTTATATCTTCAATTACACTTGTAATAAGCAAAAAGAAAGCGTTTCGTTTGTATCTTAAACAAACAACTTCTAGTATTCAATATATTATGGCCCTTAAATGATAAAGGAATGCCTGATTTCACTTTGTACATACTCTTTCAGTCTTTTCAGATGTTTTTGATCATAATCTCTTGGCTGAGTTTTATTATGGATGATATCAGGCAATTCAGTTAGGAGTTATAGCCCATGTATAGACTTACATCTCAAAAAAAAGAACAATTTTCTTGTCAGAAACCACAAGTCCTGGTATTTGGTGTGTAACATGGCTTAGTGGACCTCTTCCAAGTCTGTTCAAAGTATGTCCCTGGCATCAAAAGTGGCTTGGCCCAAGGAAGCAAATTTGAATTTTCTTTGTTTAAAATTTACTTTTCTTAATATGATTTAGGGAATATTACAATGGTGTTTAGATTATTGGGATATTTCAGGTCGTCTGATGTGCTATTTTGGAGGTACCATGCATGGTACAGACGAAAGATGATGGCGTGAACCAATATACCAATATATATATTTTTTTTTTTTTCAGTTTTTTTTTTCGTTTCCTTTTTGTTTTCTTCATATTTTTGTTTTTATCTATTTTTCTTTTTTTGTGTGTTTTGTTTCTTCATTATATTATATGTTTCCTCTTCAGCTATTTCATAGACCTGCCAATGTCTGAAAAAGTGGCACACAATGTTCAGAAATAAAAGTTCAAGAGTTCTCTGTGTTTGGGGTTCACAGATATCATTTTCGATTGATAACGTCCCCTAGTTTCTGAGCAATTGTGTGTGTGTCAAAATGGGCCATGTGACGCGTCTGGTGTGCTTCAGCCTCCACCTCTGGCTAGCCAGTTTCTGGTGAAAAGAGAGCATTAGTCTCTCCCGCCAGTATATAGCCTCTCCATGGTCAAGCCCTATACAGTGCCTCCTCGTGGCGACACACGTCAACTGAGGACTTTTGTGTCCTCAGGCTAAACTGTAAGGGACGATCTACAAGAACCATATGATAAACATTAAAGTCTATAAATTTTGGATAAGGTATCAACTTTAAAAGGTGTTGGGCAGACTGTCCTTCAATTGTGACATTATTTATTTCGGGTCTTCCTCCACCTGTAATTAGCAGGACGTCACTATATGACTGAAATACTTTAGAAGCGACGGTAAACTCAAGCAGTCAAGTCAAGTCTTTCATACTACATTGCAAAGAGCTCCCAAATCAACAGTTCCAAGTAATAACAAAATAAATATTCTTCACCTTTTTCAAAAATGGTAAACTATATTCCTATAAACCCTCATAAAAACCTTGTTAAATATTAACCTGAGCTGAGATCCTTTTAGAGTACAGAATAATATCAAATTTATGTTTGTATAAAACAATTAATATAGACATCCAAAAAAGCATCTTCGCCTTATATGACTTAATATTTTACCCCCTAATAGTGAAAAAATGTACAAAATAAAAACAGATTTTCTGACTTTCCAAGGTGTTTTAAACTCATTTACATCATACATTAAAACATATAAAATGTATCGAAAGAAAAAGTGCAGACCTTTATTACCTCATTATTTTAATATTCTAAACACATTAAAGGTCGGCACAAACAAATGTATGATATAATTACCAGAACAAATTCTGTGCCAAAATGTATTGAAACATGGCACAAAAAATTTGGAGTAAATATACCAAAGTCTGACTGGAAAACTATTTTCTCATTACCTTTTACACTTACAAAAGACTCTTATATACAATGGTTCCAATACAGAATAATTCACAGATATTTGGTAAGACTGACCTGTATTAAAATAAACTATAAAGATAATCCTAAATGTACTTTTGTAAAGATGATTCTGAAACAGTTGAACATTTGCCCTGGCACTGCTCTGTAATTCAGAATTTTATTCAACAATTGTTTTTTGATCAAGACAGTATTCTAAATATTTTGTCTGCTGATACTTTTATATTAGGATAAAAAGACAGAAAACATGTTGCCATTAATTTGCTTTTTATATTCATGAAAATGCAAGACAAAGGGAACTTTACCAACATTATTGGGGTAAGACCTTTTCTTAATAACCAGTATAAAACTGTAATGGAAACAATGAATATTTTAGGCAAAAATGAATTAATTATACAATGGAATAATCTGTCTGGTGTTATTAAGTAAGTTTTTGTTTGATAGGGAGAATAGGATTTTGAGGGTCAGAGACTTTAATTATAGATCTATCTATATATGTATATAAATGTGTGTCTATGTATGTATATATACGTACTTACGTATGCATATATTATATGCTGTATTTTAAAAAAAAAAAAAAAAATCACTTAAATTTGGTATCCACCTCGGGAGCGAGAGGTCATGGGTTTGATCCCTGGCCGTGACATACCAAAGACGTAAAAAATGGTACTGTTATAGCTCCCTTGCTTGGCACTCAGCATATAAGGGTAGTTGCAGGACTGGTTGACCCGGTGTCAGGATAATGTGACTGGGTGTGGTATCATACCACATATCTACAGCATGATATTGAAGTGTAACAGCAATATCATTTTCAAGTAGACCGGTACTTTGTGCCAAGGAAGGTCATGAACAATACTTGTTCTGATGGGGTTCGAACCCGCAATCTTTGAATCCACAGTTGTGGTTGCCCATCCATACACCTGGTTTCTTCCCATAATAATTCCCATATAGGTCTCCATCAGACCCATGATTAAACTTTTTTCATAATCAATTAAAAATAAATGAAGTTTAAACTTTAGGTAGGGTCAGGATTGATTTTTTTTTTTTACTTTTTTGTTAATTCATAACAGTGACTGAATCATGGAAAACAGCGGTTTCCAAATGGATGCTAAAAACAACCGCTAAAAACTTTAGGGTTGGAGGGTTAGGTTAGGTAGGTTTGGGTTGCCTGAAACACAGAATTTTTTTTTTTTTTTTTAACGCCTAAGCAACTTTGTTTGAACATTGTAAGATCTAGATAAAATATTGTTTGATGTTATTGGACAAACTATTCCTCAATTTTAAAATGTTTTATGTGATGGTTCTCTATATAATGTCAGCTATTTCTATCTTGCATTTATTGCTGGTCTAGTAATGGAAGCAGCTTGGAAATACCCAGCCCTAGTTTTTAATTAGAACTTATATATTTTACATTGATTGGGAAAATATTATTGAAACTGACCACAAATGTCCCTCAAAAGTTTCTGAGTTGGACCAGTACTTTGCGTCTGGGAAGGTCATGAGAAATCCTTGCTTCCATTGGGGTTGGACCCAACAACCTCTGGATCCAGTTGTATGTTACAATCTCATTAAGCTCAGCCCTTCGTTTTTAAGCCCCCACCACTACAGATTTGCCTTGTACTTACGTATGTACGTACATACTTCCATCCATCCCAAAGTTTGTCTGGAGCATAACTTAAAACCTATAAGAGGTATCAACATGAAACTTCATAGGTAGGTTTTTTAGCTCACCTGAGCATAGCTCAGGGTGAACCTTTGGGATACTTGATTGTCCGTCGTCCGTCAACAATTTTGATGTTTACACACTAGAGGCCACAATTTTGATCCAATCTTCCTCAAACTTGGTCAGAATGTTTGTCTTGATAATAAAATGGGTCAGGTTGGATCAAAAAGTAGGTCAGTAGGTCAAATCTTAGAACAATATTGTTTACACACTAGAGGCCACAATTTTGATATCTTGAACCCTTTTGAAAATGGGTCAGGTTGGATCAAAAAGTAGGTCAGTAGGTCAAATCTTAGAAAATTCTTGTTTACACACTAGAGGCCACAATTTTGATCCAATCTTCCTCAAACTTGGTCAGATTGTTTGTCATGATGATATCTCGAACATGGGTGGGGCTGGACAGAAAAGTAGGTCAGTAGGTCAAATCTTAGAAAAATCTTGTTTATACTCTGAGGACAACATTTTTGGTCCAATCATCCTCAAACTTTGGCAGAATGTTTGTCATGATGATATCTTTTGTGGATGGGGTCAGAAAATTCCTGAACATTGTTTCACCTCATCATCTTTATTCTTAAGCAATCTGTTTTATACAGGCAATGAATGATACTTTTCTCAGGTGAGCGATCTAGGGCCATCTTGGCCCTCTTGTTTATGCCTCCACCACTTATTTTAGGGTTGGGGCATATAGATTTGCCTTTGTCCATCCATACATCACTTAGCACTTAGGTAGGGGCATTTGTGTTCTATGGACACATTTAAAGTTGCTCCAATGCTCTACTTTATGAAGATCTAATAACATCCCTTAGAAGGTCATCTCAAATTGACCTTTAAGTCATGAATGTTAATAAGGAAATGATACTGAAATTTTCTTATCATAATAGGAGTTTCAAAACAATTTGAATTTGAAAATATTGTGGTTATATCCACAAAATTAGATTTCTGTTCCCTTTGCTAATCAATGGTCAGTTTGGGTCTACCTTTAATGCGATTTCATTAGATCCTAGTACCTAGGATATTGTTTTTAGCATGCTCATGGTGAGCTATTAGGATCACCCTGCGTCTGTCGTCCATTGTCGTGCGTCGTCAACAATTTGCTTTAAATGACATCTCCTCTGAAACTGCTGGACAGAATTTGATTAAACTTGGCAGGGATGATCCTTGTCTAAACCTTCTCAAAAGTTGCTAAAATAAATTCGATCCATGTGGAACTCTGGTTGCCATGGCAATGGAAAAAAAAAATGAAAACTTAAAAAATCATCTTCTTCAAAACTACTGGCCAGATTTCAAAATGTTTTTGTACAGATGTGTCTTGGGTAACCATCTACCAAGATTGCTAAAAATATTCCGATCCGTAAAAAAACATGGCTGCCAGGGGTGGGGCTAATTTGCCATATATGTATATAGTGAAACCTTTAAATGACATCTTCTCTGAAACTGCTGGACAGAATTTGATTGAACTTGGCAGGAATGATCCTTGGGTGAACCTTCACAAAAGTTGTTAAAATAAACTTGATCCATGTAGAACTCTGGTTGCTATGGCAAAGGAAAGAAAAAAAACTATAAAAACATTGTTACAGCATTAGTAACTGCCAATGTGGGGGATCCTGTAGATGATATGAGGACTGCCAGCGGTGTCCAGTGGAGTTCATCACAGCCATCCTGGGGAAAATGCTGAAGAAGATGAGTGTTGGTCAGTACTGTTCTACTTGTTCATGTTTTATTTCAAAGTATTTTCTTAACACATTATAAAACATGTAAAATTTAAGTGCATCAAACCCAATATAGACCAACTGGTTCAAAATCAATGATTTAAATAGGGAAACTCTGAGTGTAAAAAATAAAATGCCTTTAGTCAGCTGAAATTATATTTTCTAACACGACTCACATCTTTCTCTCTTAACAGAAAGAAGGGAAAAACTGTAAATTTGCAACAAGATACAGGTCACAGCACGCATGTTGATGACACAAAATGACAAATTTAAAATATCTAAATAATAGCTGAGAAACCACTAGTCTTGATGTTCGTTTTTCAAGTAATATGGGGCAGCTATAGTTCAGGACTATAAATAACATGAATATAAACAGTAGGTTAACCCTTTCCCCCATATAGACTCATTTTGACGCACTCAATAGGTACCACATAAAGGCTGATCTGCAGAGAACCACAGTTAAACCTTACCAAATTTAATTATAAAATCCTCATTTCCAGACCATGAGGCAACGAACAGCATAAAACCTGATCAGCCTGCAAGTTACTCGCAGGCTGATCTGGTTTTATGCTGTTCGCATAGGTCTTTTCATGGTTTCCTCTAAGAGGGAAAGGGTTAAGATAATTAAAAAAGTACAGCTTAAGAGTATAATCAACTAATATGAAATTATGTCTGTCTATATTTATTATCTTGTGGAAAAAATCAACGACAACACGTAGGAAAAAATATTATTGTTATTATTTATTATCGTGATTTCTATATTGGGAACCGAATATAGAAGTAATTTGGCTAGTAGCATCCATTACTTAACCCTTTCCCTCATATAGACTCATTTTGACGCACTCAGTAGGTACCACATAAAGCCTGATCTGCAGAAAACCACAGTTAAACCTTACCAAATTTAATTACAAAATCCTCATTTCCAGACCACTGAGGAGCAGCGAACAGCATAAAACCTGATCAGCCTGCGAGTTACTCGCAGGCTGATCTGGTTTTATGCTGTTCGCATAGGTCTTTTCATGGTTTCCTCTATGAGGGAAAGGGTTAAGAGAATAATATGGATGAAAAGTGACGATAAGGCTTCACCCTCATGATATCATGATATAATAATATGAGCATGAACTAGAGACTGTGGTTAAGTTCACAACAAAACACAGACAGGTATTGATTATTGAAAACAGAATCTGAATTCCTTCAAGATTCCTTGCCAGTTAGGAGAAAATATTTTGACAGATATTATATCTAGGAAAGAGAATGCATAATTATCCAAAAATGTAATAATAAACTATAAACCTGATCGGTATGGTTGCTATATGGTAAGCATCCAGCCTGGAACTGGGAAGTCGTATGTTCGATCTCTAGCTGAGACAGCTGTAAAAATGGTATTGTAGCTCCTTTGCTTGACTCTTAGCATAAAAGGGTAATTCCAGGACTGGTTAACCTGGTGTCAGGATAATGTGACTGGATGTGGTCTCATGTCATATGTCTGCGGTGTGATACTGCAGTGTGGCCGCACTGTGTCTCTAGTAGACATAGTCTCCAAAGAACTGAAATACTGTCAGTTGGTCATAAAACCCCTCAAACTCTGTAAGCATCAGTGATGAAATTTCAACAAAACCACTAAGGGCAGTTAAAATTCAATGTTTTGATTTTTGACTCATAATTTCTCATTTATATGCCAAAAAAGAATACATTTTAATTTTGAAATTAATCCATTACTATGAGAATGTGGAATGTTTCTTTTGTAGACAGACTTCCTGTCCAATAGTTCTTGTTGATGACAGAGGTTGTTTGTCCGAGGGTTGAGGCCCTGTAGCTTCTGCTGCAACTTCTGTGTCTACGATAGTGAAGCAATCCTTAACACATAAGATAATTATGAAGACAAGGGATGGATGTATGGCCATCTTGGGTGAAGTAGATAGGTCTTTGTTCCCTGATCAGTACTGACAAATAGCAAAATATATAAATAAGAAGCTGGTTTTAAATATTTATACTTACTGCATAGGTCGTATTATGTGTTCAAAATGAAAGGAGTGGATGTTCCAAAGGTTTATCAACTGTATATAGATAAAATTTCATTTATAAATTTCATTATGTATGAACTCCAAAGTGAAAGGAATAAGATTGTCTGATAACATTTGATTGGAATTGAAATGCTTTGAATTGAAATAATTATTTAAACAACCTTTATTTACAATGCCTTTCATTAAAAGCACCTTATCTTGACATTACTATTTAAAGACAAATAAATATGCTGTTAAGTAGTATTGCAACATGAGTGCAGCTATTGTTCACATCTCACAATCTCGCCAGATTAAGAAGGAATTGTGATGTCATTCAACCACTTCCTTTCAAAAGTAGTCGCTGATGACGATATTAGCACAAGTAAATTAAAGGTGAACAACAAACTGAATTTAGCATTTCCCAAAAACCCTCCTATTTCGTCCATTTTAATAAGATAAATCGTGAACATGATAAATTTACCAAATAAATCACTTAAAAGTAGGGTAAATGCTGATAGATAAAGTGCAGCTAGGACTAAATGACCCTGGACATAATCAGGACTGAAACCAGACCCAACTTTTTTACCTGGGTACCTGTTATACTATTACCTGCGTATCCCTGTATTGATGCAGTCATTGTATAAAAAGTGCTACCACTTGTAAAAACACAATTCAATACTGTATGGACTTTGTCTACATAAACAAGTCTGTCTTGAAGCATTTGCATTTTTGTGTAGAATTCTGTTAAAGGATATCATTATGAAATGGCAATTGACGTGTGTATATATATAATATATATATGTGAAGAAAATAAGTACATGAGATGTCATAATAGGAAAGACAAACATCGGGTAACAGGTAATAATTTTGTTCCCCGGTACCAGCAATTTTCTGCCCGACCTGTAAGTAAGTACCCAGGAACTCATTTCAGCCCTTGGCATCCAATCTTTGCTGACAAAAACATAGGGGATTATAGTCTCCTGCCCTGAGAATATCAAGGTTGTCACTCTATGCCAATTTTCCTACACTCAAAAGGAGCATATTTCAATATTGCCTTCATATTTTCATAAAGAACTTGAAAAGTCATAATTCCACAGTCACTTCTGTGAATCTAATTGTGATTATGAAAATCAGATAGTTTAGAAATAAAAAAGGAGATAAACATACAGTGGAGCATGCTTATAACGAATTTCTAAGAACACAGTAAATGGTTTATATTTGAAATTCGTTGTATCAATACAAAGAAATTTCGTTATAAAGCTTGGATATAACGTATTTCGTTTTGGTAATTTATATAATTGGTTCAATATTTTGCAGTATTAAAAACATAGGTATAACTTACCTAATTAAAAACACAAAAGAAATGAAAAGTATAATCAATGATGGTGATAATCTTAATCAACAGACGCAATTACAAACATGTGAAAATTCTGTAATTTCGCACACATTTTTCTTGTCAATCAATTTAATAAAGTTATTTTTTTTCTAAAGAAATCACTGATTTAAGTTTGCTTGACTGGTAAAACTCCAGTGACGGCAATCTAAACTTAAATTTGTGCATGCAGATAGAAAAAAAAAATCGTCCTCATTTTTGAATTTCAGGAAGGATATCAAATTTAGTCTCTAAAGTAATAGCTTTACGTTTTAAACCTCTATTTTCTTTCAGTATACATGTGATTTAATAAAATCTGTTATATGAGCGTAACAATACAACACAACTTTAGAAATGAATCAGATCAAGTAAATTTTCATGGGAATGATTTTTATTCTTTACAAACAAATATTTGTAGCACCTTTTTAGCAAGTTTTAAAAATTTTTACAGGTAAATATCTGATATTATTTCAAACCATCATTTCTATGCATAATCAATAGCGGTAATTAACTGCCGAAGGCAATTCCCTGTTGTCTGTTTGTTACTGTCAAAAATAAAATCTCATATAAACCTGAGCTATTTTTTTAAAATATGTATCATGGGACTTCGGAAAACATACTTTATCACTGTTTTTTTTTTTTTTTTTTTTGTGAATCTCTATTTGTTCTAACCTTGAGACTGGACATTTGAAAAAAGAAGGGTGAAGATTGGGGAAATTATTTTCTTTCGTTAGAACTTTTTTCTTTATAACTGTGTTTGTTGTAAGTGAGCTCCACTATGCATTTTTAGGAGTATGGAAGTTGACAATATCAAATTTGATTTAATTTTAACTGTTATGACTTGAGGCATATATATACTTTGTGGACATGATTGTGCTGAGGATGAGCTATTAGGATCGTTAAATGTCTGTCGTCCATCTGTCTGCTGTCGTCCACAATTAGTTTGCTTACTTTCTAGCATCTTCATTTTATCTTCAAACTTAATGACAAAGTTAAGGGCCATAATCTCTCAGATTATGGCTGATAATAGCCATTGAGTCCAGGAGTTATGCCCCTTTTAAAATTAAAAAATGCCACATGTCACTTAATCTTAATTTTTGAAGCAATTATCTTCAGACTATATGTCAATGTTTAGACATAATTTCTAGCAAGGTTCAATTATGCTCGATATCAGCAAATTAGGTCAGGAGTTATGCCCCTTTTAATATAAAAAAAAATGCCAGATTTTTTTTTTTTTTTACACTGTAGCGTTTGCAATTGATAAAAAATCATCATTTAACTTATACATAATGATAATGGCAACAATATCTCTGAGTTGGATTATAATTGATATGTGACTAATAACGCTACAGTTTAGGTCCTTGAAATATATCAGAACACCCAGGTGTAGTGGTTTTAAATTCAGACATCTTCATTAAAGCCCATTATACTTCCAAAAGTAGTGCATGTTCTTCATACAGAAAAGAAAGGTGTGTGCTACAGATTTGTTATGAGTTGTAATCTATACATACTTTTTGAAAACAAAGTAACTACAATGCATAAATAAGAAATAATCTTTTACTTAAGATCATTTAATTAATCGTTTACAAAAATAACTAATTTGCATAATCCGCATATCTTCGTAACTTTTCAGATGTTTTCCATAGACCTTCTGTATGTCTTCATAAAGAATCATGAATGCATAAATTGATGATGTTGCAGATAAAAAAAATTGTGATTTGTCGACAGTTTTTCAAATTTAAATGATATATTTCTGATTACAGACTGTCTTTTAGAATAGTCACTAATGCAATATGTAAACAATGACAGTATTTTGACATCTGTCCAAAACACTAAACTGCATTATTATATCAACACTTTCAATGCATTTAATTGTTATTTTACAGCAGATATTTGCACATTATGCACCTTTTGTGTTAATCTGAAATATGTCAGTATTATTTTATATTTCTTTTCCATGATAATTAAATTATTATGAAATAAAGGCTTTTAAGCAGTGCACGCAATGAAGGCATTGTTTTTCAGGTGAGCGACTCAGGGCAATCTTGATCCTCTCATGAACTGACACTTTGTTGCCTGGGGACTAGATTTTCTCAGCTGGGAATCTTGATGAAAGGCAAAACATCGCAGACTATTCCTTTTTTTTTGTGAGTTTACCAATAGCTTGCTTATTGAAATATAATCACTGATAAAAATCAGCATGTAATCTTGCATTACTGAATTTTTGTGAAAAATCTGGCCATTTATTAGTGTAAATCCCAGCTACCAAACAGTACATATTGAGGGGTGAGAGTGAAACTAGGCCTTAAATGCTTATACATGTATATGCACTTAGCCTAGTTTCACTCTCATACCTCTAATTATAGCAAATGTTATATTACATTGATATATGGTATGATGTTCAATAGAGTATGACATTGTGAGATGAACATAGTATGTGTGTTCTCCTTTAAGTGAAATGAAAATGTCTGGTTATCACTTGATTAAGAGAGGTTTTAATGTTTGCTTCAGCAAGGTAAGCTAGTGCAGAAGTTACTTCTTCCTGGGTTCAGAAATGGCAGAAAAATTATCTATGGAATAGAACATAATTATGTACAATAGTGCATTATTGTAGGGCTATCTAATGACATTTTTGAAAATAAGCCAAGCATATTCCTATTCAGGACATTAGTTTGTTTCCCAAAAGATAACTTACAACTTGTTCAATATTGATTTTCAGCTACAGGTGAACAAACACTGTATTCTACCTGGAAGTGCTTGTGTCAATCTAAAAGGAAGAGGTCTTGGAAGAGGTAAGAATTTGTTCAATAGCCATCAATGAATACTTGTTAAGGTGCAGTACTTAGCTTGACATACCAAAGTCCTGAAAAATGGTACTGGTGTAGCTCTCTTGCTTGGGGCTCAGGATATAATGGTAGTTCCAGGACTGGTTAGCCTGGTGTCAGGATAATGTGACTGGGTGTGGTATCATGCCACGCCTACAGCGTGGTTGCTGCAAGTGAGAACAAGTTTGGCCTCAAATAGACTTAGTCTCAGATTGAATAAAAAGCTGTGGTGGGATGTCAAACCGGACAGACATACATTTAATATTTGGAATAATTTGAAACTTGAAATATAGTTAATCTATTTTAATGGCTACCTGTATTAAGCTGTCAACCTGTACTTAGAGGTCAGTTTTGACATTACCAAACAAAATGTTGGTTTGGTAATGTTTAACTTTAATTTAGTGGCCACCTCTGTTAAGTGGTCACTTTCACTTCTTCTCTTGAGTGACTGCTTAAGACGGGTTTGATTATTCTTCTTTATGACCTCCACCTGAAGACAAAGAGTACATATAAACTAATTGATTTTGACCAATAATGCTCCTTTAATGAATTAGGCACAAAAAGATTTATTATGATTCTATTCACTTTTTCACTGAATAATAGTGCAACATGAAGGAACCCAGCATGTGTGTGGACTATAATTGTGCAACATGAAGGAACCCGGCATGTGTGTGGACTGTAATGGTGCAACATGAAGGAACCCAGCATGTGTGTGGACTATAATTGGTGCAACATGAAGGAACCCAGCATGTGTGTAGATTATATTGGTACAACATGAAGGAACCCAGCTTGTGTGTGGACTATAATTGTGCAACATGAAGGAACCCAGCATGTGTGTAGATTATATTGGTACAACACGAAGGAACCCAGCATGTGTGTGGACTATAATTGTGCAACATGAAGGAACCCAGCTTGTGTGTGGACTCTAATGGTGCAACATGAAGGAACCCAGCTTGTGTGTGGACTATAATGGTGCAACATGAAGGAACCCAGCTTGTGTGTAGATTATATTGGTGCAACATGAAGGAACCCAGCTTGTGTGTAGATTATAATGGTGCAACATGAAGGAACCCAGCATGTGTGTGGACTATAATGGTGCAACATGAAGGAACCCAGCTTGTGTGTAGATTATAATGGTGCAACATGAAGGAACCCAGCATGTGTGTGGACTCTAATGGTGCAACATGAAGGAACCCAGCATGTGTGTGGACTATAATGGTGCAACATGAAGGAACCCAGCTTGTGTGTAGGTTATAATGGTGCAACATGAAGGAACCCAGCATGTGTGTGGACTATAATGGTGCAACATGAAGGAACCCAGCTTGTGTGTAGATTATAATGGTGCAACATGAAGGAACCCAGCATGTGTGTGGACTATAATGGTGCAACATGAAGGAATCCGGCATGTGTGTGGACTCTAATGGTGCAACATGAAGGAACCCAGCTTGTGTGTGGACTTTTAATGGTGCAACATGAAGGAACCAAGCGTGTGTGGACTGCAATGGTGCAACATAATTCAGCAACATTGTGATAATTATCAAACTCTGGTTAATGAGGTGTAGGGTCTATCAAGATTGGACTGTTACTCTAGCCCCCTGAAAACATTTGCCCCAGTGAAACAACAAATTTTCCCCAGTCAGTTATTGCCCTAGGGAAACTTTACCTGTTGTTTTTCCTCAACCGTCTAAGAGACAGTGGAGATAACTGGTCTGATCCAGATTGGTCTCACCTTTATGGGCAGTCTTTGAGGTAGGGGGGTAACAAGCTGGACTGCTTCCTTTTCCTGGAACTTCTGGATCTGGCCAGGGTTTTCCACACTGTATCATAGACTGGGATTCAATGGACTTTCTTGGGGGAAAGCTTCCTGGAGAAAAATAAACTGTTACAATGGTAAGTGGATGATTGAATGGGAATGGGGTCACATATTGATGCGAATGTTTTGAAAAGTAGTGATGAATCTTAATGGACTATAATAGACTATGTGTAGGTAAATATATGTATATAAACAGAACTTTTATCTTTACCACAGGGTATACCCACATAATTATGTAAACAACCATACTTCCATTCACAAAAGTGAAGTGGAGGCGATACAAGGAATCAAGTCTGTTGCATTGCATTTCAGAGCTGAGTCAATGCAGTTTAGCAGGGGTATTCATCAACTTATAAGATAGCTTTAGACAGACAAGTTTGTGAGGAGAGCCACATCCATGTGGTATTACTTGGTGAAGTAACTCAAAATCACTGAAAATTGAAGACAAATGGGCACAGGTTTCCAGAATATAATTTATCCTGGGCGATTCGACCACATTGCAAAAACTGATTTAGAGGGATAAGAAATGCTACTACAGACATTGTGAAATCTGTTGGTCCAATGGATTTGACCTATAAATTTTGAACCTGTTTAACAAAAATGATAAAGGAATCGGTCCATCTGTCTAACTATTTTTCACAGCTGTTGGAGGAAAAATGTGCTCATTCATCTTAAAAAATGTAACAAATATTTTTTTCTGTGATTAATCTGCTATTTTCACCAAAAAGACATGAAAAAAATGACACTCTCCTGTAAAAGGTCATTTTTAATAGCATATTGTTATTGGATGCTGTTACA
>CM037783.1:23815438-23865438 GCA_021229015.1 Solen grandis | reverse complement strand
CTAAAAGAAAATGCATTATATATTCAATGTTATATGCTTAGTTTTAAGAATATATATATACATGTCCCCGGCTGTTTTCTCCCAATTCGTTTCACCCCCAGTTTTCAAAGATCGAGACGTTTCACCCCAACTTTATATTATACTTGCTAATATGTATTTTATTGTATTTTTTTTTCCTAAAAGAAAATGCATTATACTATTCAATGTTATATATATTTAAGAGATAAAAATTAAAATGGTCTTTCATTGAATATAATCAGACATAAACTAGATGTAATGTATGATACATCCATGATGCACTGCACTTCCCCTCATCAAGATCAATCTACATATGAAGTTTCATCAACCTAGCTACTTTAGTATTGGAGTTATGCTCCGGACAAAATCAAAAGATTAAAAATGACAAAGGGCAATAACTCCTTTCAAAATACATGCAGAGTTATGGTTCTTGTGCACTGCACTTCCTCTCATCAAGATCAATCTACATATGAAGTTTCATCAACCTAGCTACTTTAGTATTGGAGTTATGGTCCGGACAAAATCAAAAGATTAAAAATGACAAAGGGCAATAACTCCTTTCAAAATACATGCAGAGTTATGGTTCTTAGGCACTGCACTTCCTCTCATGAAGGTCTATCTACATATGAAGTTGATCAACCTAAGTACATTAGTTTTGGAGAATGCTCCGGACAAAATCAAAAGACAAAAATTAACAAAGGGGAATAACTCCTTTAAAAAACATGTAGAGTTATAGTTCATATGCACTGCACTTCCTCTCATCAAGATCAATCTACATATGAAGTTTCATCAACCTAGCTACTTTAGTATTGGAGTTATGCTCTGGACAAAATCAAAAGATTAAAAATGACAAAGGGCAATAACTCCTTTCAACATACATGCAGAGTTATGGTTCTTGTGCACTGCACTTCCTCTCATCAAGATCAATCTACATATGAAGTTTCATCAACCTAGCTACTTTAGTATTGGAGTTATGGTCCGGACAAAATCAAAAGATTAACTAGATGTGGGTGTTCCTCGGAACACTTGTGTCGCCTGCATTTAAGCATGTTTGATGAAAGAATTGACTAGAAAATCGATCTTTTGACAAATTATTGATAAAGCATAATCTATTTTGTGAGGTACAAAATAACACCAAATCACACACACACACACACACACACACACATATATATATATATTTTTATTTATTTTTTTTTGGGGGGGGGAATAAAATATTCAAACAGTGCAATATGTAATAATTTTCCCGAGCACTTTCGACTATACAGTCTTCATCAGAGGAGTGTCAGAATGACTATGAATTCAAAACATTAACTGTAAGAAAAATTATGACGTCATTAAGCACTTATGACGTTAATTATATATATGTTGCAAGTTTGTAGTCATCATTATCATTATTGAGTTATCATTCTTGTGTACTGCACTCAGACCAATGAGATCTATCTACTATAAATGTTTAAGGCAACACTTCAAATACTTTACAAGTTATGCACCACACAAGAATTAAATCCAAAAAAATAAACAAAGGGAAATAACTCCAAAAATACAACAGTTATCATTCTTGCACAATGCACTCCATGAGATCTTTCCACCTGTGAGGTTTCAAAATAATACCTCAAATACTTTTCGTGTTATGCTCCAGACAAAAATGAAGTCTGAGTATCAACAAAGGGCAATAACTCAAGGAAAAAAAAACAGAGTTATCATTCTTGCACTGCACTCAACCATGAGATCTTATACACAAATACGTTTCGAGTTATGGCCCAGACAAAAATTAAGTCTGAAAATCAACAAAGGGAAATAACTCAAAAAATAAAACAGAGTTATCATTCTTATGCACTGCACTACAAATCCATGAGATCTTTCCATCTATGAAGTTTCAAAGCAATATCTCAAATACTTTTTATGTTATGCTCCTGAAAGTCAGCACCTCAAATACTTTTTGAGTTATGCCCTGGACAAAAATTAAGACTGAAAATCAACAAAGGGCAATAACTCAGAAAATATTAAAGTCAGAGTTATCATTCTTGTGCACTGCACTCCACCTCAATGTGATCTATCCATGTTTTAAGTTTCAAGGTGATACCTCAAATACTTTTCGAGTTATGCTCCGGACAAGAAAGTGTGACGCCGACGACGACGACGACGGACAAAGTGATCCCTATGTGTCTGCCATGCTATGCAGGCGACACAAAAATGACAAAGGGCAATAACTCCTTTCAAAATACATGCAGAGTTATGGTTCTTAGGCACTGCACTTCCTCTCATCAAGGTCTTCTACATATAATTTTGGAGAAATGCTCCAGACAAAATCAAAAGACAAAAATTAACAAAGGGGAATAACTCCTTTAAAAAACATGTAGAGTTATAGTTCATATGCACTGCACTTCCTCTCATCAAGATCAATCTACATATGAAGTTTCATCAACCTAGCTACTTTAGTATTGGAGTTATGGTCCGGAAATAAAAATGACAAAGGGCAATAACTCCTTTCAAAATACATGCAGAGTTATGGTTCTTATGCACTGCACTTCCTCTCATCAAGGTCTATCTACCTATGAAGTTTCATCAACATAGGTACAGTAGTTTTGGAGAAATGCTCCGGACAAATATTTGTAGACCAACCGACGGACGGATGGACCGACCAACCGACAGGGTGACTCCTATATACCCCCCCCCCCCCCCCCCAAATTTCAAATTTCATTTGTGGGGGTATAAATACCTATTAATCATATCAGTTGATGATGTATAATTAAGTTAATGTAGGTATGATCATTTCTAAGCATACTTAAGATTTTGTAAGTCTTGAATGAATCAAATATAGGCGTGTGTGTGTGTGTGTGCTAATTTTGACCCAAGGTTCATGATTTGAACAAACTTGGTAGAGATCTACTAGACAATGCTACACACCAAATATCTAAACCCCAGACCTTGTGGATTCTGAGAAGAAGATTTTTCAAATTTTTTCCTATATTAGTCTATGTTAAATCAAGTGACCTAATTATGCAACAGACCAGAACCATTTGAGCAATTTTTATAGGGGATCACCTTAGGAACATACTTGCAAAATTTGATTACTTTCCCATCAGTAGTTTCAGAAAAGAAGATTTTTAAGTAAATTGCTGACGACTCACGACGATGGACGCTGGACAAAGGCTGGTCCCAAAAGCCAGGTGAGCTAAAAACACTGATTGGGGCCATTGCCTAGCTGTTGTTGTTGTTGTATTGGGGTTTACCGTCGCTGCGATAGTATTTCAATCATATAGCGACGTCCAGCTAATTACAGGTGGAGGAAGACCCCGAGTACACAGAGGTACCCGGGTAGAACCACCGACCTACCGCAAGCCAGCTGGGCCTAGCTGTTGTGGTGGTTAGATAGCTCCATACGTATGAATGTTCCATCACAATTTGATTAAGTAATTTTGAAGCCAGTTGTGTTTGTTTTGTTGCTCGAGTTCAAAGCCCCCACCAATGGTATTCCAGCCATTTGGCGACTTCTTTCTTCATGAAAGAGATATAGTGCTGCCTAGCTTCAATATTGCCGTAGACATCTGGCATGATACCACACCCAGGCACATTATCCTGCCACTGGGCCAATCAGTCTTGGAACTATCCTGTAACCTTTATGCTGAGATTCATCCAAGTACCATTTTTAATGACTCTGGTATGTCACAACTGGATTCTTTTACTACATGTAATCAAGTTATTTGGATTTGTTCCCCTCTCCCCTTTTTAAATCCAGACCTGCACCTACCAAGTCTGGTATTGTACTTTACCATTTTTCTTGGACATATGGATACAAAATAACTCAACTTAGTGAAGCAGACTTTTATTTACAAAAGCTTTTAAGTATAAGTAGCAAATAAAAACAAGATGGCCCTGAATCGCTCACTTGACAAATGCCTTCATTGCCAGTTATTGAATTATGAGTCAAACTGAATACATAATCCATGCAGAAGTACTGCAAGATCATCTAAATTCCACACAAAAACTGTACCTATCCAAATTTTGAAGGTCATAGCTCTAATAAGTTTATATAATAAAATCAAGTGACCCCTGGGGTGGGGTCAATTTTGACCACAGGGCCATGATTTGAACAGATGTGGTTGAGGCCCACAGATTTGGTTGAGGCCCACTAGTAAACATATTAACTCCAGGCTTTGTGGTTTCTGACAAGAAGATATTTTGAGAGTTTTCCTGTACAAGTTTATGTAAAATCAAGTGACCTACTAAGGCGAGGCCAATTTTGACCCCAGGGCCATGATCTGAACAAACTTGGTAGAGGTTGACTGGGCCATGTTACACTAAGTATTTTAACCCAGGGTCATGACTTGAACAAACTTGGTAGAGGTCTACTAAGCTACGTTACACATCAAATGTCTAAAATCCAGGCCTTTTGATTTCTGACAAGAAGATTTGTCTAGTTTTTCCTATACATGTATGAGTCTATTTAAAATCAAGTGACCCCTGGGGTGGGGCCATTTTGACCCCAGGGCCATGTTTTGAATAATCTAAGTAGAGGTCCATAAGACTGCCACACACCAAATATCTAAGCTCTAGGACCTGCATGCAATTTTCATCCAATTTCCCCCAGTGGTTTAGGAGGATATGTCATTTAAAGAATTTTTTTGACGGCGGACAAAAAGGGATCAGAAAAGCTCACCATGAGCACATTGTGCTCAGGTGAGCTAACAAGTGAAACACATTTCATTCATCCATGTTTCAATCTGGACAATCTAAACACAGGACAGGTTTTGTAATAAATTTTGTTAATTTATATCAAAGAGGTCTGCTACACTGACTGAATTTAAATCATGATTTAAAAGAAGTTTGAAAATAAATAAAACTGAAAATCATATCATGTTTGAAAGAAATGATAATTTTATAATATGGTAAATTTTCCCCTGTGAGTTTTCAATACTTTTTTGCAAGTTTCCAAAATTAAGTTATCTCATGTATGCCTACACAATATTTTCCACTGGCTTTTACAGGAGTTTCCTATCTTTGTTTTATAAGTCTTTGTTCATAATGGTTATTTAACTCTTTCCCTCATATAGACTCATTTTGATGCACTCAATAGGTACCACATAAAGCCTGATCTGCAGAAAACCACACTTAAACCTTACCAAATTTAATTACAAATTCCTCATTTCCAGACCACTGAGGAGCAGCGAACATCATAAAACCTGAACTCGTAGGCTGATCTGGTTTTATGCTGTTCGCATAGGTCTTTTCATGGTTTTCTCTATGAGGGAATGGGTTAATATCTAATGTTGTTAAGACATCAAATGTAATACTGTGGAACCTCTTCAAACCACAACCTCTGCAAACTGGAATACTCTCTAAACCACACAATTTCAAAATTCTCCTTTGTTACACATATAAAAACCCTGTGTAAACCGGAACCTCTGTATTCCGAATACCAGACACATTTTTTTGAGAAAATTTCAACTCCATTGAACTACCATATACAGTGAAGTCTCATTAATCCGCGCTCCGGTAATCCGGTTTTTTCACGATCCGGTCAATTTTTGTAGGGAACGGAATTTTTAAGCACAAATTGTTACGTTTAGTCCGGAATTTCGCAGTCCGCATCCGGATATACATTTTCGGGAACGGATCTATATTATACCTGTGTTTTTGACACCTTAATCCGGTCTTTGCTCCATGCCCCAGGAGATTCGCGTCTACGACAATAGCACCCGACAGAGGTGTGAATCGTTCTTTGTTATAAGCGGAAGTGAAGACACGTGTGAAACGGATAAACGAATCTTCACTGTATTGACAAACCTCCGTTAACCAGACACCTCTGTAATCTGCACAGCCTACTGATAAATGTCCAATTTTCCCAAGGCAGAGAGACTGATCCTTTCCATATTGAGATATACACTAAGGTGTCAAAACACCCAAATGACATGATTGCCCATGTGTCATCATGGACCTGAATTGATTTTATTTTAAAAGTGTCACAATTCAAGTGTTTGTTAAAAATGTATCTTGTGTTAGGTTACATTCATCTTCCAGCATATGATGCATTTAAATAGTAATCAATTATAGTAATATATTTCAATCAGTTCATTAATGATACTGGATGCAATTGCAAAGCAATATATTGGATGCAATTGCAAAGCAATAAAACATATATGGTAGCATCAATTTGAAGAATTATTTAAGTTTATTAGAATAATTAAAAAAGCTTTAGTAGGTCAACAACAAATGACTATTACATTTAATTCTTTAAAAATACCTGTTTTATCTCAGATTCTCCATGACTGTAAGTAAATATATTTTTCACATTCAATCTACCATCATTTACACTTACAGCAATATGTTTGTTATAAATATTATACTCAGTAAGGACAGCATCCATATATATTAACAAAACCTCTCTAACTTAAAGCAGACATGTTAGCTGGTCCAGACAACGTGGGGTTTAGATATGTTCCACTGTAACAGAATCTAAATTGCTTAAATTGGCAAAACTACATGTATAAATAATTGCCATTATCAATATTTTAAATTTTGGCACCAATTTATGCCATCTAAATACACTTTCTTCAGGAATGTCAATAGGGTGCTTATCAACTTTGAACTTAGCACATTTAACAATGTTTCAACAAAGCCACATTCACTTACATTCAACTCAAAATATGCATAAAAATGTACATTTGTAATATTAATAGGTATTTAGTTTGTATCATTTTTTTTTGGTCATTTCACTCTTTTGTTAAACTATCTTTTTTTTCTTACTCAATAAGAACACTGTGTGCAAACAACATGACATCAGAACACTGTTTCAATTTCAGTTCATTTGAATCATACTTCATATCCTATAATCATGTACTTTCCAACAGTCCAAACTTGATTCTCTCTGTGGCATTATGGACGGACGGGGATGAAAGATTCCTCACCTAAGAAAAAAGAAATTATACACAAAATGAGCAAAATTTGGGTGATTTGATCAAGATTAAGGTCACAGAAAATAAGATTTCCACTCTTATACACTGTCCAATTTTAGAAATTTATGTTTGTGTTTGTTTATTGGATTCAACAGTATTTCAGTCATATGGAGACTATGTCTACTTGAGGCAGATACAGTGCTGCCAGGCTGCAGTATCACGTCATAGACATGTGACAAGATACTACACCCAGTCACATTATCCTGACACCAGGCCAACCACACTTGGAACTGCCCTTATATGCGGAGCTACAAGCAAGGGATCTACATCAGTATTATTTTTTTATGGGATCAAACCCACAACTTCCCTGGTATGATTTTACCACTCTGCTACATGGACTGGTATTTTAGAAATGATTCAATCCACTCAATTTTTGTCACTAATGATTATTATCATTATTATAAGATTTGCCAATCAGAGTACTGAGAATAGCTTCTCATGAAAAACAACACCGAAATGTACACGGTCAGTTCTCTTGAGTAAAATTAAGTATGTGTGTAAGAAAAAGACAGAAATGAATTCTAAATAATTTTCACATTTATCTTTTATTTTTCCATAACATGGATTGTAACACAAAATTTGGAATTGTAGAAAATGTTTTTATTTTTTTTGTAATAAAGTCAAAGATTTACAATGAGAAGATCATGATATTTCCATTTGATGACTGCTATGGCTTGAGCATCTTAATCACAATGTTAATTTACGTTTATCATTACCGTCATACCCAATATTAAATAAAATCCAAGCCAAATTGTGGAAGGTGTAAATTTGTTTGCTTTTATAATACTTGGATTTAAATCCACCAACAGTATTGCAGTCATTTGGTACTTTGTCTGTAGACAAGATATAAAGCCGCCTCACTGCTTTATTATGCTTTATATACCCATTAATATTATCTTGACATCAGGCTCTCAGTCCTGGAACTAACCACTAGCATCTGATTTTTCAAATCCTAGCTGGAGCACAAAAACCATGATGTATATACCAAACCCATTAATATTGTCCTGACATTGGGCTATCAGTCCTGGAACTACTCTTATATACTGAGCTACAAGCTAGTTATACCATTTTGTATATCACAGCCAGGATAACATTCACACTCACAAGGACGGGTTTACAGTGCAAAATGTTTGTATCTATCATGCATGTAGTATGGAACACACAAAGACCAGCTCTATGAATTCCGTACAGTCAACCCTGTATTTGGTAGCCAGGTACAGACAATAATGCAACCACTTTGCATATGTGGTTAGATATGAAATACCAGTACACACAACTCATACTGATTAAATACCATTTTTGGAATAAGAAAGCTGGCTGACTAACAAACGATTGTCTGCCTATAAAACAGGCCTAACTGTTTTCCTGTAGGCATAATTACTCACTTTCAGGTGCCCCAGAGACTTGAGCATGAAAGCGCTCAGGTTGGTTTTCTTCAGCCGGTGTATCATCTGCAGGTGGAACAACAACAAAAATTACAATCTTGATAAATGTAACTACATAAGAATCATTAAGAAAAGATGAAGCATGTAATATCAATACAGAAATATCTAATCGCAACTAGAGTGCCACAGAGTGGTGCCAATGCTCGTGACGTCTGTTTTACATGGCAAGATACCACACCCAGTCACATTATCCTGACACCGGGCCAACCACACTTGGAACTGCCCTTATATGCGGAGCAACAAGCAAGGGATCTATATCAGTATCTTATTTTTATGGGATCAAACCCACAACTTCCTTGGTATGATCTTACCACTCTGCAACATGGACTGTTATTTTAGAAATGATTCAGTCCACTAAATTTTTGTCACTAATGATTATTATTATAAGATTTGCCAATCAGAGTACTGAAAATAGCTTCTCATGAACAACAACACCAAAATGTACACGGTCAGGTCTCTTAAGTAAAATTAAGTGTGTGTGGGGGTGTGTGTGAAAGACAGAAATGAATTTTAAATAATTTTTACATTTATCTTTAATTTTTCCATAACATGGATTGTAACACAAAAATTGGAATTGTAGACAAAATGTACAGCAAAATGTTTTAATTTTTTTGTAATAAAGTCTAAGATTTACAAAGAGAAGATCATGATATTTCCATTTGATGACTGCTATGGCTTGAGCATCTTAATCACAATGTTAATTTACGTTTATCATTGCCGTCATACCCAATATTAAATAAAATCCAAGCCAAATTGTGGAAGGTGTAAATTTGTTTGCTTTATAATACTTGGATTTAAGTCCATTTACAGAATTGCAGTCATTTGGTACTTTGTCTGTAGACATGATATAAAGCCGCCTCACTGCTTTATTATGCTGTATATATCCATTAATATTATCTTGACATCAGGCTCTCAGTCCTGGAACTAATCACTAGCACCCTGATTTTTCAAATCCTAGCTGGAGCACAGAGTATCATGATGTAAATACCAAACCCATTAATATTGTCCTGACATCGGGCCATCAGTCCTGGAACTACTCTTATATACTGAGCTTCAACAAGGTAGTTATACTTTTTTGTATATCACGGCCAGAATCATATTTACACCCACAAGGACAGGTTTACAGTGCAAGATGTTTGTATCTATCATACATGTAGTATGGAACACACAAAGACCAGCACTATGAATTCCGTACAGTCAACCCTGTATTTGGCAACCAGGTACTGACAATAATGCAACCACTTTGCATATGTGGTTAGATATCAAATACCAGTATACACAACTCATACTGATTAAATGCCATTTTTGGAATAAGAAAGCTGGCTGACTACTCTACGATTGTCTGCCTATAATACAGGCCTAACTGTTTTCCTGCAGGCATAATTACTCACTTTCAGGAGTTTGCGCAGAAGCTTCAACAGGAGAGAGTAATCGTCGGTTTTCTTGAGCCTGTGCATCATCTTCAGCTGGAACAAAAAGATTAATTTACAATCTTGATATATGTAACTACATAAGAATCATTAAGAAAAGATGAAGCATGTAATATCAATACAGAAATATCTAATCGCAACAAGAGTGCCACAGAGTGGTGCCCATGCTCGTCTGTTTTACATGTCAACAACAGGGTGCCATATTTGAGATTTAAAGTTTGAACACCGTAAGGTATAAAGAGTAATTTTTCAGTAAATATGAAAAAGAAAATAATATCTTACATTGTATAGAAGAAATGTAATTGCTTTGAATAAAAACAATTTAAACAAGAGGCCCATGATGGCCCTAAATCGCTCACCTGAGATAAATAGGTTGACCCAAGGAACATCAGTACCAATTTATTTTAAAATCTGGCCACTAGTTTTGAAGAAGATGATTTTTAAAGTTTTCATTTTTTATTTTGTTGCCATGGCAACCAGAGTTCTATATGGATCAAGTTTATTTTAGCAACTTTTGTGAAGGTTGACCCAAGGATCATCCCTGCCAAGTTTAATCAAATTCTGTCCAGTGGTTTCAGAGGAGATGTTGATTAAAGGTTTCTCTATATACATATAAGGCAAATAAGCCCCGCCCCTGGCGGCCATGTTTTTTTACGGATCGGAATAATTTTAGCAACTTTGGTAGAGGTTGACCCAAGGAACATCTGTACCAATTTATTTTAAAATCTGGCCTCTAGTTTTGAAGAAGATGATTTTTAAAGTTTTCATTTTTTTTTTTCATTTTGTTGCCATGGCAACCAGAGTTCTACATGGATCAAGTTTATTTTAGCAGTTTTTGTGAAGGTTGACCCAAGGATCATCCCTGCCAAGTTAAATCAAATTCTGTCCAGTGGTTTCAGAGGAGATGTTGTTTAAAGGTTTCTCTATATACATATTAGGCAAATAAGCCCCGCCCCTGGCGGCCATGTTTTTTTACGGATCGGAATAATTTTAGCAACTTTGGTAGAGGTTGACCAAAGGAACATCTGTACCAATTTATTTTAAAATCTGGCCAGTAGTTTTGAAGAAGATGATTTTTAAAGTTTTCATTTTTTTGCCCTGACAATACTACACACCAAATATATAAGCACTGGGCCTTATGGTTTCAGAGGAGAAGACTTAGTGCAGGGTCATTTATCTCCAAAGGGCCACCATTTTGAAAATCTTGATAATGAACCATTAGATGATGCTACATACCAAATATCTAAGCTCTAGGCCTAATGGATTCATAGAAGATTTTTAAAGATTTTCCTATATAACTCTATGTTAAACAAGTGACCCATGGTGCAGGGGCATTTATCACCACAGGGCTATGATTTGTACAATCTTGGTAATGGCCCATAAGATGATGCTACATACCAAATATCTAAGCTCTAGGCCTAATGGATTCATAGAAGAAGATTTTTAAAGATTTTCATATAACTCTATGTAAAACAAGTGACCCATGGTGCGGGGTCATTTATCACCATAGGGTCATGATTTGTACAATCTTGGTAATGAACCATTAGATGATGCTACATACCAAATATCTAATCTCTAGGCCTTATGGATTCATAGAAGAAGATTTTTAAAGTTTTTTCTATATAACTCTATGTAAAACAAGTGACCCATGGTGCGGGGTCATTTATCACCGTAGGGCTATGATTTGTACAATCTTGGTAATGAACCATTAGATGATGCTACATACCAAATATCTAATCTCTAGGCCTTATGGATTCATAGAAGAAGATTTTTAAAGCTTTTCCTATATAACTCTATGTAAAACAAGTGACCCCTATTGCGGGGGCATTTATCACCATTTGGGTATGATTTGAACAATCTTGGTAATGAACCATTAGATGATGCTACATATGAAATATCTAAGCTCTAGGCCTTATGGATCCATAGAAGAAGATTTTTAAAGTTTTTCCTATATAAATCTATGTTAAACAAGTGACCCCTGGTGCAGGGGCATTTATCACCATAGGGCTATGATTTGAACAATCTTGGTAATGAACCATAAGATGATGCTACATACCAAATATCTAAGCTCTAGGCCTTATGGATTCATAGAAGAAGATTTTTAAACATTTTCCTATATAACTCTATGTAAAACAAGTGACCCCTGGTGCGGGGTCATTTATCACCGTAGGGCTATGATTTGAACAATCTTGGTAATGAACCATTAGATGATGCTACATACCAAATATCTAAGCTCTAGGCCTAATGGATTCATAGAAGAAGATTTTTAAAGATTTTCCTATATAACTCTATGTAAAACAAGTGACCCCTGATGCCGGGGCATTTATCACCGTAGGGCTATGATTTGTACAATCTTGGTAATGAACCATAAGATGATGCTACATACCAAATATCTAACTCTAGGCCTTATGGATTCATAGAAGAAGATTTTTAAAGCTTTTCCTATATAACTCTATGTAAAACAAGTGACCCCTATTGCGGGGGCATTTATCACCGTTTGGCTATGATTTGAACAATCTTGGTAATGAACCATAAGATGATGCTACATACCAAATATCTAAGCTCTAGGCCTAATGGATTCATAGAAGAAGATTTTTAAAGTTTTTCCTATATAACTCTATGTAAAACAAGTGACCCTGGTGCGGGGCATTTATCACCTAGGGCATGATTTGACAATCTTGGTAATGAACCATAAGATGATGCTTCATACCAAATATCTAATCTCTAGGCCTTATGGATTCATAGAAGAAGATTTTTAAACATTTTCCTATATAACTCTTTGTAAAACAAGTGACCCCTGGTGCGGGGGCATTTATCACCGTAGGGCTATGATTTGAACAATCTTGGTAATGAACCATTAGATGATGCTACATACGAAATATCTAAGCTCTAGGCCTTGCAGTTTTGCAGAAGAAGATTTTCAAAGTTTGCATTTTTAAAATCTATTTTTAGCTCCTGTGACCTACTTTTTCAACCAATCTGAATAATTTGTACAACTTTGATAGAGGGCATCATAAGGATGATTCCTGTGAAGTTTGGTCAAAATCCCTTCAGCGGTTCATGAGGAGATGTTGTTTAAAGCAAATTGTTGACGACGGACGCACGCACGCACGCACGGACGACGGACGACGGACAAAAGGCGATCACAATAGCTCACCATGAGCACGTTGTGCTCAGGTGAGCTAAAAAAGCTTTAAATCTTTTTTTTTTTTTTTTTTTTTTTTTTCATTTTCATCTTTTTAAGAAGATATTGAGAAAGCATAAGTATGGATCTTATATGATTATGCACCCGTTTTCTATCATTCAGAAAAAAAAAGGAAAATTTTAAGATAAAAATATCCTCAAGAATTGTTTTCTTACGTTATTCAATCGATTTTAATTTTTTTTATTCTTTATTTAATATCTTTTTCTTTGTAAGCATATGACTTAACATGTATTCATTGCAATTTGATCCACAATTGAAATTGTAAAAAAAGAAAAAAAAAATTTAAAATCGATGACTTTCAACTATTCATTTGCTTTGTATATTTGCTTATTTTTACAGATTTAGAAAAAGAAACCGTTAAACATTTAGAAAACATAAAAAATCGATATGAAGATATACATGTATTTGTCATTTTCTGCAGGTTTGCAGAAAGCCATGATAGCAAATGCAATAAGATATCCGTAAAGGTTTTCTGGCTCTAGTATAATTATACTAATTCATCGTAAATGCGACTCATTTACTCAAAAACGTATCACAATTCACTATTCAACGCAGGCATTCATTCCTGCAAAAGAACAATCGGATCTTGCTCAACCAACCCAATGACCACTAACATTTCTTTCTGCAAAGTAATAGATTTCCATGAATTAGCCCTTTTACGAAAAACATGAATAAGTCATGTTTGATAACGTAATCTCTTGAAATTTTCTGGACTTTTTGCGCATGTTAAGGTACGGCATTATTACTTAGTTAAAGTTAATATATACAATCTTTTGATCTTTTTAATATATTTTGCTTACACATCAGTGTTGTCATAAACAAGTTACACAACATAAATTCTTTAAGGTATGCTTAAGATTGGCATCAATACTCCTGACGCTGGAGCGCGAATACGTATTGAAATGAATGATTTTTATATTTTATCGACGTCAAAATTAAGTGACTAAAGAAAAATATCTTTTTTGCAAGGACATGTTCAGCTAATGTTCTATTAATCAAAAAAAAAGTATCTTCGAGAATGCGAACAGGTTTGTTTTCACATTTTCAAGCAGGCATTCCATCAAACATGAATAATTGATAATTGCCATGTTTGATGACGTAATCACTTGAAATTTCAAGACCTTATGAACATACTAAGTTTCGACATTTCTGAAAAGTTTAAGTTCATTGGTCTAATTGGCGATTTTATATGATTTTTCAAAATAATTCTTGCTTAAGTATGCATGACGTCATAATCACGTGACAAAACAAACATTTCTTGCAGTATGTATCACTTCAATTTTAACTCTATCAATTCTGAAGATATAATTAAGATTGACTTTAAATTCATGATACCAGAGCGAAAGAAATCTTTAAAAAGATTTTTTTATGTCTTTTTGATGACGTCATAACCACGTGACTAAAGAGAAAATCATTCAGAAAATAGAATGTTAACTTTTATGCCGATATGCTGTCCAAATAGCATGCTTGTAAGGAATCAGGGGGCTTTGTAACATTTAAATTTTATTTTTGACCAAAGTTCGAAACTCGGTATTGCCATGAAATCTTTATCTTTTCGAATTTGGAAATTTGAATGCCAAGGTGGACATCTACATCCTAAAATACATCTTTTAAAATTTATTTTATCGAAAATATCAAGATAAAATATTAAAAAATAACGGCTCTAGAGCGCGACCAAACTTTTGAAGCTGACGTCAAATCTGACGTCAATGAAAATTAAAAATGATTGAATTTAAAAATTTATACGTTTTTGTCGAGGCAATTTAATTTTCATGTTGCTTAGACACTTACAACTTACCGAAATTAACTCTTAGATTTGGTTGGAAAAAAAGGAATAATAATAATAAGAATAAACATAACAAACCCTATACATTTTCCGCAGGTTGCGGAAAGCCGTAAAAAAAAGTTAAAAAGGGGCATAACATTCCTTTCAGAATAATGCCTTTTGTCTTACAACTGCACATTGTCATGATTATCAAGTATTCCAAGTTCCATTGTTATATCTTTCATAGTTTTCAAATAAATATACTAATTAAGCAATTTTCATCAAAATTCTAAGTTAACAAGAGGGCCAAGATGGCCCTAAAGACGCTCACCTGAAAAAATTGCCTTCATTGCCTGTACAAGTTACTAAATTATAGCATAGTTGTACTGTCAGAATACATAATCTATGACATCATTTCAGTTCAATGAACAAAACAGTGCCTGTGGTTAAAATTTGAAGTCATACTTGACTGAGAGATAGTATGGCTTTAACACACAAATTTAAACATTAAAAGGGACATAACTCCTGAACTGTGGCCTTTAGTGTGTAAACAAGATTTTTCTAAGATTTGACCTACTGACCTACTTTTCGGTCCAGCCCTGCCCATTTTCAAAGGTTCAGATATCATCAAGACAAACATTCTGACCAAGTTTGAGGAAGATTGGATTAAAATTGTAGCCTCTAGTATGTAAACAAGATTTTTCTAAGATTTGACCTACTGACCTACTTTTTGATCCAACCTGACCCATTTTCAAAAGGGTTCAAGATATCATCAAGACAAACATTCTGACCAAGTTTGAAGAAGATTGGATCAAAATTGTGGCCTCTAGTGTGTTAACAAGATTTTTCTAAGATTTGACCTACTGACCTACTTTTTGATCCAACCTGACCCATTTTCGAAGGGGTTCAAGATATCATCAAGACAAACATTCTGACCAAGTTTGAGGAAGATTGGATCAAAATTGTGGCCTCTAGTGTGTAAACATCAAAATTGTTGACGGACGACTGACGACGGACAATCAAGTATCCCAAAAGCTCACCCTGAGCTATGCTCAGGTGAGCTAAAAAGGAACATAATTCCGAAAATATAGCTTTCAGAATGATACCCCTTGTCTTACAACTGCGCCTTGTCATTATTATCAAAAATTCCAAGATGTGTTGATACCTTTCATAGTTTTTAAAACATTCTACTTAATAACAATTTTGACTAAAATTCAAAGTTAAATAGGGGCATAATTCTGAACATATAGATTTCAGAATAATGCCCCTTGTCTTACAACTGCGCCTTGTCATGATTATTGAGTATCCAAACTTTGTGTTGATACCTTTCATAGTTTTCAAATCATGCTACCTAATAAGCAATTTTGACCAAAATTCTAAGTAAACAAGAGGGCCATGATGGCCCTTAATCGCTCACCTGAGAAATATTGCTTTCAATGGTTTATAATATGAACATACTTAAAGTGGGACCAATTTTGACACAGGGCCATGATTTGAAAAAAAACTTGATAGAGATGTACTAAACAATGCTACACACTAAATATCTTAACTCTTGACCTTGTGGTTTCTGAGAAGAAGATTTTCCTTTCTTCCTCTATATAAGCCTATGTAAAATCAAGTGACACCTGGGGCGGACCCAATTTGGACCCAAGGGCCATGATTTGAACAACTTTGGTAGAGATCCACTAGACAATGGTACAAGCCTTATATCTAAGCTCTAGGGCATGTGGTGTCTGATAAGAAGATTTTTCTAGTTTTTCCCTATATAAGCCTTTGTAAAATAAAATGAGCCCTGGAGCGAGGGCAATTTTGACCCAGAGGTCATTATTTTAACAACTTTTGTAGTAGTTCACAAGACAATTCTACATACCAAATATCCAAGCTCTAAGCCTTGCAGTATTTCAGGAGATGATTTTTCTATTTTTCCTATGTCAAATCAAGTGACCCCTAGGGCAGGGCCAATTTTCACCCAAGGGCCATGATTTGAACAACTTAAGTAGAGATCCACCAGACAATACTACATACCCAATATCTTAACACCAGGCCATGTGGTTTCTGATGAGAAGATTTTTCTAGGTTTTCCCTTTATAAGCCTATGTAAAATAAAGTGACCCCTGGGGCAGGGCAAATTTTGACCCTAGGGCCATGATTTGAACAATTTTTGTAAAGGTTTATAAGACAATTCTACATGCTGTAGAGGCCTTACAGTTTTGCAGGAGAAGATTTTCTAAGATTGCATTTTAAAATCTATTTTTAGCTCCTGTGACCTACTTTTTCAACCAATCATAATAATTTGTACAATTTTGTTAGAGGACATCATAAGGATGATACCTGTGAAATTTTGTCAAAATCCCTTCTGCGGATTAGGAGATGTTGTTTAATGAAAAAAGTTGACGCAAGACGCACGCACGCACGGACAGATGGACAGACGACAGACGCCGGACAAAAGGCAATCATAAAATTTCAGGTGAGCTAATTATCTAAGCTCTAGGCCTTATGGATTCATAAAAGAAGATTTTTAAGATTTTCCTATATAACTCTATGTAAAACAAGTAACCCCTGGTGCGGGGTCATTTATCACCATAGGGCTATGATTTGAACAATCTTGGTAATGAACCATTAGATGATGCTATATACCAAATATCTTAGCTCTAGGCCAAGATTTTTAAAGTTTTTCCTATATAAGTCTATGTAAAACAAGTGACCCCTGGGGCAGGGCCAATTCTAACCCCAGGGACATAATTTGAACAACTTTTGTAGAGATTCATTAGACAATGCTACATGACAAATATCTTAGCAGAGCCTTATTGTTTCATAGAAGAAGATTTTTAAAGTTTTTCACTAAATAAACCTATGAAAAATAAAATGACCCCTGGGGCGGGGCCAATTTTGACCCCAGGGTCATGATCTGAACAACTTTTGTAGATGTTCATAAGACAATTCTACATACCAATTATTAAAGCTCTAGGCCTTACAGTTTTGCAGGAGAAGATTTTCTAAGATTGCATTTTAAAAATCTATTTTTAGCTCCTTTGACCTACTTATTCACCCAATCAAAATAATTTGAACAACTTTGATAGAGGTCATGATAAGGATGATTCCTGTGAAGTTTGGTCAAAATCCATCCAGTGGTTTAGGAGGAGAAGTCGTTTGAACGAAAAGTTGACGACGGACGCACGCACGCACGGTCGATGGACGACGGGCGATCACAAAAGCTCACCTTGAGCACTTTGTGCTCAGGTGAGCTAAAAAGGGGCAAAACTCGGAAAATATAGCTTTCAGAATAATGCCCTTTGTCTTACAATTGCGTCTTGTCATGATTGTCAAGTATACTAAGTTTCATGTTGATACTTTTAAAAGTGTTTGTGTAATGGGCTACATTAAAGTTTTTGCATGATGACGACAAAGACGATGAAGGCTACACAGACGACAATGACCCAGATATCATAATAGCTCGACTTTTTCTTAACAAGAGGCCCATAGGGCCTCAAATCGCTCACCTGAGTACCACTGCTCTATATGCAACCTAGTATACATGTATCATACTGATATACATGTTTCTCAGGAACTTGACAGTTTTTCTTACCCATTTAGCAATAGTATGGAAAAAAACAGTGATCATGAGATTTCAGTGTGGTACTGCTGATTGAAAATGGACAAAAAGAGAGCTAGATGGTCCTTAACCTTTTCCCTCATAAAAACTCATTTTGACGCCCTTTATAGGTACCACATAAATCCTGATCTGCAGAAAGCCCCACTTAAACCTTTCCAAATTTAATTGTAAAATCCTCATCCCCAGACCACTAAGGAGCAGCAAACAGCATAAAACCTGATCAGCCTGCGAGTAACAGTTGGACTTGCAGGCTGATTAGGTTTTATGCTACTCACATAGGTATTTTATAGATCTCTATGAGGAAAAGGGTTAATTATTATGAAATAAGTTGCAATTTATTACAAAGTGTTTTTAATCATTCCTTTGTGGTTTTTAAGAGGTGTTTGGTAATCCCTGTGTACTGGAACACTGACATGAACCAAAGTAAAGGCAGACAATCTGCATATCCACCCCCCCCCCCCCCCCCCCCATCACTTTAATGATGATGTTGATGCTGCTGCTGATTTAGGATAGTATGAATAACCCTTATATCTCTATCAGGTGGCTTTGTGTAAAACTAGCCTAGTATCTCATATACACAGTAGCAGGTAATGTAGTTTGGGGCAACACAGTCCAGAAAATTTGACCTCTGCCAGAAGGTCAGACTAAGCTATAGGAATGGTATTTGTGGTAATGTTATCTTCTCCAACTCTGCATATGTAGTGGAATCACCCAAATGACATATCAGACTAATGGACTATCTTATCTAAGGGTACAATTTATTTTTTTGTTTCTAGCTGGTTTTCTCTCTCTCTCTCTCTGTTAGACTTCTCTCTCTTTAATAAGTGGCCTTGTAATTTAATGTAACTTTTTTGCATTTTATTAAGCTACCTGGCGGCCATGTTTATTACAGATCGGAAAAATTTTAGCAACTTTGGTAGAGGTTGACCCAAGGAACATCTGTACCAATTTATTTTAAAATCTGGCCAGTAGTTTTGAAGAAGATGATTTTTAAAGTTTTCATTTTTTTTGTTGTTGCCATGGCAACCAGAGTTCTACATGGATCAAGTTTATTTTAGCAACTTTTGTGAAGGTTGACCCAAGGATCATCCCTGCCAAGTTTAATCAAATTCTGTCCAGTGGTTTCAGAGGAGATGTTGTTTAAAGGTTTCTCTATATACATATAAGGCAAATAAGCCCCGCCCCTGGCGGCCATGTTTTTTTACGGATCGGAATAATTTTAGCAACTTTGGCAGAGGTTGACCCAAGGAACATCTGTACCAATTTATTTTAAAATCTGGCCAGTAGTTTTGAAGAAGATGATTTTTAAAGTTTTCATTTTTTTTTCTTTTTGTTGCCATGGCAACCAGAGTTCTACATGGATCAAGTTTATTTTAGCAACTTTTGTGAAGGTTGACCCAAGGATCATCCCTGCCAAGTTTAATCAAATTCTGTCCTGTGGTTTCAGAGGAGATGTTGTTTAAAGGTTTCTCTATATACATATAAGGAAAATAAGCCCCGCCCCTGGTGGCCATGTTTTTTTACGGATCGGAATAATTTTAGCAACTTTGGTAGAGGTTGACCCAAGGAACATCTGTACCAATTTATTTTAAAATATGGCCTGTAGTTTTGAAGGGGATGATTTTTAAAGTTTTCAAATTATTTTTCTTTTTGTAGCCATGGCAACCAGAGTTCTTCATGGATCTACTTTATTTTAGCAACTTTTGTAGAGCCTCACCCAAGGAACATTCCTGCCAAGTTTCATTAAATTCTGTCCAGCGGTTTCAGAGGAGATGTCGTTTAAAGCAAATTGTTGACGACGCACGACGACGGACGAAGGGTGATCACAAAAGCTCACCTTGAGCACGTTGTTCTCAGGTGAGCTAAAAACAGATGAGCTAAAAATAACGGCTGAAATAAAAAATGTTAATCCATATTTACTTGTAATTTTCTTTTCCTAAAGTCTCTTATTGAAATAACAAAATGGCTTATACACCAGTCTCTGATTTTGGATGTCACAAGGAACTAAATGGAAAATTATTGCTACTTTCAAATTTAGTATAACACATTTACATAGTTCTGAATACTCCATAATATATTCTTGATTGAGACAGTTTTGGGAATTCTTTTTGCATCAGGAAGAAAGAGTCAATGATAATTTAATGGAATTGTCAAGTACAGTAGAACCTCATTTAACCCAAGTTTTTAACCGAAGTCACTGAGACGAAGGTGAAAACTTTGCAACAGTGATCATTTGGATTAACAAGAGCACCTCATACAGATGCCAACACAAGGTGAAAACTTTGAAACAGTGATCATTTGGATTAACAAGAGCACCGCATGGGGATACCAACACAAGGTGAAAACTTTGCAACAGTGATCATTTGGATTAACAAGAGCACCTCATACAGATGCCAACACAAGGTGAAAACTTTGAAACAGTGATCATTTGGATTAACAAGAGCACCGCATGGGGATGCCAACACAAGGTGAAAACTTTGCAACAGTGATCATTTGGATTAACAAGAGCACCGCATGCGGATGCCAACACTCTTCCGTTTGGGTCTTTGATAAAAAGGGGGAGACAAATTAAGTGAAAATGGGCCGAAGTCACTGAGACGAAGGTGAAAACTTTGCAACAGTGATCATTTGGATTAACAAGAGCACCTCATACAGATGCCAACACAAGGTGAAAACTTTGAAACAGTGATCATTTGGATTAACAAGAGCACCGCATGGGGATGCCAACACAAGGTGAAAACTTTGCAACAGTGATCATTTGGATTAACAAGAGCACCGCATGCGGATGCCAACACTCTTCCGTTTGGGTCTTTGATAAAAAGGGGGAGACAAATTAAGTGAAAATGGGCCTAAGAGTTATGGCCCTAAATGAGAATGTAGCCCTTGTGAGAGTGAACAAGTATGTGAAGTTTGATGCCAGACAATTTGATAGTTTAGAAATTATGGCCAGGGTTAAATTTTTTCACTGTATTTTTATTGTAAAACAAGAGGGCCATGATGGCCCTGAATCGCTCACCTAAAAACATTGCCCTCAATGCCAATTACTGTATTATGAGTCAAATTGAATACATATTAATCCATGCAGAAGTAAAGCAAAATCATCTAAATTCCACACAAAAACTGTACCTGCCATCCAAACTTTGAAGGTCATAGCTGTAATAAGCCTATACACATGAGGGTCAAAGGGGCCCTAAATCGGTCACCAGAGTATAGGGTTACTCAAGGAACATCTGTACTACAACATTTTGAAATCTGGCCCGTAGTTTTGAAGGAGTTGATTTTTAAAGTTTTCATAATTCATTTCTTTCTATTGCCACTACATGAATCACATTTATTTTAGCAACTATTATGAAGCTTCACCAAAAGATCATCCCTGCATAGTTTAATCAAATTCTGTCCAGGGGTTTCAGAGATGTCGTTTTAAGATTTCACTATAAACATATAAGACAAATTAGCCCCGCCCCTGACGGTCATGTGTTTTTATAGATCGGAATAATTTTAGCAATGTTGGTAGATGGTTACCCAAGGAACATCTGTACCAAAACATTTCTAAATCTGGTCAGTAGTTTTGAAGAAGTTAATTTTTAAAGTTTTCGTAATTTTTTTCTTTGTTGCCATGGAAACCAGAGTTCCATATGGATCAAGTTTACTTTAGCAACTTTTGTGAAGGTTCATCCAAGGATCATCCCTGCGAAGTTTAATCAAATTCTGTCCAGCATATTCAGAGAAGATATCATTTTAAGGTTTCACTATATACATGTAAGGCAAATTAGGCCCGCCCCTGAAGGCCATGTTTTTTTACAGATTGGAATAATTTTAGCAATTTTGGAAAATGGTTACCCAAGGACACCTGTACCAAAACTGTGAAATCTGGCCAATAATTTTGAAGAAGATGATTTTTAAAGTTTTCATATTTTTCTTTCCATTGTCATGGCAACCAGAGTTCTAAATGGATCAATTTTTATTTAGCAACTTTTGTAAAGGTTCACCCAAGGATCATCCCTTCCAAGTTTAAAGTCCCAGTACCTTATAGATGTTAGGCCTAAATCTGAATGCACTAACAAGATATATCATTCAGTATTAATTTTATCACTGAAAGACCTTGAGAAATGCCTAATTTACAGGAAAGATTCTATTAGAAAAATTGCAAAGTGTGGCTGTCTCGTTCTATATTTAGCTCAAAACAATGACAGCATAAAATTAACATACAAGTTTTTTTTCCAGAAGTTCGTTGATTTTCTTTCTATCTCCTCTACTACTGTGTATCAAGATTTATCAGTCTATCCAATTAAACCGAGACACCCGTAGTTTTACTGAACAGTGTGTTTCAGAACAAGCTCCGCCCATTTTTCTCACTATTTTGCCCTGTCTGAACAACTAAGGCTTCCGGGTGAATATTTCATTATGTGGGCTTATTTAAACATTAAGAGGTTAATCAAACATCATTTGAGGCTTTGCAAATTAGAAATTTTGAAAAATATATTTTCCCAGCTAAAACGCACTGGGGCTTTAATCAAATTCTGTCTAGCTGTTTCAGAGGAGATGCCGTTAAAAGGTTTCACAATATACATATAAGGCAAATTAGCCCCACCCCTGGTGGACATGTTTTTTTACGGATTGAAATAATTTTAGCAATCTTAGTAGATGGTTACCCAAGGAACATCACTCTCTTACACATCGGCTTACATTACATTCACCTCTGTGTTGGGCTCAGAAAGTAGTTTGAAAATATTTAATTTGATGGACGACTTGATAGGCTCCATAAACTGTGAAATATATATAAACAGCACCACTGAACCTTACCAGAATGGTCATTAAAATTACAAATTGTGAAAATAAAAAGCTGGTCTTAAATTACGATATCCTGCTGAATCTGTAAATATTTACATATGCAGACGAGCATTTGCGGAATTTTCCCATAATAAGGAATGAAATAATTCCCATAATAACAATCAAAATTGATATTTTACACACGTTTTATGGTGATTAAAAAGTATTTATTCAATGTTTCTATTCTTTTGATTCTTAAAATACACTTAAATCCACGTTTAATAAGTGTTTTCTGTTTTGGCAAGATTCTTGTCATTGAGCCCATTGCAGAGATGTTATGTAAGATACGAAAGACAACTCTGCTTAGAGATTGAAGGAGCATCTGTACCAAAACATTGTGAAATCTGACCAGTAATTTTGAAGAAGATGATTTTTAAAGTTTTCATAATTCATTTCTTTCCATTGCCATGTCAACCAGAGTTCTATATGGATCAAGTTCATTTTAGCAACTTTTGAGAAGGTTCACCCAAGGATCATCCCTGCCAAGTTTAATCAAATTCTGTCCAGCAGTTTTAGATGAGATGTTTAAAATAAATTATTGACGACGCACAACAGACGATGCATGACGACAGACGCAGGGTGATCCTAATAGCTCACCATGAGCACATTGTGCTCAGTTGAGCTAAAAATCAAGTGACACATGTTGTTGGGTCAATATTGACACCAGTGCCATGATCTGAACAGACTTGGTTAAGGTCCACAAGTAAACATCTTATCTCCTGACTTTGAGAATCTGAGAAGAAGATCTTTTGAGGGTTTTCCTATAAAAGTCTATGTAAAATCAAGTGACCCCTAATGCAGGGCCAATTTTGACCTCAGGGCCATGATTTGAACAAACTTGGTAGAGGTCTATTAGGCCATGTTACACACTAAATATCTCAATTCTAGGCCTTGTGGTTTCTGAAAAGAAGATTTCTCAAATTTGTTCCTATATAAATTAATGTAAAATCAAGTGACCCCAGTCGGGGCCAATTTTGACCCAAGGGCCATGATTTGAACAAACTTGGTAGAGGTCTACTAGGTCAAGTTACACACCAAATATCTAAACTCTAGGCCCTGTGGTTTCTGACAAGAAGATTTTTCCAGTGCAAGTCTAAATAAAATCAAGTGACTCCTGGGGCGGGGCCAATTTCGACCCCAGTGTCATGATTTGAACAAACTTGGTGAAGTTCCATAAGACAATGCCACACACTAAATATCTAAGCTCTAGGTCTTGGGGTTTTGGGTAACCCAGATATGCAACGGACTGGAACCATATGAACAACTTTGGTAGAGATTCATGCAAGGAACCCCACAGGCAATTGCCATCAAATTTGGCCCAGTGGTTTAGGAGGAGATATTGTTTAATTATTGACACCAGACGGACACACACACGCACAAACAATGGACAAAAGGCGATCACAATAGCTCAATATGAGCACGTTGTGCTTAGGTGAGATAAAAAGGGGGGCGGGGGATTAATTTGGTCAAAATGAACCTAAGAATTATGATCCAAAATGAGAATGTAGACCTTGTAGTAAAGAACAAGTATGTGAAATTTGACAACAGATGGTTTAATAATTTAACATGAAGAAGTATGTGAAGCTTGATAACAGATGGTTTAATATTTGAGAGGTTATGGCCAAGGTTAAAGTTTTTCACTGAATTTGGTCAAAATGGACCTAAGAGTTTTGTTTTTCAGAAATTGACCTCATTATAAAACTTGACCAATTCAGAAAATTCTAAGTAGAAAAGGGGATATAACTGCGCAAAATGGAGTTTTAGGGTTACTTGCCCTATTAAAATTCTCTCTTTTCTTTAGCACTGCCCATGGCAATCCTGTTTTTTATGGATCGGAATAATTTCAGCAACTTTTGTGAAGCTTCACCCGAGGATCATCTCTACCAAATTTAATCCAATTCTGTCCAGCAGTTTCAGAGGAGATGTTTGAAGATTTCACTATATACATAAAAGGCAAATTAGCCCCGCCCCTGGTTGGTCATAATTTTTTAAGGACTGGAATAATTTTACCAGATTTTCTGAAGCTTCACCCAGTGATCATCCCTGCAAAATGTAATCAAATTCTGTCCAGCGGTTTCAGAGAAGATGTCGTTTAAAGATATCATTACATATATATAAAGCAAATTTGCCCCGCCCCTGGCAGCCATGTTTTTTTACGGATTGGAATAATTTAAGAAACTTTTGCGAAGCTTCACCAAATGATCAACCCTGCCAAATTTAATCAAATTCTGTCCAGTGGTTTCAGAGAAGATGTCTGTTAAAGATTTTACTATATAAATATTAGGCAAATTAGCCCCACCCCTGGTGGCCATTTTCTCTACGGATCTAAACAATTTAAGCAATCTTGGTAGAGAGTCACCCAAGGAACATCTGTACCAAAATATTTTGAAATCTGGCCAATAGTTTTGAAGGAGATGACCTTTAAGGTTTTCATATTTTTTCTTTCTGTTGCCATGGTAACCAGAATTCCACATGGATCAAGTTTATTTTAGCAACTTTTGTGAAGGTCCACCCTAGGAACATCCTTGCCAAGTTTAATCAAATTCTGCCCAATAGTTTCAGAGGAGATGTTGTTTAAAGTAAACTAATGACGACGGATGATGGATGCCGGGTGATCACAAAAGCTCACCTCAAGCACTATGTGCTCAGGTGAGCTAAAAAGGGACATAACTTTCCCAAAATGAATTTTAGAGTTTCCTGCCCTTTTTAAATGGGTTCCCCTTTTGATAGAGAACATTTATAACTGTATTTCGAGTGAGAAGTGAAAATGTTTAATTTTTTTTTTTTTAGAAATTCACCTCAACAAAAAACTTTACTAAGTAATTCTAAGTAGAACAAGCATTCTGAAAGTTACAATTGCTTAGGCAATACTAAGTCCCCCACCGGCAAATAGAAAATTAAGAACCCATGCCCCTCTTCACGCTGCAACTCGAACTTGATCTGTAACTCATGTAGGTAGACTCACATACCAAATATTTGATCAATATCTGCAAGCGTTTAGAAAAAAGTCTAGAAAATGTGCGACTGACGGAATGACGGACAGAGTGCAAACCTATAGTCCCCTTCAGAGATGCCAGTAGGAGACTAAAAAGGAGAATAACTTTGCCAAAATGAATTTAAGAATTACCTGCCAATGTCATAAAGTGGGTCATAACAGTAACTCCACTTTTTTGGACACAGAAACTTGAAATTAGGAGCATGTTTGGTTTTGCAAGGTTCATTTGGTGCTAGAAAATATTCATAAATACCAAAAACAATGGGGCCATGGTGGCCCTTTACCTGATTTTACCTAGCTACCTTCAGCATCAACCAGATACAAATTTCGGAAACAAATTATGCTAAACAGATTTATACATAGATTACAAAAACTACCCAATCCCCTGGAGGTCTCATTTTTCAATGGATTGACTTTATTGAAGCAAATTAAGAGGTGACCATTTGTGCTGAAATAAAATTACATTCTGACCATTGAATAAATAGAAGAATTTTGGAGTATGTAAGGAAACTAGCCAACCCAATAGGGGCCTCATTTTCTAAGGAATTAACTTTATTTTAACAATTACAGTAGAGGGCCAGAAGGTGACCATTTGTGACCAATGAAATTAAATTCTGACCAATGGCTTCATAGGAGAAGAATTTTGAAATTTTCAATATAGGGTACACTGTATATAAGAATCCAGCTGACCCCTAGGGGCCTAATTTTTCAAGAGATCAACTTTATTTTAGCAATTCAGGTAAAGAGCCATGAGGTGACCATTTGCTCCAAATGAAATCAGTTTCAGAGGAGAAGACTTTTGAGTTTTATAATTAAAATCCTTTTTTCCTGCCATTTTAACAAGAGTTCTGCATGGATCACAGGGTCAGAATAGCTCACCAGAGCACAAAAAAATGAGAAAAGAAAACTTATACCTGCACGCTCCTGCACATTGGCAAAATCTGAATTGTCAGAAGTAATATCTGCTGTTGGGACATCTTCTGGTGTTTCATCAAATCTCTTTGATAACCGTTTTAGCACTTTTCCGAACCATGGATTCCGCTTTACATACAAAATGACAATACATACAAACTCCATTATGATTAGAGACAAAATCATACAAAATGCTACTACAAATACTAAAACTCCACAATTACAAGCATCTCCTGTATCTGGTGCAGGCTGTAGGTTCTTACATTGTTTGAGTGTAATCAACTGCGTATAATTAATACAATCGGTTATGCGTGAAGTTTGCGAGAGAGAGTAAGTATTGTTTGGACATCTCCTCACAATTGTGTCCATCTCTGCTGTACAGTTTTTTTCAGTATAAAATCCTGGGCCAGGGACTGTGCAGTTTGCACAGCCATCCTTAATAGTTCCATCGTTGTAATTTAACCCTCTAACACAGGATATGCATTCTTTTTTGTCCTCATCATAGTGCAATCCAGGCTCTCTCTGGCAATGAATTTTCTAAAGGAAAAATAGATAATAGGTAAGCAAAGTCATATTAAACAAAGATAGACAACTAGTTTAAATCTCACAAAAGCATGTAACAAATTGTCCAATTCTATAGAACATCACATTACTATCAAAATGATACCTTATGTATTAAAATCATTCAAGAAATAAAAATATTTGATGTGACATAGAAAAGTACCTGCATGATGAGAACTATGTAAAATGAAATAATGATAATGATAATCAAGGCATTGATAATAATGACCACACTTTCAAAGTAGGGGTATAAAAAATAATTCTATAAATCAAGCTTACATCAACAGCCTCAACAAACTCAGACAATATCACCAGTATTAGAAGCATCCATCTGAAAAGCAGATGCAAAACAGGTTAAATTCATTATCCTGAAAATGGTCTCTATTAACAGAAGTAAAATTGATATAGGACATTTGTTAGAATATTTTATTCTTTTACTTAGATGAGCTACATTTTTTGCCACGTTAAATAACATCACCTGAAAGAGATTATGAACATGAAATATTAATTCATATACATATATACATTGACAACAATGTTTTTATTTCTAATTATTATTTTTTTTGTAAACAATTTATTTTTTATTTTATTTCTTTTGTTTCAAATCATTTAAGCCAATTAATAAATCAGAGAGATACTTCAAATTGTTTGTCTTCAATCCCGTCCCTATCAGCTCTACCCCCACCCGTGACACTTTGTCTGCTGCATGTAAAAACATTGAGCTAAATGTGACGGAATGGGGTTGGGGGAGGGAGGGGTATGTACTTTTATTCACAAACATGTCATTAATTTGCAATCAAGGACAATGACTGCACAATAACCAATGACACAAAGATCCAATTTACAGCAGACAAATAAGGGTTCTGAGACTGATATGAGCTTGTTTTTGACACTTTTCAATAATGTTTCTTCTATTAGCAAATCAGTTCACTGAATAAACCAACAGGCTAGATAGTTTTAAGTGTTATATATATGATTAAAAAGATAATTAAATAAATAGATTAGACAGAAAAATACATACTGTAAATTATTGATGTATTCGGCTCAACTTTAAATAAGTACATTGGATATGAAAAGTCTTAACTTTTTTAAACATTAAAGCTATTTAACGATATCTGCATAAATATACTAGTACAAAACGACCGCTGACGTCATTATAGTCAGGAAACAAAGACCTTGTCACGGGAGTTTACAGAAAAGCATCTGCCAAAATCTGAAAGGCTCCCTGGTAATTAATTATGCATACAGTATAGTAAGTTCACAGAGCAAAGTCACCAATACAAAATGGCTGAACAACATTCTGACAGCAACGAAAATTATTTTTCCATTGGTAGCTTCATAGAAAAGATATTTACACTGGTAAATATTTGGTACTTCCAGTCATCGTCATTTCTTCCTGGTTTGACCCAAGGTGTCTGAAGGCACAGACTGGTTTAACTCAACTAGTTCTTGGAAATCCTTCTTCTTGTCCTGAAAAAAAAAAAAATAAAAAAAAAATGCAGAAATGAAATAAAAATATTAGATTAAAGAATGAATGAAAATCAAATACCTCCCTACACTGACTGAAGTTGTTTAACCCTTTCCCTCATAGAGGAAACCATGAAAAGACCTATGCGAACAACATAAAACCAGATCAGCCTGCGAGTAACTCGCAGACTGATCAGGTTTTATGCTGTTCGCTGCTCCTCAGTGGTCTGGAAATGAGGACTTTATAATTAAATTTGGTAAGGTTTAACTGTGGTTTTCTACAGATCAGGCTTTATGTGGTACCTATTGAGTGCGTCAAAATGAGTCTATATGAGGGTAAGGGTTAAGAGAAGATTAATATGATTAATGTAATAAATATTACATTCAAAGGTTAATGAGATATAAGGTATATAATCAACCAGAGGTAGACATATATTCCACCCTTCTTATTTTATGAAATATTCAAGTGCATAACTAATATAAATCAATTATTACCTTAAATTTTGACAATATGTGTTACGAAATGAATTATCTGGGTATTTTTTTAAGAGAAACCAGAATGATGAAATTCATCCGTAAGTATTTAAGTATTACTTAGCACTAAGAATTGTTGGTGGAATTCAAGCCTGGTTATAAAATATAAATGTCAATAGGTTTGATACTACTTTGGGAACAGAATAACAACACAAAACAATAAACTTATTCAACATATTTTCAAAAATAGATTATAAATCAGAGATTAATTTTAAACAAATGATTATTTGTTTATTGGGTTTAACATCTTGCCGACAGTATTAGTATCAACATCTCGCCAACAGTATTAGTATCAACATCTCGCCGACAGTATTAGTATCACACCATAGACATGTAGCATTATAACACACCCAGTCACATTATCCTGACACCCGGCCAATCAGTCTTTGAACTACCCTATATGGAAAAATCAGGGCTATGAAATGAGGATGATTTTCCTCCCTATAAAATGCATATTCTTACAAAAACAATTAAATCTAGCCTCTGTTTTGTTACAACACATTTTTTTTTATAAAATCAGTAAACTTAGTTAATTCCTGTAGCCAACTTCTTAGAATCCTTTATTTTGAAAATCTGCAGATTTTTCAAACTTTCAGATAGAAAAGTAATCAAGCTACTTTAGACAATCAATATTCAATTTTTGAAATGTTTGACAGCTGCAATGACAATCTACACATAGAACTCTGACACTAGACTCACAAAATTGCCAATTTATTGGAATCTTGATTTCAATTTATTATTTTTTTTTTTTTTTTTTTTTCACCTCTGTACTAATTATTAAATATGGTAAGGAACAGAGTCTGTCATCACTTGATAACGGAAGTCATAATTTTAGACATATGTATGCTACCATTATATTCTATGCACCGTTCGAACAGTCTGATATCCATTTAACACATGGTATAACAAAAAATGTGAACTGTCACTTCTGTTTCAGAAAAATCACAAAAGTTAAGGTCATATGTCAATAATGATTTTTTTCTTCAGCCTTGAATATCTCAGAAATGAAAAATAATCTATCGAGAGAATAAGCATGTAAATTTTAGTGCTTACTGCTTTTATCTCAAAAAGTAATGTTTTTGAAAATAACATCATGAACACGAGTTATGGTAGAAGAAGTTTGGGGTAGAAGTAAATGACAATAACCCATTTTTTTTAGTTTCCTTAATATTTATCTTAAAAGCCATAAAAGATAAGTGACTGTGACTTTAAAAGTCCATAATTATTTAAAGCAAGTGAAATGTTGGACATTTTAAATGTTTCAAACAGTATCAAATGTTTCAGAATTGGACTTACATGAAAATAAGAATTTGTTACCTAATTTTTCAAATTTGATGAGGTTTCTGTTGTTATTAACAGAGGTACTAGTATTGGTTGATTGTTGAAAAAAGACAAAATGGTTTATATTTCTTAATGCCATCCACAGTACAAAAGGCAGGTGAACTGCCGGGGGGAGGGGGGGCTCTTGACTTTTGTCCACTCCTCCTGCTCATTAGGCTGGCATGGGACAGGACCAGAAGATGGACTTAATGTCCAGCCGATTCCTCCAAGAAAAACCTCTTTGCTTCAAGTGAATTATTTATTGGTGCTTCAAGTGAATTATTTATTGGGTGAAGCTGAACTATCAGGGGAACAAATCCTTCTTCTTAGTGTGTGGATTCGGCCATGAAATACAGAGAACAAAATTACAATTGTTTGGTATGAAAAATGGTAATATTAAATAAGTTAATAAATTGTTAATCAAGTCTTAATGCAGCTCCTTCACAAATGGTCATTGACTAGGAATATGATTTTTAAATGTAACTATCAGTGCTCCAGCTAGGCCGAAATGGCAGGGCGCTGCGCCCTGCCGCCTTTGATATACGCCCTGTTGCCTTTGATCTCCGCCCTGCCCCTTTCAGACAGTGCACTGCTTTGCCTTTGTCGGTAAAAGTTTCACCCCATACTGTTTTCACCAAGCCTCAACTCTCGGCGTCCTTTTAGTTTGCCGACAAACCTTAGCGTGTGTGTGTAACACAGACATAGTCACCCAATGTTCAAAGTTGGTGTCAATCAACCAGCACAATTAAGCCAAGATTAACAGTAGGCTATTCTAGTAATAAGTATCAACATAATTATGTGTAGATATTTGGCAATAAAAAAGTCAATTTTAATTGCATTTATTACTAAGGTAAGTATTATTGTCTACTACCTGGGGAAAAATATATGTTGTCATTATTCATCTAAACCGCCATATTTTGAATTCCAAGTATGACGAAGTGGAAAACATGCGCCGTAGTCCAGCCATCAGATTAATAACAAACATTCTAAAGCTTATTTTGCTCCAAAGCCTCAACTTAGCTTAGGCAAATCAGTGTCAACAATTCAAAAGTCAGATTAGTCTTTTGCAGGCAGACGAAAACTTGACTGACGATAAATTCCATTTTTTCCAAAAATATCAACCAATGAAATGGATATAATATATGATATTTGCGGTAAGTTTATAATAATTTTTTTAATTTAATTTAAATTAAAAAAAGTTTTCCAAAAATTTTAAAATGTTTAAAAACTGTAAATACAGATTTTACATCATTTTTTGAAATAAAGATTGGCTTTAAACTGACAATATTTATGATCGTAGGGTAGTCCTATGTAAAGTGAAGTGGGTGGGGTAATGCATTGAGATAAGTTTGCATTATTTTTTTTTTCCAATAAAAATATCAGATCTAAATTTAAGAAAAAATGATATTTAGAGATAAGCATAAAAGTTCCCATTGTTGTGTTTTGAAAAAAAAAGTTCTGGAGACAAAAGAAAACACTAAAAAAAAAGTCTGATTACACAATTATGTTTATCCAAGTGGAATTTTATTTCAAAATTATTACAATTTTAATCTGAGTCTCTACATAACCAATTCAACTTCGAAAAGATATTTCTTGTATTGTTAATTATCCGGTCAGAATGGATAATACATGTCTACAAAAACAATTCTAGATCTTATACCTTTTATTTGGATTACTTTCAATGTTACAGGAGAAAGTTTCATATTTTGAATTTCATTATATTTTCTGAAAAAGAAATGTTTTTTTTTATCAATTGCACATACAACTGCCCTTTTAGGGCACCTAACTATGCCTTTTTCAAGTCCTGGGGGTGGGGAAGAGCACTTTGGAGTCAACAAAATGTGGGCCTCTCTATGGTATAGGCTACATATTAAGAAATTAATAACAAAATTTAACTGGGATCCATGTTTTTATGAGGAGACTTGGATGCTCGTTTTTGAAGTTTTTCAGCAATATGCAACTGAAATGCGAGCTTCATTGGCTTTTTTTTTTTTTTTTTTTTTTTTTTTTTTACTTTTGGTAAAGATTAACCGGAAAAAGCAACATTACAATAATAAGATTAGTCATCAAATGTTCTTGAAACAAATTCCATTTTTTAAACTCTGCAAAAAATATTTCAAAGCAACTTATCAAATCTGCACATAAATGCAAAAGCACCTTTTTTCTCTTATGTTTACTTTCCTCTCCTATTAATATTATCAATTCTTTTAGGTAACATTTAATAACTCATTTTGTTATCCTTTGATTCTAAAAAAGAGTTTTATTATTTACATGTTAAGATATGCATTTTCTGATTATTAAAAATCTTACATGTATGATGCTTGTATATATGAACTCTTTGTAAGATAGTCTGTGGGATGCTTCCCCAACCCACTGCTATCTAAGAACAGGGATAATAAAAAGAAATTCTTGATCAAAAAAAAAAAAATCTGCACATAAATAAGACACCCTTTTGACTGGAATGAGAACAAAAATTCCAAACAGGAAATCCCCAAGAGGCCTTATTTAAAGTCTTAATTTGAAAAATTTTCCAGGGGGAGATCCCCCAAACCCCCCTTCCAGGAGGGGGTATCCCCCTCCCGCACCCTCCCCCTTCTCATCGCTTCGCGAATTGGATGCCCCATTGGGCCGCTAGCACCCTGCCCTTTTCAAATCCTGGCTGGAGCACTGTAACTATCTGTGTGTTTATTGTGTCTATCAATACCCATCTACAAATGCATGGTCACCCAATGCAACCAATGTGAGTGTAAATAAAAATGGGTGGTTTCTCCATCACAGGCAAAAAGTGTTACAAATAGTAAACCTATCTTTATCACTCTAAGTTTTGATCATCCTTGATTTTAAGGAAAATTAGTATATTTGTGCCTCTATATTTTGTGACACTTTTCATCTGATATCCTTTTCACTGACTCTAAGTTATGGGACAAAAAATTCTTCAATAATTACCACTTACCCAGTAATTTACTCTTTCTACCATCACGCATTTTCGTACATCTTTTTAGAAGCTGGTGCATGAGTTTACTTTGCAGTGATATTCACTTACACATTAAGCAGGTGAATTATCATTTGTTAAGCCATTTAATAAACCAAAGAGATACTTTAATTATTTGTCTTCAATCCCCATCCCTATCTGCTCTACCCCCACCCCTGACACTTTGTCTGCCACATGTAAAAACATTGCGCTAAATAAGACAGAATGAGGTTGGGGGTGTGTGCTTATATTCACTAACATGTCATTAATTTGCAATCAAGGACAATGACCGCACAATAACCAATGACACATAGGTCCCATTTACTGCAGAACAGAACAGAAATTTTATTTTGACTTAAGCATACATAAGCTCATCGTCATACATCACAGATATAAATACAATAAATTGGATGTTTTGACGCATGCACTCAAAGATAAACATTTTTTATACTTATTTATAATTTTACTTAGAATTACAAAGCTTTAATACGTTAATATATATAAACACACACACACAAAAACACCATTCATGTGAGAGTGAACAAAAACAAGAGGGCCAAGATGGCCCTAGATCGCTCACCTGAGAAAAGTATCATTCATTGCCTGTACAAAACAGATTGCTTTAGAATTAAGATGATGAGGTGAAACAATGTTCAGGAATTTTCTGACCCCATCCACAAAAGATATCATCATGACAAACATTCTGCCAAAGTTTGAGGATGATTGGACCAAAAATGTTGTCCTCAGAGTATAAACAAGATTTTTCTAAGATTTGACCTACTGACCTACATTTCTCCGCCCCCCCATTTTCAAAGGTTCAGATATCATCAGACAAACAATCTGACCAAGTTTGAGGAAGATTGATAAATGTGGCCTTTAGTGTGTAAACAAGATTTTTCTAAGATTTGACCTACTGACCTACTTTTTGATCCAACCTGACCCATTTTCGAAAGGGTTCAAGATATCATCAAGACAAACATTCTGACCAAGTTTGAGGAAGATTGGATTAAAATTGTAGCCTCTAGTGTGTAAACAAGATTTTTCTAAGATTTGACCTACTGACCTACTTTTTGATCCAACCTGACCCATTTTCAAAAGGGTTCAAGAAATCATCAAGACAAACATTCTGACCAAGTTTGAGGAAGATTGGATCAAAATTGTGGCCTCTAGTGTGTAAACAAGATTTTTCTAAGATTTGACCTACTGACCTACTTTTTGATCCAACCTGACCCATTTTTGAAAGGATTCAAGATATCATCAAGACAAACATTCTGACCAAGTTTGAGGAAGATTGGATCAAAATTGTGGCCTCTAGTGTGTAAACAAGATTTTTCTAAGATTTGACCTACTGACCTACTTTTTGATCCAACCTGACCCATTTTCTAAAGGGTTCAAGATATCATCAAGACAAACATTCTGACCAAGTTTGAGGAAGATTGGATCAAAATTGTGGCCTCTAGTGTGTAAACATCAAAATTGTTGACGGAGGACAAGATTTTTCTAAGATTTGACCTACTGACCTACTTTTTGATCCAACCTGACCCATTTTCGAAAGGGTTTAAGATACCATCAAGACAAACATTCTGACCAAGTTTGAGGAAGATTGGATCAAAATTGTGGCCTCTAGTGTGTAAACATCAAATTGTTGACGGACGACGGACAATCAAGTCTCCCAAAAGCTCACCCTGAGCTATGCTCAGGTGAGCTAAAAATAAACAAAACAAAGAGACAAAGAACATAAATTACAATTAACAAATCAAATATCATTTGAACAATTGATGATATTTTACTATTTTTACTTTTTGATCCGACCTGACCCATTTTCAAAAGGGTTCAAGAAATCATCAAGACAAACATTCTGACCAAGTTTGAGGAAGATTGGATCAAAATTGTGGCCTCTAGTGTGTAAACAAGATTTTTCTAAGATTTGACCTACTGACCTACTTTTTGATCCAACCTGACCCATTTTTGAAAGGATTCAAGATATCATCAAGACAAACATTAAATTACAATTAACAAATCAAATATCATTTGAACAATTGATGATATTTTACTATTTTGTCTTAAATATATATAGCCAATATACATACGAAAAATAATTGCATAAATACACATACTTAAACGCACACACATCTATACATATAAAAGTAGTAATACTACTTTTTACAGGGTAGCCTAAGGTTATTTAAATAACATATATAGTCATGAATACTAAAACACACACACACACACAAATGACGGATATAACATCTTCCGATATAAACTTTCATAATCATCACGTAAACTTCCCTATTATATTGTACCCAGATCTCTAATACAGACAAATAAGGGTTCTGAGACTGATGTGAGCTTGTTTTTGACACATTTCAATAATGTTTCTTCTATTAACAAATCAGTTTGCTGAATAAACCAATAGAATAGATAGTATAAAGCATTAAGTTAATGATTAAAAATATATAAATTAATAGATAAATAGACAGAAAAATAAATACTGTAAATTACAGCTGTATTTGGCCCAATTTTCAAAATAAGTACATTGGACATGAAAAATCTTAACTTTTTGAAACATTAATGGTCAACCACAAAAATTTCATTTTCATTATTATCTGTTAGAAAACATAAGTGTAAGACCTTCTGTGCAAAAAATATGTTAAAATTATTTGTAGTTTGTATGAAATCTGCTATTGAAAGTTGCAAAAATGACCCAGGTGAGAAAAGTTTGACTGACTTCTCTCCCTTTGCTATGACATCATAAATAGACAAAACTCTGCCAGCACTTTATACCTTATTGAATAATTCATAGTTACTGTAACTAATTTCAAGGTAAATCCAAGATGACAATGAACGAATAAAGGTGAAAATGTGTAATTCAATTAATTTACATCCCTATCAAAAATATTAAGTTATATTCTTCATTTGGACTTTATAAAAATGGTCGCTTTATGTACTGAATAGTGATTAAGGGGGGGGGGGTCATAATGAAAAAATGTCATATCAGGATGTATTCTAAAACAATATTTGATAATATTGACATACAGGTCCTGAATAAAAGAAACGTTAATAAACATTTTACACACCTTTATATCAAAATCTCTCTTATTTTCCGTTAAAATCCTGAATCTGCCTTGGGTTTCCACAAAGACCATGTTTCTAAATGAGTAAAACCCCTAACATAGCTATTGATAAGAATTAACTTTTTGGTTTGGTATGATTATGCAATTTCCTATTTGGGGTCAATCAGGGGGTAATAAAAGGGTTACCCGGGTTAATTGATCCGGGTGTGTGTGTTGGAGAGATGCCTAATTGGTGGTGACCAATTGATGGGGTGATTTATGGCCCTGGGTGTGACATATTGTCAAGCCAATCACTTTGAGATGTGAGCAGATGCTTACAGACGGTCGGGTTCTTAGATGGTGAAACATTATCAATTAGTCAATAATGACACAGATTAAGTCATAATTAACGTGTTTAAGATCGGCAAGTTTCATTCAAGATAATGTAAAAGGAATTATTAGTGCAAATATATAAGATATAGCACAAACATATGCAGGTTGGTGAATATGTCTATGGATATAGGTAGGTTCTGTTGTTCCATTATTATTCAAATCAAATGGATTTTATAAGTTATGTCTTTGTGGGGTATAGAAAAAAAAAGTGAATGTGATTCTGCTTATTTGAAAATGACATGAGAAAATATTTTACTTAAAACTTGCTTTATTGATGAATGAATAGTTATGGACTGACGATAAAAAACTTTTTTTTTTAAAAATGGAATTATGATATAAAGGAAGACAGGAATAAATGTGTGAAAGAAAGGTAAGTACTACTAATTCCATATTTTTATTTCTTCCTGTATTTCAACAGGTAAAAGTTATGGTTTATTGCTTCCTTTTCGTAATGTGCATTACAAACAACCGTCAGTTCATAAATGTTCGGAGAGGAGAGAATTAAAATAACCATGGTTGCACTACTATTACCAAAGTATAGGAATACGTCATGTCATAGTGGTGAAAACGTATTCAAATTATGAAAATTTTAACTTCTGTTCACTTGAAAACTTCTGTTTATCTTTGAATTTAACTTTTTATTTCACAGTCTATCTGATTTGCGTAATCACAAATACATAATTTATTTTCGTCAAATTTGCGGATTAATTTCACAGAAACAACTCGATAAAACCTTAAACTTTATACTAGCCCTCACCAAAAACACATATGACATGTTTCATTAAAACGCTTTAAATATACATACATTTATATAAAATTAAGAAGGCAAATGACACTTGATCTATAGATGACGTCATAGGGGTCACGTGACCCTTAAATGTAAATACTGCCCCGCAGCTAACAAAATCGGCATTTAACATACTTTAAGAGATTTTTTTTCGCAAAAAAATGTTTGTTCGAGGTTTCCCTTATGCAAATGGACAAAATAGGAAAGGTTTTAGAAAAAGTAAAATTTTCTTTGTTGTTGACCTTTAAAGCTTTGAAACAATATCTGTGTAAAATATACTACATGTAGTACAAGAAGGCGGGTGACATCAGTGTATTCAGGAAACAAAAATCTTGTCATGGGAGTTTACGGAACTGTGTCTGCCTTCATTAGAAAGGCTTGCTGGTAATTAATTATGCACACAGTACTGAAAGTTCACAGGGCAAAAGGTCACCAATACAAAATGACTGAACAACATTCTGAAGGCTACGCAAAATAAAAGTTTAATGTAAGGGAGAATGAACAAAACACAGAACAGAGTTACAGACACATCAAGGCCCATAGGGCCAAGATGTGTTTTTCTATGAAATATTGCATAATTTGAGGCATTTCTCATACTAATACCAGTAACATTTTTCCTTTGTTTATAATATTTGAATTAAAATAAGCATGAGGAATTGGATGCATTCATGCTCTTCTTTGCTGAAATAACATTATTATAGTCAATATCCAAGACACATGATGAACTGAAACGCTGCATGGTTGCCTTAAGTAAATAAACCTGTCGTATGTCGGTATAATTAAGGCTATCACAGTCCCCAACACCTAAATGTAATTGGGTGAGGAATTGTTGCCTAATAAATATTCATGACATTCCAAGCGTTTTCAACTGAAATTAGATTGTTTACGACTATGTTTGGTAATCTTTGTGTGTACTTGTCAGTTAAAAAATTGGTGTTTTTTTTTTAATTTTTCTTATGTTCATATATCTTTGCCTGTTTCAATCTTACAACTTTTCTGGGAATATGAATGTTGCACACTATATTTTTTTATATTGTTTCAACATACTGGGGTCAAAAGTCACAACCATAACAGGCGACGAATGAGTAAATTTTTCCAGGCGCCCCAGTTTAAGAAAATAGCTCTTGTGTAGAAACAGAAGTACACTGTAGTTCTACACTATCAAGATATCTACTCGATACTGCTACTGTGGGCATTTTCACCCTTCTTTACAGTAGCCGGTTACAGGCTACTTCCCCAAGCCAAGTAACCACCTATTTTCCCCAAAATATCCTCTTTTTGGAAAACAGGATAAAAACAGAAATGTGAGTGATAGCACTTGAGTTTTGAATATCTCAAGTGACTCGACTGAGGTTATGTCCGGTGGCAGTTCATTCCAATCTCTGATGGTGTATATGAAGAACAACCATTTTCTACAATCTTTCGTGGCACTTAGTTGTGCACAGGCATGATTATTTGTGTGTCTCAAATGCCTATTTGGCTTTTGAAGATAATTTCCTTTTTTTATTGCGACCATGTTGTTAACTTATTTATAGAACATTATAAGTCTAGCTTCTTTGCATCTAGATTGGAGGCTTTTCCATCCTAATTCTTGTAGCATATCACCACTTACACTTGAACAATTTCTATGACTACTGGCATGTATGCAGAGAAATAAATTCTTGTATCAAAAGATTGCACGATTTCAATATGAAGATCCGTAAAACCAAGCAATTCATCCAGCGAAAAACATTCAACTGAAACATGGGTCAGAATATTTTTCATAAGATTCTGACTGGAACCTTGCTACATTTAATCACTGACCTCCGAATTTCCGATACTTTATTTTCAACACACCAATCATAGATCAAATCTATCACCTAATCTACAGAGATCCACTCTGGTTATTTTTTACGTTTTGCGGAGGCCAATACGCAAAAAAATAACTGGCGCGGATCTCAGTAGAGATTAATCTATTGCCCTTATTTCAACGCTATACTCCTCAACACCTCAACTGGGCATTTACTGAAGAGGGTTAAAAAACGGTGTCTGGAAAAATGCGCAGTGAATCCTAAGATTTAAAATAGCAGAGGGCTAACAGGTATGTACACTGTACATTATTTCGCCAACTAATTTAGGACTTGGGCATTATAAGCGACTGGACAGATAACTTAAGTAGTCCAGGCTTGGAGCAGTCACAACTGTTGTAGGCAATGTACCGTATTTACTCGACTATAAGACTATTCTCCTATAAGACGGGGCCCCCTTTCCAATCCCCAAATCTGTAGTATTTTGCTTTGAACCGTTTATAAGACGGGGTAAAAAAATTCAAATGCAGTTCGATGAACGGTAATTTACCGCCGAAAATTTTTAAAGTATACCATGAAAATCTCGCTAAGTTCGGAATAATTTCACAAAAAATGAATCAAACTTTTGATTAAATGCATTACCTTAATATTAATTTTCATAATAAATCTGAAAACAACTCATTTTCATTTTCAGAACTTGTAATGTTACGGTTGTGTACGGTCTGGTATGTATGGGTTTTGACGGTGCCCGTGAGATCCGTTAGTGTGAAACTACACCGATTTTCTTACCAATTTTTCTGGATTGTTAATCAATACCATTTTTTTTTCATTGTAAATGTTAATTAACTTATTAAAAAAAGCATAAATTAAACAAATCATAACGAAAACATCTTGTGTATTTCAATGCTTTATTTACGTCGAGGTGTCACGAAAGGATTTTATGAACAAGCAGTTCTAATGAGCACCATGTGTTTCCCCGAAACCGCTTGCAGAAAAGATAAAATGCTTAAAATGTTCCATTTAATTCATTTTGGTGCAAAAAACTTTTGATTAAACAATCTTACAATAATATTTAGTCATTTATATCATGCAATTCATTTCTAATATTTATCTAACGATTGAAAATGAGAAGAATGTACGGCTGCATAATTGCATACCGCTACGAAGCTTCATTCATACGGCAACTAAAGTTGGGGAAACTTTACCAGACTGGTGGACCCCGCCTATAAGACGACCCCCCAACTTTTAAACCCTGATCAGACACCAAAAAACCCGTCTTATAGTCGAGTAAATACGGTATTCCAAATTGGTATAGTTCTTAAAAAGAAAGAGTATTGGTATGTGTTAATTCGGCAATGTGGTTGGAGGAATTTTAAATCATTATTATATCTTGTGGAATGGTGGAATAATAGCATGTTCACAGTGGATGAACGAAATTGCTGTACCATGTCTTGCCAGCCTATACAATTCTATGTATACCCTGTCTTGCGATTACAAGCACTTACTACTTCCGATCACTGTATTTTTCTTGGGAGCCTATATATTTTTACTTGTACTTTTCTTGCGAAACATGAAGTTGACTCGTTTATCCACTGTGATGTTGTCTTTTTCACTGCATTTGGAACGTTGATGTTTATCGTAATAACTGCTGAACTACCAAGATAGCTATTTTGCTAAAATGACGGCATAAGGAACAAGGCAATCATATCCCGGCACAACCAGTTTCCTGCGGTCTAACAATTTATCGCAAAAATATTAATATCTTATCAATATTAAATTGTTAATATTGTCAAATTCAACAAAGAATCAAATAAAATAGCGATTAAAATCAACAAAGTTCACTGACCTTCATTTTTATTTTACTTATGCTTTACAGAATGCCCCACGATACTTCCTCCAAGGGAAATCACTCTTTCCAGTTTTCGGCGTGTTTACAAATATTGTACTGCACAAAAAAGTCTACGTGACAAGAAAGTAATGTTTTCAGAAATTGTAACTGTTAATATTTATCAACAAATGGTAACAGTCCTGAACTGTTATAAACTGCTTTTAACTGGAAATAAACATATTTACAAATGTTTGACTGTCATTTATTGTTTTTAAAGTTCACAATGTGGGCAAATAATCTTGCTGCTTTACAAGTAGACATTTTTCCATCTTTGACAGCAAAATATGCGTTTGTAAGTTGGTCAGGGTCTTAATGTCTATAAGAACCCCTTTCAGGGTCATTGCACTGCAAAAGACATGATAACAGTAAATGAGTATCAAAGATATAACATCCAATTAAATTTCAATTAGCAAAAAAAATAAGACACCTGCTGTAAGAAACTATTTTTTTTTGTCACGCTATTTTTTCTATACAGTATACTACAGATTTTTTTTTTGTGTGGGGGCACTGCAAGCATAATGACTTACTTCTGCTGGGAAACTACTTACATTTTCAGAAAATTTTCTCACCCTAACAAAATTTTTATTTTTAACAGTTTTATCCTTGCACAGACGCGCACCTGCCAGTAATACCCGAAAGGGGAGTTTGTGCAGTATATATAGATAGATAGATAGACAACTGTAAACATTTTGGTATTAAGCAAAAGAATTGAATGCAATCAACAGGATTTTTTGGGAATAGTGAAACTAGGTCAAATTGTATATGCATACGTATTTTATATCAATACTTACGGTTCTAATCTCCATTTTGACTTAAATTAATTTCATTGAAAAGTAAGTAGTATTTGTAAACAAACGCGCGTATCGTGACACGGATCTGACATCATTTGACTGAAAAAGTTAAACTTTTCCTGGGCCGCCGGAAACTGGAAAGTGCCGAACAAACAAGATGGCCGGGGATACAGATACACAAATACTATATTCATGAAAGTTTTCAACTGTTAATGTTATGACAGCAAAGTAGTCCCATCAATGAGCCGCTCAGCGCGACATGCTATTTTTTGTATTGGGTGTCACGCCTCTGCGTCCCGTAGGGGATATCGCCAAATCGAAAGTAGAACGATATCACAAATTACGGGTACACAAATGTGGACTAGACAGCAAAGAAGCCCGTCCATTAGGAATAAGGTAATGCTAATGCGAATATTTTAGCACGTAACGGTTGAACTTGTTAAAATAAACTATCCCATGAGAAACTCGTATATACATACTTTTTTTTCAGAACGACGCTGAATTACAAGAATTTAAACTTGTTTTGCATGAAATCGTGGATAAAATCAAGCTAGCAGTCAATAACGATGTACCGGAAATAATTACGTCCCTTGAATTGACAGTGTTTATTCTACGGGACCAAACAGAAAAATGACGGAAAAACGGTTATTGCGTTATAAAATATTTCTTGGTGGGAGGTTTAAAATAATGAATTTAAGATGATAACTTCAGAAATTTGCAAATTAATTATCCATAATGATAAAATATCACAAATTAATATCTTATAAGCACTTTCGTAATATTTATACAATTTAAAGGAAATACATATAATTCTTGTTCAACAAATACGTTGCAGCAGAGGGTATTATAAACTCTGTATAGCTATCGCCATAATAGAGGTTTTACACAGGTTCATATGTTTTCTACTTATCAAAAGAATAAGTGTCACTATCCCTATGGGACACGGTGTGGGCTGTTACAAATGTACCTTCTTTCAGAAAATAATTCAATTTTGCCCCACCATTACGTAATTGCTCAGCATATTGCATATAGCCTTCCCCAAGATAGGGATATAACATAGGTTCATATGTTGTCTACTTAGATGAGGCTATTCAGTGATATCAAAGAATAAGTGTCACAATCCCTATGGGACACGGTGTGGGCTGTTACAAATGTACCTTCTTTCAGAAAATAATTCAATTTTGTCCCACCATTACGTAATTGCGCAGCATATTGCATATAGCCTTCCCCAAGATAGGGATATAACATAGGTTCATATCTTGTCTACTTAGATGAGGCTATTCATTGATATCAAAGAATAAGTGTCACAATCCCTATGGGACACGGTGTGGGCTGTTACAAATGTACCTTCTTTCAGAAAATACTTCAATTTTGTCCCACCGTTACGTAATTGCGCGGCAAATTGCATATAGCCTTCCCCAAGATAGGGATATAAGATAGGTTCATATGTTGTCTACTTAGATGAGGCTATTCGGTGATATCAAAGAATAAGTGTCACAATCCCTATGGGACACGGTGTGGGCTGTTACAAATGTACCTTCTTTCAGAAAATAATTCAATTTTGTCCCACCATTACGTAATTGCGCAGCATATTGCATATAGCCTTCCCCAAGATAGGGATATAACATAGGTTCATATGTTGTCTACTTAGATGAGGCTATTCATTAATATCAAAGAATAAGTGTCACAATCCCTATGGGACACGGTGTGGGCTGTTACATAGGTACCTTCTTTCAGAAAATACTTCAATTTTGTCCCACCATTACGTAATTGCGCAGCATATTGCATATAGCCTTCCCCAAGATAGGGATATAACATAGGTTCATATGTTGTCTACTTAGATGAGGCTATTCGGTGATATCAAAGAATAAGTGTCACAATCCCTATGGGACACGGTGTGGGCTGTTACAAATGTGCCTACTTTTAGAAAATAATTCAATTTTGTCCCACCGTTACGTAATTACGCAGCATATTGCATATAGCCTTCCCCAAGATAGGGATATAACATAGGTTCATATGTTGTCTACTTAGATGAGGCTATTCAGTGATATCAAACAATAAGTGTCACAATCCCTATGGGACACGGTGTGGGCTGTTACAAATGTACCTTCTTTTAGAAAATAATTCAATTTTGTCCCACCGTTACGTAATTGCGCAGCACATTGCATATAGCCTTCCCCAAGATAGGGATATAACATAGGTTCATATGTTGTCTACTTAGATGAGGCTATTCAGTGATATCAAAGAATAAGTGTCACAATCCCTATGGGACACGGTGTGGGCTGTTACAAATGTACCTTTTTTCAGAAAATAATTCAATTTTGTCCCATCATTACGTAATTGCGCGGCATATTGCATATAGCCTTCCCCAAGATAGGGATATAACATAGGTCCATATGTTGTCTACTTAGATGAGGCTATTCAGTGATATCAAAGAATAAGTGTCACAATCCCTATGGGACACGGTGTGGGCTGTTACAAATGTACCTTCTTTCAGAAAATAATTCAATTTTGTCCCACCGTTACGTAATTGCGCGGCATATTGCATATAGCCTTCCCCAAGATAGGGATATAACATAGGTTCATATGTTGTCTACTTAGATGAGGCTATTCAGTGATATCAAACAATAAGTGTCACAATCCCTATGGGACACGGTGTGGGCTGTTACAAATGTACCTTCTTTTAGAAAATAATTCAATTTTGTCCCACCGTTACGTAATTGCGCAGCACATTGCATATAGCCTTCCCCAAGATAGGGATATAACATAGGTTCATATGTTGTCTACTTAGATGAGGCTATTCAGTGATATCAAAGAATAAGTGTCACAATCCCTATGGGACACGGTGTGGGCTGTTACAAATGTACCTTCTTTCAGAAAATAATTCAATTTTGTCCCACCATTACGTAATTGCGCGGCATATTGCATATAGCCTTCCCCAAGATAGGGATATAACATAGGTCCATATGTTGTCTACTTAGATGAGGCTATTCAGTGATATCAAAGAATAAGTGTCACAATCCCTATGGGACACGGTGTGGGCTGTTACAAATGTACCTTCTTTCAGAAAATAATTCAATTTTGTCCCACCGTTACGTAATTGCGCGGCATATTGCATATAGCCTTCCCCAAGATAGGGATATAACATAGGTTCATATGTTGTCTACTTAGATGAGGCTATTCAGTGATATCAAAGAATAAGTGTCACAATCCCTATGGGACACGGTGTGGGCTGTTACATAGGTACCTTCTTTCAGAAAATACTTCAATTTTGTCCCACCATTACGTAATTGCGCAGCATATTGCATATAGCCTTCCCCAAGATAGGGATATAACATAGGTTCATATGTTGTCTACTTAGATGAGGCTATTCGGTGATATCAAAGAATAAGTGTCACAATCCCTATGGGACACGGTGTGGGCTGTTACAAATGTACCTTCTTTCAGAAAATAATTCAATTTTGTCCCACGTTACGTAATTACGCGCATATTGCATATAGCCTTCCCCAAGATAGGGATATAACATAGGTTCATATGTTGTCTACTTAGATGAGGCTATTCGTGATATCAAAAATAAGTGTCACAATCCTATGGGACACGGTGTGGGCTGTTACAAATGTACCTTCTTTTAGAAATAATTCAATTTTGTCCCACCATTACGTAATTGCGCGCAATTGCATATGCCTTCCCCAAGATAGGGATATAACATAGGTTCATATGTTGTCTACTTAGATGAGGCTATTCAGTGATATCAAAGAATAAGTGTCACAATCCCTATGGGACACGGTGTGGGCTGTTACAAATGTACTTCTTTCAGAAATAATTCAATTTTGTCCCATCATTACGTAATTGCGCGGCATATTGCATATGCTTCCCAAGATAGGGATAAACATAGGTCATATTTGTCTACTTAGATGAGGCTATTCAGTGATATCAAAGAATAAGTGTCACAATCCCTATGGGACACGGTGTGGGCTGTTACAAATGTACCTTCTTTCAGAAAATAATTCAATTTTGTCCCACCATTACGTAATTGCGCGGCATATTGCATATAGCCTTCCCCAAGATAGGGATATAACATAGGTTCATATGTTGTCTACTTAGATGAGGCTATTCAGTGATATCAAAGAATAAGTGTCACAATCCCTATGGGACACGGTGTGGGCTGTTACAAATGTACCTTCTTTCAGAAAATAATTCAATTTTGTCCCAACGTTACGTAATTGCGCGGCATATTGCATATAGCCTTCCCCAAGATAGGGATATAACATAGGTTCATATGTTGTCTACTTAGATGAGGCTATTCGGTGATATCAAAGAATAAGTGTCACAATCCCTATGGGACACGGTGTGGGCTGTTACAAATGTACCTTCTTTCAGAGAATAATTCAATTTTGTCCCACCATTACGTAATTGCGCGGCATATTGCATATCGCCTTCCCCAAGATAGGGATACAACATAGGTTCATATGTTGTCTACTTAGATGAGGCTATTCGGTGATATCAAAGAATAAGTGTCACAATCCCTATGGGACACGGTGTGGGCTGTTACAAATGTACCTTCTTTCAGATAATAATTCAATTTTGTCCCACCATTACGTAATTGCGCAGCATATTGCATATCGCCTTCCCCAAGATAGGGATACAACATAGGTTCATATCTTGTCTACTTAGATGAGGCTATTCATTGATATCAAAGAATAAATGTCACAATCCCTATGGGAAACGGTGTGGGCTGTTACATATGTACCTTCTTTCAGAAATAATTCAATTTTGTCCCACCATTACGTAATTGCGAAGCAAATTGCATATAGCCTTCCCCAAGATAGGGATATAAGATAGGTTCATATGTTGTCTACTTAGATGAGGCTATTCATTGATATCAAAGAATAAGTGTCACAATCCCTATGGGACACGGTGTGGGCTGTTACATAGGTACCTTCTTTCAGAAAATATTTCAATTTTGTCCCACCATTACGTAATTACGCAGCATATTGCATATAGCCTTCCCCAAGATACGGATATAACATAGGTTCATATGTTGTCTACTTAGATGAGGCTATTCGGTGATATTAAAGAATAAGTGTCACAATCCCTATGGGACACGGTGTGGGCTGTTACAAATGTACCTTCTTTCAGAAAATAATTCAATTTTGTCCCACCATTACGTAATTGCGCGGCATATTGCATATAGCCTTCCCCAAGATAGGGATATAAGATAGGTTCATATGTTGTCTACTTAGATAAGGCTATTCAGTGATATCAAAGAATAAGTGTCACAATCCCTATGGGACACGGTGTGGGCTGTTACATAGGTACATTCTTTCAGAAAATATTCAATTTTGTCCCACCATTACGTAATTACGCAGCATATTGCATATAGCCTTCCCCAAGATAGGGATATAACATAGGTTCATATGTTGTCTACTTAGATGAGGCTATTCGGTGATATCAAAGAATAAGTGTCACAATCCCTATGGGACACGGTGTGGGCTGTTACAAATGTGCCTACTTTTAGAAATAATTCAATTTTGTCCCACCGTTACGTAATTACGCAGCATATTGCATATAGCTTCCCCAAGATAGGGATATAACATAGGTTCATATGTTGTCTACTTAGATGAGGCTATTCAGTGATATCAAACAATAAGTGTCACAATCCCTATGGGACACGGTGTGGGCTGTTACAAATGTACCTTCTTTTCAGAAAATAATTCAATTTTGTCCCACCATTACGTAATTGCGCGGCATATTGCATATAGCCTTCCCCAAGATAGGGATATAAATAGGTTCATATGTTGTCTACTTAGATGAGGCTATTCAGTGATATCAAAGAATAAGTGTCACAATCCCTATGGGACACGGTGTGGGCTGTTACAAATGTACCTTCTTTCAGAAAATAATTCAATTTTGTCCCACATTACGTAATTGCGCGGCATATTGCATATAGCCTTCCCCAAGATAGGGATATAACATAGGTCATATGTTGTCTACTTAGATGAGGCTATTCAGTGATATCAAAGAATAAGTGTCACAATCCCTATGGGACACGGTGTGGGCTGTTACAAATGTAACATCTTTCAGAAAATAATTCAATTTTGTCCACCGTTACGTAACTGCGCGGCATACTGCATATAGCCTTCCCCAAGATAGGGATATAAGATAGGTTCATATGTTGTCTACTTAGATAAGGCTATTCAGTGATATCAAAGAATAAGTGTCACAATCCCTATGGGACACGGTGTAGGCTGTTACAAATGTACCTTTTTTTCAGAAAATATTTCAATTTTGTCCCACCATTACGTAATTACGCAGCATATTGCATATAGCCTTCCCCAAGATAGGGATATAACATAGGTTCATATGTTGTCTACTTAGATGAGGCTATTCGGGATATCAAAGAATAAGTGTCACAATCCTATGGGGACACGGTGTGGACTGTTACAAATGTACCTTTTTCAGAAAATAATTCAATTTTGTCCCAACATTACGTAATTGCGCGGCATATTGCATATAGCCTTCCCCAAGATTAGGGATATAAATAGGTTCATATGTTGTCTACTTAGTAGGCTATTCAGTGATATCAAGAATAAGTGTCACAATCCCTATGGGACACGGTGTAGGCTGTTACAAAATGTACCTTTTTTTCAGAAATATTTCAATTTTGTCCCACCATTACGTAATTAGCGCACATTGCATTAGCCTTCCCAAGATAGGGGATTAACATAGGTTCAATATGTTGTCTACTTAGATGAGCCTATTCGGTGATATCAAGTGTCACAATCCCTATGGGACACGGTGTGGGCTGTTACAAATGTACCTTCTTTCAGAAAATATTTCAATTTTGTCCCACCATTACGTAATTGCGCGGCATATGCATATAGCTTCCCAAAGTAGGGATATAACATAGGTTCATATGTTGTCTACTTAGATGAGCCTATTAGGTGATATCAAGTGTCACAATCCCTATGGGACACGGTGTGGGCTGTTACAAAGTACCTTCTTTCAAAAAAATATTTCAATTTTGTCCCACCATTACGTAATTGCGCGGCATATTGCGTATAGCCTTCCCCAAGATAAGGATTAACATAGATTCATTGTTGTCTACTTAGAACAGCCTATTACGGTGATACCAAAAATTTAGTTTTCACAATCCCTATGAGCTCTGTGCGGCCTTAAAATATACGTCTAAATGCAAAAATATTCCATATTTAGCCCTCTAGTATGTTTCTGCAGACCTATTGCATATAGCCTTCCCCAAGATAAGGATATAACA